>JAUMHQ010000076.1:10280592-10303852 GCA_032361165.1 Enteromius paludinosus
AATCTAAAAATGCACACAGTTTCCTGTAAGGGGTAGGTTTAGGTGTAGGGTCAGTGTAGAGCAATACCACATACAGTCTGTATGGAGAGTCCTCATAAATCACAAAAACCAACATGTGTGTGTGTGTGTGCGTGTTTTAAATTGTAAAATGTTCAGGTTTATCTGTAAACATGTTTACATAATTATTATTTAGATTAGATTTTTTTAACAGATAACTATCTTTTAAAGCCAAAGCTGTTTACACTAAACAGTGATGAATACTGTTTGTATTGCAAATATTAATGTTATTCCTTTAGGTGTAAATTTTGTCTAAGTAATAGTAGGCAGAATCAGTGCCATTTTTAATCTAACAATGTTCCCTCCCCCTTGCTTTATAACACACTTTCATTAATGTTCTGGCTGGTGGCACACAAGCACATACAGAGGGCCTGATGTATCATAGAGATGAATGGTGTGTATACAGTACCTTTCCACTGAGCAGACACACTGTACACTCACGCAGACTTACACACACACATCTGACAGGCGGAAAGGTGATCGCTCCCTCATGGCCAACCGTTTCAAATGTAAACTCAATTTTCTATTAACACCCTGTCATCATCTGTCCTGTGCTCAAACAGCCCGAGCAGTGGTTATTGCATGTGCTCCGAATGCTGCTCAAACGGGCAAAGCGTGTTTAAGTCTGGCTCCTAACAGTTGCTTTGCAAAATCCTAATCTCCCATCATTTCAAAATATTCAATATATAACAAAAGTATTGCACATTCCTTAAACCTATAGCTGTGGAAAAAACTGTGAATTTACAATATATGAGTTTAGTAGTACTGCATGTTTGGATGCTCCACACACAGGTTTTTAACTATGAGAAAAAAATAGTGTGTCTCGTGAGAGAGCGCATTTGACATGTGGTGTGTGTGTGAGTGTGTCTGGTTGGAAACGAAACCAAAGACTGTCATAGGAGCCCTGTGGCTGATCTTAATGATAGTAGAAAAGATAAACAGAAACATGGCTGCCCACAAAGTACAGTATAAATAATAGTTCAGCTAATAATATGTGCTCCTAACACTGCTCTAAAAGCGTCTTCACTCTGCTACAGTATTTCTATATCTGCTTCGATTTTCAAAAAAAATCTTGACCTTTAACGCCATTCATTTTTGATTGACAACCTTTACTATTGTCGGTCCTCAAAATAATCTCCCTGCCAGAGGAGACTGAATGAATGAAGTTGTCTGGTTAACTGCTTAAAATTGTCTGTCAGTTTCATTAAATCTCTTTTCTATAGAAAACTGCCCCTGCTTGTCATTTACACAACCGGAGAACACATACAACACCACACCGAAATCAACCTTTGAGAGCAGTTGTGAATTAATGGACAGCAAATATTTCAATTAAAAAATTATAAATAAAAAAAATCTAACTTTCTTAATGAGTAAATTCACAAATCATCAACTCAAGTCAATTCAAAAAAAATTTTTGTGTGAAAATGTTTAAAAAAAAATGATCAATTCACTTGAGCAGCAAAACTGAATAACATATTATCTTTAACTTTTGAGAGAAAATAAATCTGAGAATTTATTATGAATGCAACTTTCATTTTTTATACTTTTAGATCTAAATGTACTTAGATTTCTCCTTTAAAATTCTCTAATATGCTCTGGTTTGACTTTAAACTTCATTAATAATTGCTTAAAAGCTGATGTATACTTTTACCCATACATTTTAATTACTTTTAGTTACTTTAAACTCTTTGAGTAAAAAAAACAAAACAAAACAAAAAAAACCTCAAGTATGGCTTCTGGATACTAACCCATGCAGACAGATGCTTATATTTAAATGAAATACAGGAATACATTCAGACACAAACTGTGCATGCATATTCATGAGAAAAACAACCACCCACATGCATGTACACAAACAGGAAAAGTGTTAACCTTGCTGATTTTTGTGGAGGGCTGTAATTTTCGGTGATAATGTTGCTCTGAACATTATTGCTATGGTAACAGGGTAGCAGGACTGCCGGGGGGATACAAGTGAGTGGGAAGGAAGTGGGAATATCAGTAGTTACAGCTGGATGGCATTCACTACTGCAGATGCTGACAGCAGATGTCAAGACCTATGTTTCAGGCTTTTTTGGTTATGTATTCATAAGGGCTAGAAGAACTTAAGATTTGACTACCTTTCTAATGCTGTTACTTTTGTTGACTTTAGTTAACAAACTAATACAATGTTTTTCATTGCTAAAATGAAGCTGAAATGTAAAAAAAAAAAATACAAAAAAAATCATAATGAAAAAAAATCTAAATGAGAATGTTGCTGTGACAACTAGCTAAAATATGTTTATACTAAAATTAAGGTGTAAATAAAAATAAATTAATATTATATATATGTATATATATATATTAAACTAATAAATTAATATTATATTAATATGTGAATATATTAATGATCCAAATATATATATATATAATTTTTTTTTTTTTTTTTGCGCGCTTGACATTTTCTATAATTTTCTGCATGCAGACTCCCAGGAAAAAAATAACATACAGTGTAAAGAAACTTCAGGACAGGAAGTGGGTGGCAAATTTAGAACTTCCTTTCTGTCATCTTTTAATAAGCTGCCAAATACAAAATGAGCAAACAGTAGATGAAGAAGTCCTGCTGTTAGCATGTGTGTGTGTTTAATGCATGTGGAGGGTGGAGAAGGGCATGATGGGCCCATGTACGGCCTGACATCAGTCATCACTGTCGTGATGAGACAAGAACAGGTGCAAGAGCACCAACAGCAGCTGCTGGCTCTCTCACACCCTCAGTCACAAGGAAAAGACCAAGGGGAGGGGCAAAAGACAGACAGACATACACATAAAGAATAAGTGAAACTAGGGGTGGGTAATATTTTCAACAGAAAATTGCCAACTTTGAAAAAAAAACCAAAAAAACATTTTCCATTTCCTATATATAGACTTCTATTAGACCAGCAAACTAAGACAAAGTGAAACCATGTGAACTTCCTTTATTTCATTATTTGTATCTCCATACGCTTCTTGAATAGTGTCTGAGCCAGTGAAAAACGCAGACATTTTACAACAAAGAAAAAGGGTCTTTCTGATTTTCAAGCTTTTGTTCTCAGATCAATATATTTTACGCTGCTTAACTGGTAACTCCTGTTTGAGTCAAGTGCATGACCTCCATCATGCAGAAAGTGGTTTCATCGGAAGCACTTCTGCTTCTGGTTACACTACACTTTCACTGACATAAAACTGAGGTTTGAATATCTAACTTAAGCGGTTAGGTTTAACTGGCCGAGGTTTACAGTCTCCGTGTGTGTGGTCAGAGTCTTCTGCTAAAACAGGACATCAAAAGATTGTGGGAATTTTTCTTTTGGCTCCCGTCGAGTGCTACATTCCTCCGCCTCATGCATTTCTCCCTGCCATTCTGATTTCATTTTGGGACCGCGGACCTGTGACAAATGACCCTAGAGTATATATTTACAGTCATGCTGTTATGATTTAGGAATGTTATTGGTTGTTAAACATTCAGCGATGCTTCACATCATTTACTAGCCTTACACACTTCACGCTGGTAAACAAACCTCCTCCCATTCCTCTTTCTCACCCTTGCTTGGTTAAAATTGCTGTGAACTGCTGTTTTTGTGAAGTCACCTGAAGGATGCACACTTACATGAGACTGTACTCATAATAGTTTCCTTCAAAAGAGTTGTAATTATATATAGAGAGTGTCACCCCGCCTCAGTGTATTTTGTCATGTTGAAGCAGCATGATCTGCAGTGTTTCACTAGACAACAGAGAGCATCTTTACTGGCTGCCAACTTTGTAGATACAATGATAAAACTGACAAATTAAGACAACAGAGCACACTTATAATTGGGATTTACCAGAAGAGACAATGGAAGAATTAGGACCTGTATAACAAGCAGAAGAAGCCAGAAGTCAGACAAATGTCACACAAAGACAAAAAAAAAACAAGCATAAACATCAATATGGCATACTGCAAGGTGGAAAGATTTGATGGCACATCAAAGTGCTCATAAGATTTGTCTTTTTATGGGCTAAGATTGTATCTCTTAGTAAAAAGTGTTGATTAAAAGACAATCATCTGGAATACCTGATAAACTACGCACAATAAAAGCAAGAATGTGCATTAAGAAAGTAAAAACATGATTTAATGTGGACTTTAAGTTAATATTTTCCATGCCCTTGCTCTCTCAATGATATACTCTCTATTTTTAGGTGAGGAGTATCTTGATCTTTGAGGATAAACAGTGTGAAGTAGGCTACAAGGTCAGTTCACCCTCGGTCTTTTGTTCTACCGGCATTCCATCCCACTACTGCAGTCGTCCTGACAACAGCGTCACGAGTCAAACAAATTCAATCTGAGGCCGGCGCCAACAACTACACGACATGAAAGACATAAGATACTTTGAAAACTACGTTTACACAAATAACATGGCGCAGTGTGCGGATCGCATTATGATGATCTGTACAATCAATAAATAAAAGATGGGAGTGTATTACGCATGCACTTCATCATCCTACATTAAATTTATGTACAGGATATATTAAAAGCTATCCGATACTGTTCTGCATCTATAATTTATAGTCTGGTTAGTTAGACTGCTGCATTTTGTCTAAGAAGGTTAAGCTGCAAATCTTGAATTAATAATTTAGACAAAATATGTCCTCTGCAGCCAACACAGCTAATGTTTTATTCTTTTTTTACTTAGTTTTTAAGTAAGTTCAAATGCCTAAGAGAGGAAAATATCCCACTCTGTCTTAGTGAGCTTGCACTACAAGACTAAATATAGAAGCATATCTGCTTGCCGGAATGACACAAATTCTATCAATATATATGACGTATGTCGTATAAATCCAATTGCAGTTGATTATGTGGTCAACAAGAAAGGATGGAGCGCAATTTTAAGGCCCCTCTCAAAAGTTTTGAATTACTCGTTTCGGGGAAACTCGATTTGAGATCGCCGCTAAGGGACTGGAATGAAACTCACATGATATTGACAAAAATGAAGAGATGGGATTCTTATTAGGGCATGTCAGCAAAGAGGCAGGGATGGAAAAAAAGTTAATATTTAATGCTGAGGGACAACTCTCGCTCTCCCGATCACCTCACCGGCCCCCAGGCGGTGCAATTACAGCCCAGTATTCCTAACTCCAGTTCCCAGCGCGGAGACGGACATGAGAATGAAATTTAGGGAGGGAAATGGGGTACACTTTGGGGGTTTGGCAATTACATATAAGTGTAAAAACCCAAAGAAAGATGGATGCAAATGGGGGGATATAAAAAGAAACAGAGATGTCTAAATGGAAGCAGTCTTAACGCTCCAACTGAGTGCTTGTCTGCACCCCCCCCCCTCATTTATTTTAGCAAAAATTGAGCTTCTAATGCAGGAGCCAGATATATGCATTGTTTGGCAGCGTAATCAGCCGGGCTAGATGGCGGTTAATGGTGGAACAGTCAGTAATGGACATCTAAAATGAAGTGAATTAAATAGGAGAGCTCTGAGAGAGAAAGAGATAGAATAAAAACTGAAAATGGAAGCAGGCTGCAATAAAACAAATAAGTTGATTGACAGCGGAGGGCTGGGAGTGGATGAAGGGGTTGTATTAGCGCTGACAGTTACTGTACCAGAGCCGCCACACTGCTGGTGTGTTTTAATGCTATAGCTGCCGCATCCACAACACAGACTCTTCCGTACCACCCAAACTCATTATTGAGATTGAAGGACAAGGCAAAAAGGGAGAGAGAGAGAGCTGAGTCAGAAGATAAATAGTAGGGCCATGTGAGAGAGACATTACGGCTCGAGTTAATCTCGCTAAAAGGGTTAGGACAGCCAGCGCTGCCCCCTCACTCTCTTTCGCTCCCTCTATCCATCCAGAGCCACTTCTCCACTCCATATCTCTCTCTCTGTCCCAGCATTTCCTCTGCGAAGCATGCTTTTCTCTGAGGGATGATAGTAAGTTGCATTTATAAATATTGAGCAGGCGCTGTGGTGTGTTAGGGTGTAGATAACCAGAAGGAAAAGGGGTTATCCTGGCTCAAATGAGGCCAAATCAACAGAGCTTTTGTTCAAGCGGGAAATACGTTTCTGATGAATGAAAATAAAGATGAAATCATAACACCCCAATGTCCTTTGAGATCCAGACATCTTTGTCAATTATCTATTGCTGAAGTAACGACTTGGTCTTTGTCTCTTGTTGTTTCTTATTGAAATAATTAATTAAAAAATAAATAATACTATATAATACAATACTCTCCATGATTTTGAGATATTAAAAGATGTTATTTTCTGCTAGTTCCTCTCTCCTTGTTTTCGTACAGGTCGTTATGGACTCATCAAGTTCAAACGAAGGTCTTTCAAGCAGGCCACACACAAAAACATGTCCCCTCCTCCAGCTCTCTGCTGCCCATGTCAGCTTTAATTCTAGTCTCCTGACTTCAGTTAACACTTCTCCTTTTGTCTGCTCTTTCCCCTCTTTCTTTCACCCTCCTTCCCTCCATAAGCTCCAGATTTCTCACACTCAGGTGCTTTATTAACTGGACAATGGTGCGGGTGACTTTTGGAGGGGACTTTGGGGAGACTGGAGGGGCGGGTGGCACACAAAACCTATATATAAAGACCAGCCCAAGTAAATTTTACTATCTTTATTGTAAATTGAGGAACATTTTAATTAAATGGTTTTTTTTGGGGTTTTTTTCAGTAACATTAAAGATATGGGGATGGTAAAGGCCAGTTTTAACACTGGGTTCAGAAATGTGTCACATTAGTCATTTTGAAAGGGGGTTGGCAGCATTTTCTAACCCTGGGGTATGAAGCCCTGCTGAACTGCTCTGCCAAAACTGTACAGTGTGAAACAATGCGGCGCGAGAGTGTTAGACAGCCAATCATAAATGATACAATGCCTCATTAAATATTCATGAGGTCTGTACAGTTGCAGAAACTTTCATGCGCTGTGTTTAGTTTCAGCGTCTGAGGAAACCCATACAAACTGTCAAACATTGACTAGGAGGATGACATTTCACAAATGGAGAATACAGGTTATATGCTTGTTGCATGCTGCATTTGTCCAATCAGTGTTGTTATAACATTGTTATTAGAATATGTATTAATACCATGAATATGCAAATAAGAATATATATACATATATATTTAATTTGTTTACCCATCCCAAAAAAGGCCTTTATTTAATAAAAATCATTTTAATAATTTTGTCCTCAATTCTACACACTTTCTCTCTTTTTCTCCCCCTCATCTTTCACCCAGTCTGGCAGGAGCCCCTTTCTATTTAGTCAGGAATCCCTTTTCCTCTAATGAGCTTCGGTTTGGCAGCAGAGAGGAGCAGAGGGAGGGAGAGAGGGAGAGTGACTCCAATCCCTGAGGCTGCTGATGTTTGACTGTACATCCCCGGGCCTGCTTCCCTGTCAACCAGCATATAGTTAAGCTGGTGTAGTTTTCCTTTCCCGTTTCCAGGTCGGTGAGAATGGGAAGAGAAGGAAATAAAGGAAGCATATAAAAAAATTAGCATCTGTTGTGGCCCGAGCGATAAACGTCGAATGACTATGCATAATTACATCCGCAATGCGTAAATTAACAGCTTCAGCCATGAGCGAAAATTTAATCAAATGATATGGTGTTAATCCGATAGGATTAAGGGAGAGTGTTATCGTAACATTGCACGTCTCCATGGTGAAGCAGAGTAAGAGTCGTCTTGTCAGACCAGTCCCGTGAAAACACAAGGGCGATCTCATGAGGTCCATTTACCAGAGGCCCTGCCGCTGCATTGACCGGAGTCTGTATGTGTGTGTGAAGAACAGATAGCAAGACGCACTGAACTGTGTAAATCTCAGCTCTGATGGAGTAAAGCAGAATCTGAGGGAGAGTTTAAAGAGTAGGAGTGGAAGAAGAGAGGACGGGGGGCTGATAAGGGGGATCGAGGGTGAAGGACAGAGCGAGAGGAGTAGAAGGAGCAGGTCAGGGTTTGCTTGTGTCCTGCTGTTTCCAGCACAATGCTATTACAGTCAGTCCTGCACCTGCCTTGCTCCCCCCCTTCCCCTTCACTTCAATTTCTCTCTCTTCACCTTTTCTGTGCCTCACGTCTCTCCCTCCAGATTTTCTTCTCTTCCCGCTTGCTTCTGCCTCTATTTCTTATTCTCTCTTTTTTTTTTCTCTTTGAGCCTGTCTCCGGTATGAAGTGAGTTTGTTTACAATGTTGACAGTGCTAACAGCAGACTGAGGGCTAAAGGTCAGAATCACAAACATACTTTCTACACACCCTTTCATCTTTCCTCTCTGCTGTTTCCCTCACTCTTCTGTAGCAGACCTGATGAATTTTTCTAGTCCATTTGCAAAAAAAAGTACTGTGGTTGTTCAATGGTACAATGATACTCTCAGATGGTAAGAGTAAGGGACTTCAGTAGGAATGCACAATATATTGGGGACAACATCAGAAAATATTTGCAGGTTAAAATGTGTAATTGTTGTAGTATAGATTAGATAGATAATGAATGAATGAACAAAAGAATAACAAATGTACCTTCCACCTTACTAACTATTAATAAGCAGCAAATTAAGAATTTATTAAGTAATAGTTAATACTAAACAAGTGTTACCTATTCTAAAGTGCTACCAAAATCTCTTTTATTGTGAACACTATATTTAAAGATTTATATTATGTTGATTATTGTTCAGTAACATTACACGATTGTCATATCAGCTGATATAAAACACTTAAACAATATAATATACAGTATAAGGTACTTAAAAAATACCACAGAATTAGTATGGTACCTCTAATTCAAAAACAAAACATGGTACCATTACATTGTTTTTGCTATTGTCCTTGTCATTCTCCTTTCCCGAGTGCTTTTTTTTTTATCAGTGTATTTCAGTGTTTGGAGGGGATTTATGTATGATTATGGCTGGGTTTAGACTGGCGGGACAAAACATGACATGCCATCATCACCCGGGACTGTCTGTACAGGTTATCAGTGTCTCAAAGCAAAAACATAGCGCTAAGCCTCTAGTATGAAACCACTCTTCCATTTTATCCCTCTATTTGCTTGCGCTCCTTCACTACTATACCAGGCCCTCTGTTTCACTCTCTCACTCTTCCCTATTAGGGCGGATTAGCTTTATAATGCTTGAATGACCATGAGTTAGTGGGGGGTAACGAGTCACAGTCTTACAAACGCGTCTCTGGCTCTGTAAGACCGGGCATCGAGTGTGTAAACAAGTCAGAGAGTATGACAGAAGGATCGATGCAGCTCATGGCCGGCTAATCCATCTTATCCCCGTTAGCGCAGTGCATTCCACCTTTAACGATTCCACTTCTTCTCTCCTGTGCAATTACTGCACATCTTTCCTCATCTTTCTACTGTACTTTCTGTCTTTCTTCACATCCTGTATGAGCCAAGCTCTCAAGGTCTTGTGAGCCACTTTGATTGATTAAAACAAAGGGTCACCTAGCGCAGAGGACGCTGAAACACGCAACCTCACACACAGACGGGTACTTGCAAACCTTCATTTAAGCAGGAAATTCAATTTGTTGTGAACTGAACTTAATTAAGCTAAATGTTAGCAAGAGGGCATGTGAACGGCGCGGAGTGTTTCGACTGAGTAATAATGACTGTCCGACAGTTCCTAATTGTAGTAAATTAGTTTACAACTTACTAAATAAATACATAAACTGACACAAAATATGAGTATAGGTTAACATTTTAATTTGAATATGTAAAATAACTACATATGAAGAACTACAACTGGTAGATAACTTTTAAACATAAAAATATGATGGTACAGGTTATGAAACGTTTTAGTGCAGAATGTTGCAACTGACTAATGACAATAAAGCATTGTAGACTGTCTGTTGTCTCTCACTCTTAAATAATTTCGAAACCTCTCCATCACAAGCGTAAGCACTTTAACAGCCTATAATGGAATTGCACATCAGCAAAAACTCTCTACAGGTTAAACTGTGTTAATGGAGCCGTTTCATCGCTATAATAATGCATCTCTCTCACAAATGTAAGGAAATTGCACAATGATTTTAGATAATACGTCTGGTGCCCGTGATATTTGATAAAAACAAAAAAACAATGCAAAGCGAGAGGGGAAAGAGAAAATGGAAAACCTGGAGCAGCGTTAAAGTGAACTGATTACAGAATGCTTTTAGTGTTGGGAAGGGAAATTGTCGAATTACTCTACTGGTGTACCCTTATTAACGACATAACACAAAAATGACTTTGGGTTTCTGTCAGTGTTGAGCGCCAGAAAGGCCTTTCGCTTTAACATCTTGCCTAATCTGTAACACAAACACATGAGATAACGAACTCACATGTGGTAGATACAAACATGTGATCATGTTGCAGTGCGTTTTTGCATTATCTGCACTAGGACGCGTGTTTGTATCATGCGTTCAGTACCTGTATCAGTTCTGTGCTCTGCGTCATGTGAGCAGCAGCATTCCACAAACTACATACGTAAATGTATACGGTAGAGGTTTAAATTCCATTGAAATCTATGCTAACGGGTAGGACGCAGATAAAAGATAGGACAGATGAGTGCAGACACATGAGTAGCGATTCCCCAGTGTATCTGTGTGGAACATTCAAAGCTAATCGGTCTAATTATGAGACACCTGGCATCTATCTGTCTGTTAACACGCACACACTCAACTAACACGTTCATTCGCCCTTTCCACCCGAGTCACGAACAGAGTTCAGCTATGTCTACACATACATGAGAAATCAGAAAAAATAAATGCTTCCCCTTTTAATCCGCTGCGAAAAGGCCTAAAATTTGAAGGGCGGGGAGGACAACAATGGAATGTCAACAGGGTTACAAGCAGGGGGTAATTGTCTTTGTTGGATGGTCAATAAGAGAACAGAGATAGATGGATGAGGGTGTGTCCCCTTTGAGAAGGGACGGGGACTGAGGGTCTAGGGTGGGGTCAGGTCACAGGCAGGTCTGTCTTTATTGATTGCTTTAGATTCAATCTGACACTGCTGGAGGTTATAAAGCAGAGTTCAGAATGAAGACCTCACAGAAAAGACAAATAATGTGCCACTTCACATGACTGGTCTATTACCAAAACCTGCACCGAAAAACCATAGAGTGCTACAAGAATATATATATATATACATATATATATAATTATTTTCATACATTTAAATATAATTTTAACAAATATAATTTCTTTTTTGTGATTCCTTATCATGTTTTACTTTGAAATATGAACAATGTTTGATGTCGTGGTTAAAATAAGTAACATATAAAACATGGGACAAAGTAATAAGTGATCTATAAAATCTGTGAGTGATAAAAAATTAAAGATGAAACTGTTAATGAATAGTAAAATACTGTCTGGCTAAAATATGTGGCTGCAGGACACGAAGTTAAACACATCTCCACAGCCTTTGCACATCCATAATGAGCTCTGACCCTTACACTTGTGTGTTTATTTCTTATTTATTTTGGCTAAATATGATTTCCGCTAGTAGTCCTTTCCATTCCATGGAATTCCAAAGATTCTCCTTCCAAAATCAGCTGTAAAACACCTACGTCTTAGCCAATAGTAAAAGCATTGTAAAAGTTTAACAACAGAGCACAGCCCAACCTGGGCGAGCTGCGGTACAGATTGGGATCTGCATTGTGAACTGCTGAATCGCCCTTATCTGCATTTCAGACATAACACGTCTCAACCTGCAGGAGCCAGGAACTAGAGAGATGAGAGATAGAATCGGGGGGGGGGGGGAGTCAAGACTGTCATGGATAGAACCCAATAATTAATGAGCAGAGCCAGAAAAGTCTGTAAACACAAAAATGGAGATGAAAATGGAGTGTCAGTACACACACACAAATAGTGAGGGGAGGTGGAATAAAACATCCTGCTGAGGACCACACATGGAATCCACGACACCATCCCAGACTGAGATAATCACACACACACACACACGCTCTCTCCTAGCTGTTTAAAATCCGTCACTCAATGTCGGATGTGGAGACGGGGGTTCCTTAAGGCTGTGAAGGGGATATGAGGATCGGATATGCGCATTATTGCATCTTTCTCTTTTTATGATCATAGAAAGAGGTTCCTCAGATTCTGGGACGTGCTTGTTGCTCACGCCACCTTCCAGTCCTGCTGTTGTCAGTAAACACAACTTCATCTCCGTTTTTGATTCCAGATCTGATTCAGACATTCCAGTACCTGCTGAAAACAAGTAAATGCCTGGATTTTCCCTGTGACTTAGTATTGAAAACATAAAAGCACAGCATGGAAAATTGGCTCTCATGTAATACTTTTGACTGTACGAATGTACAAATACAGCTCTGGAAAATTAAGATAAGAGACCACTGCAGAAAAATAAGTTTCTTTTGGGTTTTATCCTAAAAACTGTTAATTTATCCTAAACTGTAAAATCTTTCTTTTCACTGTTTTTGGCATGTTTAGTGTTTATCTTTACATTTCTAATTACTTCTAGCATTTCTTACCATCCAACTGGTCCCACTGCAAGAGGAAAGTGTTGGTTACAGCAGTGCTTTTTATACTTTTCCTGTTAAATACAATTGGATTCAGGTGCTCACCAAATAAGTACCTCAATAAACAGAATGAAGTATGTTTGTGTAGAAATTTAACAAAAACTGGCATGAAATGCTTAGACAGCTTAGAATACTCCAAGAGATACTGATTTAGGAGTAAATTGCAGTGGTCTCTTATTTTTTTCCAGAGCTGTATTTGATGGTAGCATGCTGCGATTCACCAATCGGTTTAGACTCAAATAAATTTGACATGGTCTTTATAATGCCATGCAGTATATGAAGGTATTAGATCATGTCATTTCCCAACTGTTATATGGAGTTTTGACTTTTGAAGTTTTGAAGTCACAACTGTGTGTTGAGAAACAACAAATCGGTCCATTGGATGCACTGAAATATTAAATATGGCGCTTCCCCCAAGGTCTATTCCATGTCAAAAGAGTGGAATGTACAGTAACAATAAAATGTACATGTCTTGTTTGCTCATACCAAAGACAATGACAGACAAGGCAGAGCAATAATTGGATGTCTGATTTTCAAGGTTTATAATTTATCACTGCTTCAAAGACACCAACATAAAAACAGATACAATACAGCTCGTCGAACTGATAGAACTGCCGATACGCCCGCAAAAGAGACTTAAAAAAACACAGGCATGAATAGGACTGGGGGGTGGGGACAGACAGGGAGTTCATGGTCTGCTGAGAAGCAGATAAGTATAAAGACAAAAAGTGCTGAGAGATCAAAGACATAAAGGAAGAACCAGCATTGCATGATTTAAAAAAAATATGATGTTTATCATTAGGGCAGCAGGTGACAAATTATCGCTTTAATCACAATTCCAACTGGACAGGGAGAGAGGAAGTGAAAGAGAGCAAGAGAGAGACAGAGAGGGAGGATTTTCTGACTTCAGGAAATTAAGCTTAAACCCCTCCCCAGTGGAAATCAAAAACCAATGGTTGGGGTGGTATTAAAACAATGCAGCATAAAAATCTGGTTGGGGCTAAAAATCGTTCTTGTAAGCTAAATTGAATTGCATGTCATGAATACATTTACCACACAGCTGACTCATGAAGTTCATCTTGAAAGTTACTGAATTGAAACTTTGTATTTTTCATCAGATGAAATATGTACGACCCCAAACCACACTTTCAATGAATATCAATGTAAATATGCAGACCGTAAAAGCTTAAATAGACAAAACAAGTAGTTTTTATGTTTGGGGGCAGCCATCCGAAACGTCGGCCCTCCAACCCCCAAAGCAAACCCCCTTGAAAGTCATTGTGTAATGAACTCATTTTAAAACTATGGCTTCTAGCGACTGAGGAAGAGCCATCTAATTGTAAAAGGAAAACAATGAGGAGAAAAGCTATGAAAAAATGGATGAAATTGAACACAGACCGATCTGCTTCAACTGTTCTGGCAGGATGGACAGAACCTCGGGCATGTGGAGATAAGAGGAGGGATAGTCGGAGAGAGCCGTAGTGAAGAGCAGTGAGCTGGAACCTTGAGTGAAAGGAAGCGATAAGAACAGGGGCTACGGCTGCCTCCTCTGCGTCCCATTATGTCTTTTGTAACTCAAACACGCAAAATCAGATTGGTGAAGTAGCTAAACAGTAGCGCCGCATTCGCTTGCAGTATTTCAATTCTTGTGCCATGTTACCTGATTTGCATAATTCCGAGCGGTGCTACTACGAAGCAGACAGCGCATGCAAATAAACAACACTATCAGTCGGCACAAATCCTTCTTGGCTAAAATAATTTCCAAGAAAAGCTTCCACACAATAACATTTCAAAAGCAAAAGACCTCCGACGCAGAGCTCAGATATGAGAAGTATTTGAAAAGCGTGATAAAAACAAACATTAAAGGAGCGTGATGTAATCTCTTTCTTCGGCCCTGTGACTGGCTGGCTGGTGAGGCGGGTTATACGCACACCTCTGGCATGAAAAGATACGTCACAGTTTATCTGCTACACATCACGCAAACACAGACTGTCGTGGGGAATGAAACTGTATCAGTGTGTGGCAGAAGGAGAGGGAAGTTTCAGATATGGAAACTAGCCCTTCTATGCTTTATTAGAGCTGTCAATAAATCCCTAAAGAGCTACTGTGGCACGATCTTCCGAGGACCCCCAGGGAGTAGCTGTTTGTAATATCTGTACAGTAACACAAGAAAAAATGTGTGAAATGTAGAAGTGAACATTTGTGGATATTACAGTTAAAGCTAGCTGGCTGTTAAGGTATTGTATGCTACAATGGACCGTTATACAATTTGTATGCAAACTGATCGCTGCAATGTGAGGTTGTGAACTTAAAGGTCCTTGCACAACAAATCCGAAATCCTCATCAGACATTTTTTCACTCTCAGGTTTGATTTTCTGCATTTTCACATTTGTAGCAAACATGTTGATGGAAAAGGATGACGAAAATTAAAAGAAATGAAAAGAAAAAGCACTTTCTTCTGGTGGTCAATAAATAACTAACATGAATCAGCTTGGACCAGCTAGAAATCTTCAAACTGTGTACTATGTTCCAAAACAAAGCTGACATCTTAGGCTTGTTCCCATCTTGAAAAACACACCTGGAGAAGATTGCATGGCCGCAGGCTGTGTCCTGACTCTTGGGTAAAGCGTGGATTTTAGTATGTTTGCTGAAGGAGTGGGGGTTTTACGAGGCTGGAGATGGGGAAACAGGGTCCGTGTCCAGGCAGGTATGAAGAAGAGAGACCGGAGTGATAGAAGAAAAGCAAGAGAGTAAAAAACACAGCCATCTGTCACCTCAAAAACAGAGGGTGCAGAGGGTGAGAAGGGGGCAGGGTGTTGGGGTAGAATCTGCCTGTCCGTCACTCAATCTGCACGCTCTAGATTTTTCCATGTGCAATCCACTCCATTCTTTATCAATGAATGACACGGCAGGGGCTTGAGGAGTCATGCCTTTAAAACGTGTTTCCATTTGAATGTGTGTGTGTGTTTGTAGACAGGGGCTCATGGTTACTGCCCCAGAGCAGTTTCATCCTGTTTTCATGACTTCATTGTTTAGTTGTGTGTTTGATGTCAGGCTTGAGCTCCTCTCCGGATAAACCAACACAAGATGACAACTCTACCATAACACATAGCACCATGTGTGAGTAGGGAGTTTGTTTGACTGAAACAGAGCAATGGTCCGAGCAAATAAGAGAAGTGGAACGAAAGAGACGAGCGACAGAAAGAGAGGGAGACTGCAGCCAGACATGCCAGTGAGTTTGTGTAAGCTGATCTTTGCAGCCATGAGTGTCCAGCTGTCTCTCCCCCTCTCTGTCACTTCATCCAGAGCTCAACACAACACGTTAAGCTATGAATCACAGATAGATGGAAAGATCAAGACAGCAATAAGAAAATGGTAAAAAGTACACAATCTTGCTTGTTCATTAACTAGTGCTTTTCTGATGCAATCTGACACTCAACAAAAAGTGTAGTGATAGTGATATTTATACTATATAGGGATGATTTTTGAATCACCTTCAAACCAAACTACACAATTCAGCTTTAAATTAAACTTTAAAATTGAGTTTTGATGTAAAATGTGTCATATTTTTACTAAGAGCTTATGGTAAGGAAAGATATGGGACCCCCACAAATGTTACATGGATCCTCAACCCATTTGCGCAGCACATACAGGAAGCAGATGGAGAGATGGGTGGGGATTCGAGGAGGGGTAAGGGCAGATCATGGGGTAGAGGAGGTTGACTTTGACATTGATTACACCACCTTGTGTGTTGGAAGGGGTGTAGTAGTTGATGCCAGAACATGTTGCTGGTTGACGCCACCTGGCCATATAGCAGAGATGGCACGGCTGACATTGGTTGGCAATGCAGCCCTCACCATGGAAGCACCAACAGGCAACCCCCGCCTTCCCCGCCTGCTCTCGTCCTCCCTTTCTCACACACAGATCCATGGCAGATCCGATCACCAGCTGGTACTGCTATCGTTATGCTGGGACCTCCCAGGCATTCCACTTCCTATTTTTAAATGCAGTTATATCCAAATTCCTCTCTGGAATAAAAAAAATTGCCATTTTCTCAAGCTCCTGTTTGATAGAAATAACCCCACACACACATTTCCAACTCCAATGTCAACACACACAGTACACTGCGGTATTAGATCTGTCAGTAAGAAACACATTCCTGACACTCATACACAGTCAACACATAAACCTAAAAGGATAGTTCCCTCCAAAACGAATCCTCTGTCATCATTTACTCACCCACGTATCATTCCAAACCTGTGACTTTTTCTACTGAGGAACGCAAACAAAGACTTAAATACTTTCCAAGCAATGACAGTGTACAGCGAATGGAGTTTTCAAAAAGGATTGCGAATTCATCATAAGAGTGGTCCATGCGATTTATACACAACATCAAAAGTCGTCTGATGGCTTTATATGAGAAACAGACCAAAACTGATGTTAACTCAACCGGATCACTGTGTCTGTGATTAGTACTGCATGGCTTCAGAAGATTTGAAATATCAGTCACATGGGCCACTTGCGTGATACTTTTTCTCGCTTTTGTGTCCTTTTTGAAGCTTGAAAGCTTTCGTTTTCATTCACCGTACAGTAAGGGCATAGTAAAAGTACAGCTGTGTCCTTCACAGTCTGTCATACAGGTTTGGAACAACATGACGGTCATTAAATAATGACAGAATGTGCTTTCTTTATCCCTTTAAGTATAGAAAATCAATGTGGCCATTGAATCCTCTCCTCAGTTCAAAACAATTTGTCTTTCTCCTTCTGCAATATGTTCCCTTTCTGTACCTCAATCTGTCCCACTCCTTGTCTCCATTCTTCCCTCATTTATCCCCAATCCTGCCCCTCTGTCCTTCTTTTTTTCCTTTCTGTCACTCCCCCTCCTCTCTGCACTCGTTCTCTCGCTGTGTCTAATCATTCTGCATTAATACCTGCATTCCAGCAGCCCCGGGAATGTCTTAACAATGTAGCCTTGTCCTTTAAATGCTGCACAGGTACAAGGGCGTGTGGGTGTGCGTGTGTGTGTCCACATGTAGACAGCAAGTGAGATGCCCTAGACCCAACATAACCAAATTAAATAAATAAATTATAATATACCACCATTCACCAAGGCTGCATTTGTTTGATCAAAAATGCATTAAAAACAGTCATACTAACTTAAAATCATTGTTTTCTATTTTAATATAGTTTTAAAATGTACTTATAGTTAAAAAATAATCGCTTATGCTGTAGGTACTGTATGCTTTGAATCATGGCAACGAGATTGAGATGGTTTTAGCTGGTCATCAGTTGGCCGGCTGGTTTAAGTTGGTCCTGAGCTGGTCCTTAGCAGGAGCTAGTTGCTTAGAACCATCTCAGGACCAGTACCATGGCCACCTTAAACCAGCTAAGTACCAACTAAGGACCAGCCACTTTTCTTTTAAAACATACCTATCAATATTCTAAAATCAAATATTATATTAAAAAAAATGACCCTATACTTGAACTGAAGAGCAAGATAAAAGTGACAATTGTTAACTATTAACTATGACTTTTCCCTCAATACATTATTTATTTGCTGTTTAATAGTTATTAAGGAAGTTGTTAAGATTAGATATTGGGTAGGATTAGATATCTCGAATAAGGTCATGCAGAATAAGGCATTAATATGTGCTTATAGCATTGATAAATGGCTAATATTCTAGTAATATGCATGTTAATAAGCAACTAATAGGTGTAACCATAAAATAAAGTGCAAAACTGTATGATGAGCTGTATTTGAGTATCACGTCTTTTGGATTTTATTCTCTGTGTTCTAATTAAACAGACTTGTATGTATGGCTTGCACTAATTACTGTATGCTGTATGACATCACTGTCTATTGAGAATAGTGACTGAGCAGCTAAAAAGAGGGAAAAAAGGAGAAAAGAGAGAAGGAAAGGGGCTTCCCCAAAAGAAAGAGAGAGACACTAACAAAGCGAGTGAGAATAATTGAAGGACAAAGGAAAGGGCAGAGCAGTATGAGAAAGTTGCCTTCAGCCCACTGAGGTACAGTATCACACTCCCAAGCCAACAACACAAACATTTCAAAGAGACTGGGAGACAGAAAAGGAGGGAGGGAGGGAGGAATCTCCAGATCCACCATCTGATCCAGGATGGATGATTTTAATGAACATGTGTCCTCTGTTCTCACTCCGTCAGCCCTCCCCACCATCCCAGTCAATATGCGTCCACACGCCCGCTCCTACTCCCACTCCCACTGTTAATTGACTAGGGAATTCCACGTGCCCGTCGCCATGGTTACTTGGCAAGGACCGTAGGGGTTAGACTGACCGCTGTCCCAAAAATGTTCAACCGTGGTGGGGAGTGACAGCCGCCACTGTCAGCGGGCGTTCCACACCCCATACGGAACACCAGGAGGACCAAAGACACCAACAAAGTCCCTCAAACATATGCCCAACAGATTCTATCTTCCAAAGCCTTTTCCCAAAATAACAGTCTAATTAAGTCTGTCTTAAAAGAGTTAAAGCCCTGTGTGTCTTAGCGCAGAACCATTTCATGAGCTTCTGTGTTTTTAACGAACTAAACTAATCCATCGTAAGCCAAATGCCACCGTTGTCTGCATAATTGTGTTTTAAGAGATTCTGGACTCTGTGAGGAATAGACAGCAAACAAAGAGTTACTGGCCCACATGAAAGCATAATTTGATCGCACAAAGCCCATTTCCTTTGATAATACATAACAAGATTTTCATTTGCGCTACATTTTAGTTCTTCAAACTCAATAAACCGGTATATTATGATCTTCTGAGATCCTTGCGCTGGTAAAAATATCCCTCCCATCGGAGTTGAAGCACAATGTGAATGTTACAAACTTCATCTGTGTTCACAAAAATTACATTCAAGGCTGATTACTGGCCATTAATAAGATTTCATTTTAGAGAAAATGGATGGCTACAACCTTTAAGAAATGACAAGGTAAGAAACCTGAAACGCAGTAGGAAGTGTAGCCATGCTAGCTGTCAGTCAGGCTAGTACTGTACAGGGAAATCACTGATTGGTTGAGATTATGCAGGGGGGAACCAATGCCGGGGCCCCGCAGGCCTGAATATGATTATCAAGCTGAGTGTCAATCAGCAAGGCAACAGAATTAGAGTTGGCTCTGAGCTCCTTGGGGTCCATCATACCATCTTCCTGATTAGCTATCAGCCAGGGACACTCATTAACCACAAACGAAAGCAGAGCGCTCGCTAATTTACAGAGACGAAGGGTTTCAATACAGAGGAAGGAGAGAGAAAAAGAGCCAACCCGAAATCGTTTTCTTTGTCATGTTTTCCAGTGAAGATATAAACATTTTTAAAACTGGATAAATTATACAAGCCGTGTTGCATCAGATTGCATAAGACATGTCAAATGATTTGACAAAAGTAACATCTATTCTATTCCCTTTTTGCAAATAGTTATTTTTTTTCTTGTTTTAAGCAGACACTTAGAATGTTTAATGTTTCATAAATTATGTTACTTCGATCACTGGCATTAAAGTGCCCCTATTATGCCATTTTAAAGGTGGCTAATATTGTGTTATGTCTCTTAAAACAGGTTTACATGTATGCAAGGTCAAAAAACACTTTAGTTTTCTCCCAAAAGAAATGACATTTTCCCCAATTTCTAAATGATTCGTAAACGACTCGTATGAAACAGCTCGAAGAATCAGTCTGTCTAAACCCCTCCCTCCCGTGAGCCCCTCACTGCTGTGATTGGTCAGATAGCGCAGTCCTTTATGATTGGTCTACCGCTACACAGAGCTTGTACCAAAACTACCGTGGAAATTGCTTTTGTAAGCAAATCATTGTATAACGCATAACACTGCGTTAAACATCGTTTATCATTAAACCAATGATGAGACAGACAGACAGTGCTTGAGCAACCGCCCCTTTCCTCCTGGATGCCTCAAGTGCCCTTTTCTTTGTTTTTTTTCGTTGTTGTTTTGCCCTGTCTATTAATCTCAATTTTGCTAAATAAAAGGATCTGGCTTGCATCAGTCACATGACTGCCATTAACCAATGCAAGTGCACACGCATTTTCTGCAGACTGGGTGGTGCGGAGCTGGAGGAGAAGCGGGAAAATTATTTGGAAGGTGCAGACTGCAACAACAGTAAGTAGGGTACAGCGCACACTATAGTCTATAACAACAAATGAATTGAAATAAATAAGCGTGCTGTTTGTGCAACAGTGTGACAAACATTGCCTGTCCTTTTATGAATTGCACAAGTAGTGGTGGTCATTAACTGCTAGCTAACTGGGTAGGGGTGTTACAAGGGGGTCTGTAGCTCTGTCCACCGTTTTAGGGAAGAGAGATGTGTAGCGGGGTGACTTGTTGATATTGCCCATCGTTAGTGAAGCGTTACATATAAGATTCGTCTTGAATATAAGTTGTTATTATTCAGCCTGCTATCTGCCCCTTTAATGATCACCCGCCCCTTTAAACGTCTCTGCATGGCCCTGATAAGAAATGTTGTCTGACCACCAATTCAGCATGTTAAAAAACTTTCTGAAGGATCATGTGACACTGAAGACTGGAGTTTTTGGCTGCTAAAAATTCAGCTTTACCATCATAGAAATTAATTACATTGTACAATACATATTTGACTCCAGAGTGTGTGTGAGTGTGTGTCAGCTCTTATCTTATAATCTTTTTTGATTATGTTTACATATTTTCCCTAGAAAACAAGACCTAAACTGTTAAGTATTTGTTATATAAATAACTTCTAGTGCCGGTCATATTCAAAGTCATGTTCACACAAGTTTTACAACATACAGTGTGTGTTGCAGAGACTGAGCAGGTTGTGGGGGTTGAGGTTGAGTAAAGCGAGAGACACTCTTCTCCCGCAGGTAAGCACCTGAACATGTGTCTACTAAATGAAATGTGATCTGACACCCAATCTCAGCGTGTGACGGGGAAGCCCCAGTCTCAAAAACTCAAACCTTCCCAAATGTCTGTCACAAACACACTATCCCCCTGGCTACTTAATGAGCAAATATTATAAACGTGGTTCTTTTCCACATTTGAATTGCTGGAAACCACCTTGCTCCTCTGCAGCATCTTTCAGACATAGTACAAATGCACTGATTGAATCCATCTATGTAAGGAGATTTCAAATTCAGCAGAAGGTCTTGTGGTACTTCACGGGTCAAGCACTGTTGAAGCAACAATGCGGCTCGTCAAACAGTGACCATTTTCGTTGAAGAGGTTAACAATGCTTGGCTAACCATTAACCAGATTAAAGAACTGCAAAATACCATCTCAAGGAAAAAAACGCGTCCTTCGTGTTAAAGGCACAAGCTGTGCAAATGGATTGTAAAGGAGATTGCTGATGATAAATCACAGCCGGAAACAAACACACACACACAACCTGAACATTTAGTTTCACCCACTGAACTATGATTCACCCCATCAATATTTAAACAGTGATACGGTGAAGATCAAACAAGAACCAAACTTTTTTAATCAAAGCACTTTTTCACATTTCTTGCACTTAACTATTTGTGTGCATATTTTACAGGTAGAGCGAGTGCAAAGTAAGGGTCAGGATTACAAATAGTGTTTGTGTGTGTGTTTAATCTCCAGCGAGACCACGTCTTGAAGGGTCTCTCGAGTGCGGGACAGTGAATAGCTCAGCCTGGGGGAGCGCTCGACTAACCAAACAGCCGTAAGCTGAGGGCTATAAAGGCTTTTCTCTCCCTTGCGTCAGTACACTGTTCTCCAGGGAATGTTTGCCAGCTGATAGTATGAGGACAATGGGCATAGTCTGTGTGAGGAAAGGGATGTTTGAAGAGCTCTTAAACAAGCACTGTTTCAACATGACTGTGTTTTCGGGCACATCAGGTAAAGCTTAAACCAGCTGCAATGGAGGTCCAACTGAGATATGATGCAAAAGACAGAAACCAAAAACTAGAAAACAGCCTATGATATGATAAGACCTGGACAATACATTTAATGTTAATTATGCCTTTTTATCAGTATATTACAAAATATATCACAAATTGTTGTTATTCTTTGGCCATTGTGTTACCTAAAGTTTCAAAAAGCCTCACAACTCATGACTTAAGACTCTCGTTCAAACTTAACATTAATAACATTAATGTCTGTGAATCAGCTCTGATGTGTGGAAACCTTAAGTTTGATAAATATTTGTCCATTTAAAACAAAAAAGGTACATTTTCAATATTTAAAGCCTAATCAATGGCTGTTTAAAAGAAAACAATATATTTAAGGCAAATGTGAATATATATATATATATATATATATATAAATGTAATGTTTATTATTGTTTTTAAAACAATTATTTCATATTTTATTTTATATTTGAATATTTTAATTAACGATTATAAGCAATTAATTTTGTCCAATATAAAGGGCTTTTTTCTATGTGTCTGTATATTTATTATGTATATGTATATATAAATACAAACACATAAGGTAAAAATCTTGAAAATATGTATTTAAGTCTATATATTTATATTGACATCATTTATAGTACATTTATATTCATTAATAACATTTTTTCATAAATAAATGCATACTTGTTTCTGTATTTATATACATATAAACAGTCCACAAAACTTTTATTTCGGATGTGAGTAATCACAATTAATCATTTGACTGTGCTGATTTTAATATATACATATTTTACGGTAAATATGTGAAAATAGAGA
>JAUMHQ010000076.1:10316144-10331036 GCA_032361165.1 Enteromius paludinosus
TGAAGACCTTGATTAGCTGAATCAGGTGTGGTTTATTAGGGTTGGAGCTAAACTGTGCAGAGCTGTGGCCCTCCAGGGAATTGAGTTTGAGACCAATGCTTTAAGCGTTCAAGATATGCCATGATTAAAACATGAGAAAGTGGTATGGATAAATCATTAACAAAGAGATAAATAACACACATTTATAATGTAAATGTGATGATGTACATGCATTTGAGCGTACCGTGTATATGCGGGGAACTGACTTCATACATCCAGATAAATCACCTTGGTAGCAGATGATTAAAATTAATTGCAAAACTGTTTAAGTAAAAAAAAACTTCTAAAAAATAAATAAATAAATAAATAATAATTCTGTTAAGTGTCTAAATATTTTTGGGGGGCCCACTGTATAATTGCAGCTCTTCAACTCCATCCAGAGCATATACACATTTCAACACATCATCTCTTCACAACTTCCAAACAAGTTGACTCACACACTTACTCACATCCTCACCATCTCTCTGACGTCATCAACAATAGATCTACTATTCTGTCAAAGTGAACACTGCTCACCGCTTCCTGCTAGAATAATGCTGTTTGATGCTCTAAGGTTATTGGGGAATCTGACTCAGCATCTCTCACTTTTCCCGATAGAGATGACTTCACACTGTAGTCCACAAAATGAGCGCTACCACTGGCAGGAATAAAAGAGAAAGGGGGAAAATACAAGAACAATCGATCTGTTTATAAGTGGAAATAATAGATTGTCTCTGAGTGCTTTTTAAAAGCGTACAAACAGATACACGCTTTCTGTTTCTTTCCTCAGTTCTCATCCTTTCTTCTCTTTTACTCCTCCCATAATCCCTTGTTCCCTCCTCCCGTCTGTTTGCAGGGTTTTTTTTTTTTCACCCACATCGGGCTGATCCATTCTTCATCAGCATGCAAAGCGGTTGGGTTCCAGCTGTGAACAAGGGATTGAAATGGAAATAAAGGAGAGCAAAAGAGCAGATTATTGTCCTCCCGTTTTGCCTCTTGGTTGGAGAAATTGGGGAGAAGGGTCAGAAAACAAGGGGAAGGAAAGAAAGGGAATTTAATTTGGGTCAGAACTGGACACTTATGCTGGTACAATGCAGGGCACAACGTAAGTAAAAATTAGGGTCCCTAATGAGTGCACTATTTGTTTACTTAAGATGCTAAGAGCACATTGGAAGAGGTTAAAGAATGAGGGGCATAGATGTTCAGAACGGTAATTTAAAGTTAATAGGAAGGTCTTGAAGTTGAATTAAAGATAATAGAAGTAAGGAACTAGTGGACATATTGCGTGTCTTTATGAAATTATATTATCTGGCGCTCAGTGTTTGTCATTAATTTATCACAGAACTAATTAAAAACAATTGCTTAATGTAAAATA
The DNA here is from genome assembly GCA_032361165.1 of Enteromius paludinosus. Lineage (NCBI taxonomy): Eukaryota > Metazoa > Chordata > Actinopteri > Cypriniformes > Cyprinidae > Enteromius > Enteromius paludinosus. The sequence continues at coordinate 10,317,538 of JAUMHQ010000076.1, forward strand.
AAAGAAGACTTCAAACAAACATACATGAACTAGGGATGGCTAAATCATGCACCAAAATAATAAAACCTAAAAATAAATTAGTAAATTAAAAAAAATAAAACCAAACAAACAAACTGAGATTTCTATAATATATATTAAAATTAATAAATAAAATATATTAATTCAAAAGTTATTAAAACAGATATTTGTATAGTTAAAATAAATAAAATTACACATGTAATCAGGTCAGGGTTACAAATTACAACTTCAAAATTTACATTTATATGACTTAAAAAAAACATTAACTGATATAAAACAAATATATTGTTTAGCCTGATCTACTTTAATAACTAAAATGAAAATCAATAAAAAATAATATATAAATTTAAAGTAACAAACTAAATTAGTGAAAAATGGAAATATTTCCAGATATACAATATATGAAAACATAATAATGTGAAGCATCTCCATGTTTTTTTTGTCTGCAGTCGGCCAATGTCCACCATACTTATGTTTTTAAGCTTCATATAATTTACATGACAAATACAATAAAACTGCAACAATGAAAGCTACAGATATTTCTAGACTCACTCACTGATTGATTGCAACAACAATGTAATGTCTAACATGCTCTTCACTTTTTCTTCACTCTTCGGCTTTCCTCAAAATAAATTATTCATAAATGATTAATTAGACCAATTACCATTTACATAACATTTTAAATGAGTGACATTCAATAATGATGTGTAGTAAGATCAGGTCAATGTAAGTGCAGGTTATACTCATACCAAACACCCAAAGAAACTCATCCTGCTCCGCAGTCAAGGCTGGAAATGACACAACGGGTCAACAAACAGAATAAAACATGCTATTGCATTAAAAAAAAAGGAAAATTCAGACAGCAAGAGCTGAGTGGCAGTTATGCTTGCAGGTTCCAGGACACTTTAATGGGCAGAGTCTTTGTACCCACCCAACCATTACTCCCATAGGGCAAGGAATAGTAGCAGAGCATTGTTATTCATGAAATGCTGTGTGTGCTGTGCTACAGATTTAAAACACGGCCAGACATGAGCCACAGCTGGAACAGAAGCACCACGGTTGTGATGAAAAATGAAAAAGAGGGTCATTCATATATCAAAAGACAGAGAAGCACGACTCCCCATTACTGTAGAAGAGAAGAGCCTCGGGCAAACGCATAATGTAACACTAAATGTCTGTCTGTTACATTTGCGCAGCCCTAAAGCAGGTTCAGGCCTTTCATCTGCCTATATGCAGATGACAATCTGAATGGGACAAAGTGAGAAACAAAGTTATAATCTCTAACCCAGTTTGCACTGGAGACCGCAGAAATTATTCAGGTACTTAAAATCCACATATTACAATTCCTGTTCTGTAAGTCGTGTTTCCTAGTTAACTTGCAAAATGAAAGTGAGGTGCCTGCTATATTACAAGTTTTAAAGTCTCTTCCATCCCTTTGAAAAGGCAGCGATAGGGTATGCAACACAGCCTGGCATGCTAATGGAGCAATGACACAATGTCTCCTTTCTGGAACACCGTCCCAAAATTTCACTGTCCTGACTTTAACTGTAGCATTAGCATTCCATGTGAGCTCTCTCCTGAGCTTTCTCCTTCAAAAGCAAGGGGACAGTCAGTGTTCTGTATCCAAACAGTGGTCTCAATGTCCCACTGTGGCTCTGCACTACCTGATAGACAAGCTTTCAGACGGAAAGATAAAAGATCTCAGACCTGGTTCATCTCTCTCTCTTTCTCTCTGGATCCACTCTTCCAACACTGATGCAGCTCAACTGCATGAACATGCTACCTAAAAACTGTAAGAAATAACTAGAAACAGGATGAGAAAAGGAATCAAGCACAGAACTTCATCGAAAATACCATCACTGATGGCCACCAGCTTTTATGGATGCTGGTGTTCCTTTCAGTCCTCTTATACTATTGTCAAAAGTTTGTTTTCTCCTTACATTGCATAGAAAGTTCAAAAGAACAGAATTTATGCATCACTGATGAATAAAAGTTTTAGAATTTTATGAATTTATTTCTTTTAAAAAATCTTACTGACCACAGACTATAGTCTTAAACCTTAATTAAACTGAATTTTCAAACAATTTGATGGTACACTGATGAGTGAATGAATGATGTTAACAATTCTTAAAAATTGGTAATGACGAGTAATCTTTATTTTACTTGCAGCTGTGAAACCCCATAGCCCTGCGGTTCTTTAAAAAATAAATCGACCTGATTAATCAGTGAATCAGCAAGCACACCAGCAGGTATATTATGATTAAAATAGAGGTACCACACTAAACAAAAATGGTGGTAATACCACTAAAAGTGGTACACCCGCTCATAGGGGAACTAATTTAAGTGCTACATCAGCTTTGTCAAATGGTGCTATGCAGTAGAACCATAAGAGTAGCCCGTTTTTTTTCCATTATGGGAATTTACTACAATGGCAAAAACTGTTTTGAATCACTTACCACCTACAACCTACATTTTGGAAATTTGTGCACAAGGGCGTTAACAAGTTGGCCACCAAATGAACTGAAGTGCTTTAAAGGAATTTCAGTAATTCTTCATTTTGTCAGTTGCAAAATCTACTCACTGGGCTTATCAACTGGATAATGCCTTGATTTCGAAATATTTTGTGTTTTAAATAATTCATATGATTTGTAAGTTGTTTTTGTAGGTTGGTAAACTAACCCTTTAAGAGGCAAATAAGTCCATTTAAAAACCTGCATTGGTCAACCACAACAATAAAACCAATTTCTCCAGTTGGGGGGAGATTTAGCCGTCAGAGAGAGAATGTGGCAATTTTACAGAGAAATACACCCTGTCCAACACACATACCTCATCTAAAAATTCTCAGCACTGCATCCACTCAATCATCAGATACTCCTACTTCACAAATAGCATGCCTGAACTCTGAGGGGACACCAAGGGAGAAAAAAAAAATGCCCCAAGTTAAAGAAATGCACTATTCCATTCAACACATCGCTACAAGAACTATCACACCATCAGCACTGACCATTATAGCAGCCATAAATAATCCATTCCTGTCTTTCTAGAGAGTTCACTTGCTCTAATAATCCTAACTCATGCTTGTCTGTTCTGGCTGCTCCTACCAACCGCAGAGATCTGGACTGTCATACGAGACTTAATAAATAACAGCAGGTATGTACATGGCTTATGTTCACATTCCTCCGGACACTGGTCGAGTAAATATTTAATACCGGGATGTTGCAAAATTCATATTCCTGCACGGAGGAGAGGGATGGTGGATGTGCATTGTCTGCATAAGTGAATGGGAGAGGAATGGGCTGATAGGAGTAAACGAGAGCTGGACTGCGGGTCAGACGCTGTTAAGATAAGACCACACATACTCAGGAGAGATCAGAGCAGCTGAGAGCTTACAGTGAACAGTGGTTTGAGTTGAAAGAGAGGTGAAGTGACGGTAGACGCTGAGGGGGGGCCGGCACAGGTGAGAGCAATATAACGGAAACAGGAGAACAGTCTGGTTATCGGTTTGTGTGATTAGATCAGGAGGACTTGCTTAAGAGCAAAGACAGAGACGGATCCCTAAACCCCAAACAAGCTTGCGTGTGACTGTTGGGTATTTGGGTGGGAGGGAACAGATTATCCCTCAGAATGTAGATGTTTCTGATAACATTGCAAGAACACTACTGGGTGTCATTTCACACCTTACTATATATAATTCACTTTGTATAGGACTTATCTAGATGTTTATATAGTTATCTCAGTCAGCCCCACCTTTAGGGTCTGTTTTCTATCTCAGGAGTTTTCAAACTTGGTGCCAAGGATTCGCTAACACAATATTCTCTTGCAAGGGATCCAAGATGAAATAAAGTAGTATGATTATCATATAAAATTGCAACACTTATGCAATATATCAGTTACATTTATTTTGCCAAAGCAAAAGAAATAATAGTTATTACATAATGAAGAGAAGCATATTCAACTAAATTCAAAATGTATTTGTTTTAGGCGTCTCTACTGTAAAAAAACAAAACAAAAAGAAAACCTGTGAGCGCACAGGAGAGCATGGCAAGGAGAAGCTGCAAGATACAAAAATGCAACCTATTCTCTGTGTTTATTCATTAGGTATATAGAAATAAACACATTCTGTATCTATTTTGAAGATATTTACATGTATAGACATTACATATAAATATTTAATAGGCTAAACATAACATTTTTCTCAAATATGCACATGCTTGTGTTTGTATTTGTGCATAAATATACACCGTACACACATGTATTATGTAAACAAAAACTAAATTCGGATGTGATTTATCGCTTGACAGCACTGTATCAATGTAATATTTACTAATTATTTATATTACTCATCAAATAATTTGATATCATACCAAATTAAATTGCTAAATTGCCAGCCCTACTTTGGTTCTTCATAATAGTTTTTCTGTAAACTTGACTCTTCATTGTTTGACAGGTGTTCGACTGTCTGGCAAACGTTATGAACCCAGATCAAGTGCCAAACAGACAGTCAAACGCAGTGTTCCTGACCTGCATCTGTTCGCTGCTCGCCTTTTGCCCTCATAACAGGTGCTATGTCCAAGGGAGAAGGCCGTGCCATGCGCCTGTTGAGTAAAGACAACACAGGCTTGTCTGCCCTGAGGCTGTGCCACACACACAGGGAGAAAATCACAGCCACATTTGCACACACACACACACACAGAAGATTAATACACAAAAGCACCAGGACTTACAACACCACCTGCCCCAAACACAAACAGAGCACGATGGGTAGATTAACAAAGACGCCAAGCAGAAGCTGCGAGCGTCAGTGACAGTCTGACAGAGAGAGAAAGACACAGAACGCACACATGCATTTAAAAAAAGGAAGCTGAGGATTGGAATAGATGCACATTTTTACAATTTGCGTTTCTTGTAATGACGCAGCATATTGTTTTTTTAAGCCAGGCATTTTAAAAAGGAATCTACACAACTGGGCGAAAATTTCCCAATGCAGATTTTTCACACAGATTTGCCTCTTTACCAAGCAGAAAGCTGTGTGGTTTGAAAGTTACTTCTATGAGAACTGTACTTCATAAATGACAACAATTTTGACTTGTGAAACTACACTAAAGGTAACCACATCTGATCACATTTACCATTGCGTGCCAACTTCTCAACAGCAAGTTTCTACCAATTGTCTACTACAATTCTTAAAACAATACAGCTCTAGCAGAAAAATGACCAAAAACAAATAGTGCCACCTCTTCCCAAACCAATGGTTAAGCCATTGTTGCTGTAAGGGTCACTCAAAACATGTTTTAGAGGTTAACACTCAGCTTGTGGTGGTAATATTGATAACCAGTCCATTACAGACAAATATAAACACACATACAGATGGAACAACAGACAGACAAAATAAAACAAGCTGCTGGGAGTCATTTACAGGCTATTTAGTTCTTTGTTTTACTTGCACTAGCCAGATGCTTTCTTTTACTTGTCCCCTTTTGAGGAAAAACTTTGTGTAATTTCTTCATATTTTTTCCACTGCAATCTCTCCTCAAAACAGAGAAGTGAATTGCACTGACTCCGGCTAGAAATAAACTGCAGCTTACTATGTTTCGTGCATGTGATCTACCATGATGTCACACAGTGATGTGCATGCACTCTAATAATTCATAAACTCCAGATTTAGGACTCAGCTGACGGAGAAAGTTGACAACAAAGCCAATATGATTTGGTTTGGTCAACTTGAACCAACACTTTAACCTCAGGTTTGTTCAGCTAACCCCATGGTTCAGGCCCAAGAGGAAGTTCTAGCCACTGAAAGCGTTTACTGAGAGCTTTGTGAGTGTTTCAACTCAATCCGTTTGCTTTTGTTCTTCAATACGACATTCAACACCACCAAAAATGGCTATTTACTTCAGCTTACGGCCGGCAAGATAAGATTAGCAATCAATAGAAAAGAAGAAAAAAAAATATTTGCACACTTCAGCAGTGTGTGAAATGGAATAGTGTGCGAATGGATTTAGGATGGCTCACACACACACACAACCAAACAAAAGCTTTGTTAAACAGGAACATTCAATTATATATTAATCTTTTTACGCATTATTCTGTCCATGCAGTTTCCCGTCTTTCAGTCTGACCTGCTCTCAATGATCTCTATCCTGTACAAAAAAAAAAAAAAAAAAAAGAGTGAAAGAAAGGGTGTTGAGTGGCTCTGAGACTTCACTGATAATACGGTTATTTTTGAAGAAGCAGAGTACCATCCAGAAATCCTTAAAATCAGCACATCTGCAGTGGAAAATGCAGCCAGCTACCGTTCATACAATTTCCCTGTTACACAAGCATGACATATTACCTGAGAGCACAATAACTTATTTATCTAATGCCTTAATTGCAGTAATTATAGTTTTTAATCTGCTTTATATGCACCCACAGGCTCCATTACACAAACAATGCCCTGAAAAGTTAATAAACATAATATAAAGGCTGCAGGGGCTCAGAGTCAACGTCTGCGGCGTGGTTGGAGGCCTAGTCGCCTTCAGACAGTAGCAAGTGAACAAACAGCAACACCTTCCCAGCCAGCATTCTTGACATTCTCCTCTATCATTCAAAGACATGTTTATCTTTCTCTCTTGCTTCCAAATTACAGGGTAGAGGCAGAGAGAGGGTGGGTTTCAGGTGCTCCAGAACAGCTGGCGAGTTGAAAGCAGGGAGAGGGAATGAGGTAGATATGAAAATATTACAAATGAGTATCTCTTGAGAGATGAAGGTTAAACGCGGAACCGCTAGTTACGCGACGACTGATTCCGTAGAAGAGAGATTCTGTGTACACACGGTCACAGATAACCCGGCGTGGAGCTGCATTGTGGACACAGAGAATAGCACAGCTTTGTTTCCCAGGGAACATCTGAACACACAGTGTGTCAAGCAAACAGTACAGTAAACAACACAAACCAGCACTCAAACAAATCACCGGTGGAGCATCCCCAGTGCAGTCACACCGGCGCGCGAACAAACGTGTGTGATATCATTTTCTGTTTTGTATACACGCAGATTATAATGTAGCAAGAAACGGTTCTACTTACACAAGAGTTTACACACCTATATAAGATAGGGAGCACTGCAGCAGTTCAACAGCTCAACTATGCCTTCATAAAAACTTGATCTTTGCTGCCCTCTGGTGTTTGTTAACCGTAGTAACTACAGCTAGTGACACATTTGCCTAAGGAGAATTAACAGAAATTTACCAGGCATTTATAAACATTTACAGCCTTTAATTGCACTACGAACATGTTATTTCTCCGATGCAGGTCGTTTCAAAAGAAAGAAATATAAAAGGTTATATTACACACACACACACACGATATAGATTGTAACTTTTGTACAGGTGTCCCAAAAACAAAAAAGTTATGACTAGCCGAAGAACCAAAAAAGATACTGAGGTGCACCTACTTTATACTTAAATATACTTTGTCAAAAGCATAGATCATGCTTCCTAGGTTTTCCAAGATCAATATCCAAAAAACCTAGGAACGGCAGATTAGAGCATTTTTCTATCAAAATGGTAGGCAACTTTTACATATAAATGTAGCATTTCCCTTACTTTTGAGAAACTTGAGAGCAAAGTGAAGGACACATTTCTCTTTCAGAATTCAAAACAAATCAGGAGGAGGCTGGCATAGAAAAACACTTCAAAGGATGTAACTGAGTTCTATTTTCATGAAGTTCTCTCTCAAAAATTAAAGTTCAAAAGATAAAGACACAAAGCAGCAACATCTTTTATTTCCCAATTCCCTTTGTGATTGTAATACTTCAGGTTGATATTTTCTGGATGGGGAAGAAATTGTAACATTTTAAAAATGCATTTGTAACTCTTCACAATAGGTTCCAAAAACCAAAATTGAAAAACTTCACACCCCTACAGTCAAACACACATCAAGCTGCTAAATAAGGTCTAACTAGGTATACATGAAACTTCCAGGCAGGCGTATTGAGCCAGGTGAGAGCTAAACTCTGCAGGGCACCGGCCTGGTTTCATCAAGTTTGATGACCCCTGATACAGTGTTGGGGGTAACGTATTACAAGTAACATGAGTTACGTAATAATGTTACTTCGTTAAGTAACACATTACTTTTTAATTTTAGAGTAATATAACGAAGTTACTTATTCAAAAAAGTAACACCAGTTACTTTTTATTTATTGACAAGTCTCCTGACATGTTGGGGGAAATCAGAAATACAGACATTGTGTGCGGTGTGAATACAATGTAGATCTAGACTATATGTGAATGTGCATTAATTTATGTCACTCTCACAGATTTAGTATTTATCAAAATGAATTAAAAGAAACTCAGAATGTGACACAAACCTGCAATAATTATAATACTTTATTGACCAATGCTTTTGCTGCCAATCTTTTAATGACCCAGCAAACACACAAGCAAAAATGACTGCGCTTCATTGTTATATTGCTGGAGTATTGAACTTTCTTCTGCATTCTTTAAATATAACATTAAAAACAAACACTCAAGCTCTGCCAGTATTTAAAAAGTAACACAAAAGTAATGGAATGCATTACTTTCAATAAAAAAAAAAACTATAATTTTACTTTTGGGGGGGGAGAGTAACACAATATTGTAATGCATGACTTTTAAAAGTAACTTTCCCCAACACTGACATCAAGCCCACATGATGGCACTGTTACCATGCTGAAATCGCACTTCTGCTCAATACACAGCTGTTTGACTCGCATGCATTTGTCCTGCTCCAAATTCCTCTGCCAAAACCAGCAGCAGGGAAATAAAGACACTTGTCTTAATGAGTAAATCAATCAGCATTCTTGCCAAAAACTGATACAAATCCAGCCTTACAGTTCATCAGACTCAAAGATGATGCAAGCAATTTGCCTGAAGCACCTGAGACTGAGTTAATGTGAAATATGACTCGCAGAAATGAAAAAATAAAAGTACATCAAGTTAAAATATGGGAAGCCGGGGAAAAAAACATTACAGAACATTAAGCCAATAGCTTTAGGAACATTAAAGCATTTAATTTATAGCTTTGCGTCCCTGAAGGAAAGTCATACACAAACACAAAAACATTAAATAAGACAAAAACACAGAGGTTGGTTTCTCACAAAAGTTTATTTTACACTTCAAGATTTCTTGCTTGCAGCGGAAACCTGCAACAGAGCATAAAGAAAGAGATCAGGATTAAGAGACAAAAAATAAATAAAAATCAATCAAGTCAGTCGGGTTATTCCCTGCACCGGCGCCCCAAAATCCTTGAGAAATTAATTAGCTGTGGGGAAACATTCAGGAGCCTTTCAGGTTCTGGACATGATCTTAGCCAGGAGATTAGGAGCAACATTCGCTTCTACACTGACACTGTTTTTGCTCATGCCACCAATGAGAAGCCAAGACTATCAACAGTGCTCTGGAAAGAGTCAGAGTGCAGATGACACAGCCAAAGCAAGCCCAACACAAGAAAATCACGTTAACTCATCTGAATTCAGCTCATTAAGGGGATCAGGCAGAATAAAACGCTGCCATACGGCAGCCCAGCGAGCATGAAATTCAATCGGCTTGTTTACTTCCTCCAGCATCGGATTGGCGCACAGCGGTAGCTCACAGGGAAAGCGGAGGACCAACAGAGGGGCGAAAAGCAAGCGAAGGCTTTGGAGATGTGCATGCATTTCCTTTTTGAAGATAGTACTGTGTCCACACACTAAATCAAAGCTACCGATGTCAAAAAATAACCATAAGGCCTTTTAAAAATCAAAATAGCTTCATTACATCCAGTACCTGAATCTGCTCGTTCTCATGCTATATTGTGAAGCAGCATCATTTTAATTCCCTTGAAATTTGATTACACAACTCGGGTGAACAGAACTTTGTGAATTCTGAGATGCACCATCTGTTGTACGGCACCAGACTAACTTCAGGAGCCTGACTTGGAGACTAAATCAATAGCGCGCCTTAAATCCGATTTTACAAAAATCAATGTTACAAATGCTCAACTTCAATACAGCAACCTGACAACACTTACCTGCCCAGCAATTCTGTCCAGGTCTCTGGTGCCTTGAGGGGTCAGTCTACGCCCACTGGAAAACAGGAACAAATTAAGATGTGGAACTCAAAAACACCACCACCTGCAATAACACAGATCACACATAGTCAAAAGCATCCTACAGGCTACTCACCCATTGGGATCTTTCTCCACCATCTTGAGTCCCTCGAGGGCCTGAAGCACTTTACGGGCAACGTTCTTGGAGCCCACACTGAAGTGAGAGGGGCATACGCCGTTCCTCTTACGCCCGCCATAGATCTTGGTCATAGAGCCCACGCCAACACCTCCACGAAGGTACAGGTGACGCACTGTGGAGGCTGAGAGAGGGCAGAGAGGGTCAGGAGAAGAGATTTTAAGCAAGTGGAGGACAACAGGAAATGAAAGAACCAACACAGGTCTGTTCAAACTCACAGCCAAAAACAGCACAAAAAAAAAAGACAAAGAAAGTTTCATCAGTTTCTCAGCACACAGCAGAAACCGCTTATGAATTAACAGGGCAAGGTCATCAATAATTGAGCCCAATCCTGACACAGTCGTTTACATTAACCATCCATTGTTTGCCACCAGATTCTCAGAGTAAATATTTAAAGCCATTAAACTGTCATCACTTGAGAAACACTACATTTTTGCTTACAGCACAAAGCATTCAAACAGATCATCAATCACTAAAAGTTTTAACCACGCTTCTGTGGAGAGTAGAAAGCAAGCTAAACATTTTTGCTCCATTTTACTGCATACAAAAAAAAAAGTGCAATTGAGTGCCTCAATTGATGCTCATAGAGCTGGTACATATTTGAACTTAAAACATTGTTTATAAAAGCATATTATGCTATGCTATATTGTTTTTATGTACACCGTTGCTTTCCATGTCTGACCCGTTTAGATCACTACTTGTAAAACCATTACAATGTAATAATTGAGAAACACATTGAAATTAATAAAAAACATTAGTGTTTGCTATTATTTTGAAAATATTCAAGAACCATGATACCATATGAGTATCAAGACAACATTAGAAGTTATTATAGACAACACTGCCATGAAAACATTAAATATTTACAAGATTTCTTAATTTTAAATGCAGAATAGAAACGCAGACTGTAAGACCTATTCACTAGCTTTTGACGGATGCAGATAATTGCATATGTTTTCCTGACATAAATATTTTGCACGTCCCCAGGAAAATGTGGTGCGTGGTTCAAGTTAACAGATGCACAGCTAGCATCGTGGTTTCACAGTAAGAGAGGTTCTGCTAGGATGAATTTGCACAAAACGCAATGCATTAAAGTCGGTCTTTTACGCATGTCCATGAGCAAAATACACCTCACACTCACCAGCTCTGATGTAGAACCAGTTCTCATCGCAGGGAGCCAGCTCTTTATGCTTGGCCAGCTTAACAATGTCAACCCAGTCTGGCACCTTCAGCTTCCCCGACCTGTCAAAACACCAGGGTTCAAAATGAGCTTCAATACTCACAGCCAAAACCATTTTATCATGGTGTCACAAGCTTATAAAAATAAGAATATAATCATTGAAGACAACGACAGTTGAACTGACTTCTTGAGGAAAGCTGCCAGCGCACGGACAAACTCCTGCTGGTTGACGTCTTTCACGGTTACACCACCGCCTGGCATCTGAAAACCAAAATCATTTTTTTTATTAAAATCGCGAAGAGCTATTTTACGGTTATTTCTAACAAGAGCAAGTCACGCGTAAAACGTTTAGTTAACCAACATGAATAAGCTAACGTTACATTTGAGGAAGCCAGGAGACCGTTTATATTGCAGAAAACAATATAATTAACTTGTTACATGGGATACGTATAAATATAACAATAATGAACGTAACTACTCAAGTTTACGCGTAACGGCATCGTGTTAGCGACGCGGCTAACGGCCACGTTTATCCTGACGTTAACAAATACAGTAGAACAGCAAACTCTAGTGACTACCAAGCCACATGTTGCAAGACTTGCGTTTTACAACGTGTAACGATTAATTGTAATTACTAGAAACAACGCCTCTTATCTCAGCCAAGTATAGTGATAGATGCTAGTAGACTAGGCCTCAATGCGGCTGCATGGGCGCAGCCATTGAACACCGGGAATTCAGAGCAAGCGATCTCATTTTTAATTTTCAAAAAACTACGCATTTCTGAACAATTTTATTAACAGTCCGGTGGTAGAATGAATACTGTTACATAATAAGCTGGTTGTAGGAGAGAAATAGTGGCAAACGATGCTTAAAAGTCACTTTATAACCTAGAAAGATACGGAGTGTGATTTACCTTGCGTGTGGACAGCAAAAGGAAGAGGGACGTGCAGGGTTTCCTATGCGTGTTAACAGGGGCGAGTCTCGCGTGTGTTATCGCGAGATTTCAACACGCTGCAGATAGCGATGGACTGTTGTGTTCAGCTTCACGAAGTATGCCTAATGAAGTAACTCAAATGTTGCTAGAATATTTGGTAAACAACAGCAAAGACAACTATTAAGGACATGTACCAGTTATGCAGTTTAATGTGTGTTCACGTGAGCACACATAAATAAACCATAAGTGTTTAAAAGCGTTCAATGAAGTTCGGACAGATTAAGTTTTAAAGGTTATTAAAGACAAATGACTCAAAACATAAGAATATGAATATAAATGGTCTATAACAGAGAGAGTTTAATCACAGTGAAGGCAAGTATAGGCTACCATTAGGCAGTAAAAAGTATCAGTAGTAACTGTTTAATGCAGGAGGACCCAAAGAATAATTATTTTTCTAGGCACATCATTTCATATTTGTATAATTACATCCAATATTGATTCATATAACTAGACCCTGCATGCAATTCAGCTCAACTTTGCCTGATGAGAAAAGTACACTCTGGCTACATGCACACTGGCAGTGAAGGCCATTGATGCTCAGCGTACAGTGAATAAGTAGTAAGGATGGCTGTAGAAACAAGAAAGACATGGGTGGCAAAATACCAAATTCTATCTAAATCAAAAAAACATTTTTCATGTTGTTTGCAAAGTACATTTCTTCCTAATTTCATATAGTAAAAGCTGAAAATAAGCCCATGAGTTAAAGCAGTTTATTTTAAGTTTATGATTTTTCATGCAGTGAGGAAGGAAATGTTTCCACTTATGAAACTTTTTGTGCTTCCATGAATAATAATTTTTTTTCATGGAACTATTGATGCCTGTAAAGAACTGTATTAGTCGAAGAACTGTTTTGAGTTTTTATATAAATATATATATATACTTTTTTGGTTTTTGGATAATTCTAAAAACTATTTTTAAGAATCTTAAGATTATTCAATTAAAATTTATTTGTGTAGTGCTTTTCATGATACATATCATTGCAAAGCAGTTATACACCAAAGTAATGTTGTACAGTATATGTAGTAGTAGTTTGTACATAAGGCATAGATTTGAGGTAAAGATCAATTA
>JAUMHQ010000076.1:10331136-10343118 GCA_032361165.1 Enteromius paludinosus
AAGGAACAACATTAGCGTAGCTGCTGTTCAAACTAAGAAAATGAAGATTTGTTAAACCAGAGCTAAAAGATTAATAAATAAAAGATTCTTCTGTGCACTAAAAAGATACCGTGGATGTCAAACGTTCTTCATGAAACAATAAATGCCACAACTAACCATTACTTGAACCATACCATTTATAAAATCCCCCACACTTGCCTGTTTATCACTTACACAGTTCTTTTTACCATGTGCATCAACCGCGCCCTGCATGCAGGTGGGACCTTGATCAATTCACAGTACGCCCCTTACTGCATCCATCGCTTTAGACCAGGGGTGCCCAATCCTGTTCCTGGAGATCTACTTCCCTGCAAAGTTCAGCTCCAACCCCGATCAAACACACAGGATTGGGCACCCCTGCTTTTGACCAAGGGGGTCCAATCCTGCTCCTGCAGGTTGATGTCCTGCAGAGTTTGATTTCAACAAACCTGCCTGGAAGTTTCTAGTGAGTCTGAAGGCCTTGATTAGCAGATTGTGGTATGCTTGGTTGGAGCCAAATATTGCAGGACAGTAACAGAATTGAAACCAATCATAACCTTCCACTATGGACCCTCAGAAACAGAAGTTGTCATAGTTGGGTGAACTTCTAAAACAATTTGTGAGTTTCCATTTGCTTTAACAGCAAAAGACAAAATCCACAATAACATTTCTATGACTTAACAAAAAATGTTGGGGGGGTGTTAAGTTTAGGGTAGAGAGATTGATTACATTCGTCAGACGAGAGAAAGATGTTAGATTTATCTCTGTCACTTCCTCAGCCATTTTAAAACCACACAGCAGCGTTAACCAGTTTTCTTCAGTCTAGTGTCAAAGAAAACAAAGTGTTTAAATGTCCATTAATGTTTCTCTTTTCTTTTTTAAAGGATCATATAAAAAAGCCAGATTCCATGTTAATAACCATAAAAACATGTAATCACGATTATGAAAACGGTCTATTGTACTGATTGATCTGCTTGAAATACTGATTACAGCAAAGGTCTTCAACCCTGCTTCTGCAAAGTTTATTTTCATCCTGCCTCAGCACACCTGCCGGTGTATTTTCAAGTGATCCTGATCAGCTTGATGAGCTTCTTCAAGTTGGTTTGATTAGAGCTGAATCTAAACTGCAGGACAGGAGCGAGACTGAGGATTTCCAGGTTAAACTATTTATTTCTATTTCAATTTCTAACTATTCATCTGTCTTTTTCTCATTTAGGGTCATGAATGTAAAGTTTTAGCAACTAAGACTCGCATTTCTAAGCAATTCACACAAATCAGTTGAAAAACAGCAAAAATGCAGGTTAAAAAAACCTTTATTGTTGCTTGTCAAAGACTAAAATATAAAACACATCAGAACTTAAAAAAATCTAATAAATTTCAATTGCTGCAGTCGCCTTTATTCACTTCAGTCAGACTCTTCATTTAGTCCTTTGAAACTTCTGAAGTATAATTTGTTATTTCGTCATCTATTTGAGTTTCACGGTCAAAAAATATGTGAGATGATGCTTTTGTTAGTTTTCTGGCTCCCTATTACTAGTGTTGCAACAACTGTTGAGACCAATTTTCCTTTACAAGAGTGTAACGAGACAAAAAATAAAGCAGAAATAAATACTTTTTACAAAAGTACAAAGTATGTTAGATAATAATTGCATTTATTTGCACAATACAATGCAAAGTAGTCAGTCTTAAGTATGTGGGTCAAAATTACCTCTAACACATTTAATATGAGTTCATATTTTCTTGTATCTTATAGGCTATTCTTTGTCTCCAACAAGCTGCATGGAGACCAACACATTTTGACCACCAAATGGTATGTTCTTATTTTCAAAGCAGAAGGTCTAGAACACTTTCCTAACTGTAAGACATTGAATGAATTAAGCATTTATAATGCGCTTCATTGTGTATTGCCATACACCCTTTACAATCATGTGATGGGGGTCTCTCCTCAACCACCACCAGTGTGCAGCATCCAACTGGGTGATGCGACGGCTGCCACAGGACAACAGTGCCAGTACGCTCACCACACACCAGCTACAGGTTGAGAGGAGAGAGAGATACAGCCAATCAACGGAT
Organism: Enteromius paludinosus; assembly: GCA_032361165.1. Taxonomy (NCBI): domain Eukaryota; kingdom Metazoa; phylum Chordata; class Actinopteri; order Cypriniformes; family Cyprinidae; genus Enteromius; species Enteromius paludinosus. The sequence goes on from JAUMHQ010000076.1 coordinate 10,333,228, forward strand.
GGGATTATTGGGAGGCCATGATAGACAAAGGCCAGTAGGAATTTGGCCAGGAATCCTACTCTTTTACAATGAGTGTCATGGGATTGTTTTAATGAACTACAGAGAGTCAGGACCTCGGTTTAACGTCTCATTCAAAAGAAGGTTGCTCTTTTTGACAGTATAAGTGTCCCAGTCACTATACTGGGGCATTAGGACCCACACAGACCACAAGCTGAGCATCCCCTGCTGGCCTCACTAACACCTCTTCCAACAGCAATCTAGTTTTCCCAAGAGGTCTCCCATCCAGGTACTGACGGCTAAACCCTGCTTAGCTTCAGTGGGCAACCAGGCTTGGGCTGCAGGGTGATAGGGCTCAACATTCTCGTGAAATTCAACAGACGTATTGTGTTTTAGTACTTAAAGAAAAGCAATGAAGCAGCTTTATTGAACCATGGTAGAAATCTATCATTTCATACCCTGCTGAGAACTGAATTAGCTCATGTGCATCGACACCTAAACTCCCAAACAGATAAGCCTCTTCCCTTCATTCTTCTTTCACCCCAATCATTCTCACCATATCTGTTTACCTTCGAGAGTCCTGGTGTGCGCAAATCAGTGCTGGTGTGTGTCTGTCTCAGAATGTGCATATCTAACAGTGTGTATGTGAGCTGGGGTCTTTGTGTGTATGTGAGCTGGGGTCTTCACTTCACTTTCACTTATGTGTCCCTGTATGAAATTGATGTAGGCTATATTTATGGTGGCGAAGCTGCCCTTTGTACTAGCCAGACAGATTGAGCCGTTTTGCTCACACACTTTAATGGATTGATAAACACACACTGTACTGGAGGGAGGAGTTGTGGTAAAAGTAGTTTATAAGGATGTGTTCACATTTGAGACCCACAGAATTAGCTTTGGGTGAAGGAGAAAACTGTGGGTTGACAGATTCGTCTTTATCTTCGCGTCCAATTACGGTATTTCAACTACTTGTTTCTCTCACCTTTTACTTTAAATGTGGTGCTTTTTTAATTAAACCATTTCCTGTTCCCGCGAGTGTTTGTTGTATCGTTGGACTCATAGGCTAGTTGATTAGCCGGAGAAATTAATTGTGCGGAGAGTGATGTGAAGAAGCATTCAAATGGAAGAGGCACAATGAGACGACTTCTAACTTTTACACCATTAATTATTTCAGCTAATCAATTTGTATGAGTGGGGGAAACAATGAAAGAGGAACAGACCCAGCGGCCCAGCCCGCGCTTGTGAGGAGCACTGGATTAAGAGATTGCGCAATCATTGTTCATTACTATGAAGCACTCACGGGCTTTCTCCGACTGATTACTGTCAGTGGCTGTTGAAAAGGTCAAACTCATTATGATAAAGAGATAGGTGGCATATTGAAGCATTTCGGGGGATATTTTAACAGCCATTTTTTTTATCGCTAATATGTATTTTCCTTTGTCTGGGCACAAAATGAAATAACCTGTCTGTCAGAGCAGCGAAGCAAGTACGTGACCGGGTTGTCTTAGCGGCTGTTGCTGCGTGCAGGCTTTTCTACGCTGTAGTTTGTGATCACATCCGCTGTATGGATGCACTGTCACAACAATCTCCGCTAACCTTTTCAATGGAGTGTGAACTACAAATGCTATCAGAAATCTCGTCTTTTATTGTCTTCCTGCATCCAACTCTCTTTCTTAAACGCATAGCCTACGTGGTTTAAACATTTATTAAAAAACGAATTGTATATCAGTTATTTTTCAGTAACAATCGATGAAAAAAATTATGGAAAAAAAAAAAAATCAAAAAAAAAGCTATCTTCATTGTGGTTTTAAGGCTAACCGTGTAACCTTTTTTATATAATGCTTACATAGGCCTTTACATATGAAGACAATGTATTTACTTATGTGAGACCACTTGTATTGAATGCTATAGTAAACATAGGTCATGAACATTTGCAATATAAATGTAATAATAATTATTGATTTTAAGTATATATTGTATTATAGTTCTCATTATAGTTAACATTATTTATTATTGTCATTATCAGTGTTGGGGGTAACGCATTACAAGTAACGCAAGTTATGCATAATAATATTACTTTTTCCAAGTAACTAGAAAAGTAACGCATTACTTTTTAATTTTAGAGTAATGTAACTGAGTTACTTTTTCAAAAAAGTAACGCCGGCTACTTTGTTTTCTTATTTATTGACTGACAAGTCTCCTGACATGTTGGGAGAAATCAGAAATACAGAGGCGTTCTGTGCGCTGTGTGAATACAATGTAGTTCTAGACTAAATGTGAAAGTGCATTAATTCATGTCACTCTCAAGAAACAGATTTAGTATTCATCAAAATAAATTAAACTAAACTCTAAAATATGATGCAAACCTGCAATAATTAAATTACACAAATGTATCTTATCTAATTTTATTAAACAATGTCTGCTGCTGACCTTTGATGATCCAAGTTCAACCATAATTACAAGCAAAAATGACTGTGCTTCATTGTTTTTTTCTTCTCCTGTTTCTTCTTTAAATGTCAATTAATTTTTTCTTCAGCCAGAGGTGTGTTCGTGACACTTTTTGGTGTGAAAGGGCTTTTACATTTGCTTTAAATATAACTTCTTATATTAAAATCAAACACTCAAGCTCTGCCAGTATTCAAAAAGTAACAAAATTGTTAAAGTAAATTTTTTTTTACAATTTTAACAATATTAGTAATATATCTTAACAAGAAGGTATGACTAGGGAAGTAAGAAGCAGGGACCAAACATGAGAGAAACACTTACTGTTGATATCACCAAAATTACATTTACTCAAAGCCACTCTTTAATTACTTCAAATTTACTTCCTATATACATGTTTCATCTCCCTCTGTTTCCTCTTAGGGGTCATGTATGCCATGTGGCTGTATTCCCTGATTCAGTGTGTAGTAGCGGTGCTGGTGTTCGGAGTGAGTGTGAGGTTGTGCTTGACTGCTGTTTGTGAAGCAGCTGGTCCAGGAACCAGACGATGGAGCACATCTGCATGCCTGAAGCTCTGCCTCGGTTTGGTCGGGTCAGTGGGCAGTATTGTGGAGGCTCCTGTGTCTGTGCTGTTGAGCCTGAGGAGCTCCCAGTGCCTGTACACCTGTATCGCTATGGTCTCCTGCCCTCTCCTGCTCCGGCAGTTCACCGTGTGTCTTCTGCTTCTACTCACCCTCAATAAACACCTGCAGAGCCGCCTGGGGACCAGGTGAGTGTGAACATCCTGACCTTGCTTGCAGTGCTTCTGTTTGAGAAGTTCAGCAAGTTCTCAGCTTATTGGAATTTTTAAATATGTGAAATAACATTAAAGACTGGATTTGTGCTGACTATAAAATCGGAGTGTTAAATTGTGCTGAATATGCTAAATAGGAAAAACTCAGGACAGAGCTTATGTTTCTTTCAGATATGCAGGCTTAGTGACTCGTAGGCGGGTTTTGTGCTCGGTGCTGCTCTGCTGGGTCATTTCAGTGATCATCGCCTTCGGCCAGTTCATCGTTTCCAACTCTTCCGATACCTGGGGAGCTGCTGAGGATGACGATACGGCTGGACTGGGGATGGATGAATGGCCCGAAGCCAATTATACCACCCCTGCCCTCCCTCTCGAACGTCCCTACCCACAGGACCGTTCTGTAATCGGGCAGTTCTTGCCTTACGGAGGATTTCTTTCCAAGTTCCTGTTGGAGGATAATGAGAACTTCACATATGCGGAGATCCACGGCAGCCATTGGGGCGTCTGTGCCGCCGACACCATGCTCAGTCCAGTCTTCATGGTGTATGTTTATACCGTCACAGTGTTTGTTATCCCTTTGTTGGTTCTCTCGGGTGTGTATCTAGACTTGATGTGTTCCACGCCACAGCAGGTTCCAGCAAGCTCCACATTTTCTCAGAAACAAAGCTCAGTGCGGTCTCGCTCATTGGCTCTCTCTATTTCTCTGCTAGTAATGCTTTGCCTGCCCCTGCACATCACCCACGCTTTGTTAGTCTTCGCCCCGAGCGCCGCCAGACCCAGCTGGACCTCTCTGATGACCTCTGTTCTCTATCAGATGTATAGCCTAGTGCCCCCTCTTCTCTTCACCAACACCTCACAGCAGGTAGGCTTCGAGTGCTCCTTGTTATCCGCGCCCAACCTGACCTCGAGGGTTCTCTCCTCTCGAGTCAAATCAGTGGGGAGTGCTTTCCGTTCAGTGGAAGATTTCAGTCACCCTGGACCGACACTGAAAGCCAAAGCTTCTCCAGAGATGTGATGAGATGTTATGTGAAGAGGGCACTTGCACCAAATGTTATCTGTAGAGTTGTTGCATGGGATGAAATTATTGAGTATAACTAATCCAATTCTAGCTCGTGGCAGATGCCAGGCTTTCTGCAGTGCATTTGCTTAAGGGTCAATCCATGTCATTTCAGGTTGAATTAAAGAAGTGTGTTGCTGCATCACGATTTACGTCATACTTTTTTTGTGCTGTATGAAAGCTAAAAGTATGAATAAATTGGTATTTTTATTTTTTTTGGAGCCCCCCTGGAATTATTATACACCTACATGCCACATTTCTCCCAAATGTCCCAGATAATGACTGTACTTATTAGTTATATTTAAATGGGCACATTTTTTAAATTCACAATGAAGTCTTTCCGATTGATTATTTCAAACTGTTATTCGTCTTTGCTATTTGACCGCATCGTATCTGCTATTTTATGCCGTGATTCACATATTCTGTCTTATATAGTGTGGCGAATGGATTGAAAGCAATGTAAACTGCACCTTGCGGCTTTGTTTTCTTCAGGAAAACATATCTCCTGTAATTTTCTGAGCGCGTGCTGAGATCTTGTGCTGCTGCATTAAAGCAAGTTAAAGGTTGAGAACATTTTCATGTGAAGAAATCACACGAATAACATGTTTTGAAACCAAAATTATGAATCTGCAGTATGGTTACAACTTTGAAGTAAATATGTCGCTCATAAAATCATGGAGCATGATGAACAGTGGTAAAAATATAGGTTATTGTTGCAGTTTTTTTAGAAGCTGTATTATGCGCAGGAAGTCCTATCAGTCAATCTGATTGAATGTTTACATCTGATAAATGGGTGATATTTTCAAAAGTTTACACCACTCATTTTAGTTTGAATGAAATTTCAGTCATATTTGGACAGTTTTTCATTCAGACTGGGCTAAATGAGTGCCTAAAAGTGTGCAAAATATGGTTCGTCTCTCATTCTGCTCATAGACTTGCAAATCTGACAAAGCCAATCAAGACTTTGGCTTTAAGATCAAAACACATTTATTTGTATCCTTGGTGTTTTTGATTAAGGCCACAATACCTCCCACATCTAAAAAGTTTTCACTTTTTTCCAACTTTAGGGGCCAATTCTGAAAATACTTGAACTCAGCGGGGACACTGAGCCATTTGGATTTGAAGGAAACAAGTTTGTTGTGTATGTATCTTCCAATTCCTGTGAGGCTAGCAATCGTAATTCTTGTGTTATCATACCCTGAACATGGCTTAGCAGATAAGACTTTTTTTTTTGGCTTGGAAATAATGAATTCTTCAGGGGGCTGAAAAATGATGCTACAATATGCAAGAAATATTCTTGAGACCTCAGTTTTAAATCACTACCAACAAATAAGCAATCTATGGTGCAGAAATCAACCTTTCCGTAATGAATCATTAGAAAGCACTTTGTAAATTCCTGCTACGTGGCACAAATGGTCCAATAAATATTCCATTGCTGCCATGTTTAATCCCAGTGATACTCCAGGATTAACGGTGCAATGATTTTACCAACAATCTCAGAAGAGATGTTATATGAATCCATCAATATGTTTGCACACTTCTACATAATTAAATATAGTACATTAAAATGTGTCCCATCAATGTTGAAACCCGGCGCAAGCTTTTGGTTTGATCTGAATGTTTAATTATAACAACTATAATAGCATATCAAGTGGGAGAGACCGTTTGAATGCATCGAGATAATTAACCACTCAATAACTCCCAGGGAAAACAGGATTCCATAGCTGTTTTGATTAAATGCGTACTTCTTATGTGAAGCTCGAATAAAAGCCCTGTTTCACACTAATTGGATTATTCTTTTTGCTCACTTGTGCCAGTGCTGGTGTTAGAAATGACTCCTTTTGTATTTGAATATTTGTGTTGTGATCTCCTTTTCCTCCTCTCCATTATCCACCCAAGTTTCAAGCATGAAATCCTCCATCTAATGTTACTTGCACTCGCTTTGTCTTTGTAAAGCCCCGACTTTGATTTGCCTGTTGCTTTTTCCTTTCTTGATTATTGTCTTCCACTCATTTTTCTTGCAAATGCCTTTCTCTTTCATTAAAGTCTGCACTAACCTCCGAAGCCGAGGTGAATTATTGAGTGAAGCTGGACTGGCAAAAAGGAAAAACAAGTAAAAGCTCTCCCCATTCGATTGTTTTCTCCGCTCGAGAGCCCTTAGCTTCCTGCCGATATGACAATCTTTCATCACTAAAGCGGCTTCAGTCAATTCATGGCACCTGCTCGTGTCCACATCCTCTTGAATGGGGTCATTACAACGAGCTAGGAAGCTTCGAATCCGTCACGCACTGAACGTAACCGTTCATCGTCCTTGGATAAAGCCGAAGGAAAGTTTAACCAGCGTACGCTTTATTACCCATAGATCTGCCTTATTTGAGATGCCAGCCGTGGTCCTGTAAAGAAATTGATGAAGTTCAGATCAAGTCTACGGCTGTCATTGTTCATTTGAACTCGGTGTTTGGAGTTTGCCGGCTCGCTGAAGCGTAGCTTGCAAGCCCAAAATTAGCAAGTGATCATGCTTTGTGAAGTTTTCCTACTCATACTAAAAGGAAATTGCTAGCATATGTCCTTCTTTATCTAAGGAGCTGCCCAAAGCGAGCAGAACAGCAGGTAACGCAGTGTGCGCTTTGATTGCCATGTGACAGTTACTGTTTATGACAGGCTTCTGCAGAGCCTCTCCATCAATAGAGGACAAACACATCGATCAGTCATCCTCCCCTCGGCTTTTAAACGTAGATCCACCCCTCCCGGAGCGCTCAGCAAGTGACTTCTGACACAATCATATATTGATTGCAGTGAAATAATGGAGGAGTCCTATTTTAATGCACCTGCTTTCTCTCTTTGGTGTCTGTGCTCTTTTGTCATAGGAGTCTTATGATTCATCATCTCAGTCACACAGCTTTCATCTCTGCTGGCTGCTTCTGCTAATTAAAATATCCTCCCCTTTTTCCTTGCTGCTCTCCTTTATTGCCGCCGCTGAAACTTGATTGTGTCAGCTTATCCAAGTCAGAAAATCAGTCTTTGACGCCGGGTTATTTAAGTATTTTTTATTTTGTCGTGCTTGGTATCTTTCCCCTATAAAGATGTACAGTTAGCTATATCAACAGCGACGCAAAGACTACAAAATAAACAGGAAGTGAAAGACGGAAGAGACGGACAACTAGAAGGAAAGACACAAAGAGGATCAAGAAGGACAGAAGAGAATGAAAGAGGAGAGAGAAAAGTGGGTACACGGCTGTTTCTACTGGTAAAACTAAAGCATGGGAAGTATACAATTTATAACATTTACAATTATAATAACAGTAAGAATAATAATAATAACAATAACAACGATCATAATAGTCCAAATAATAATTAATAAAAACAATTAAGACCTCTGATATCTTTTAAAGACAAACGAAATATATATTTTTTTTAATTTAGCTTTTTTTTTTTTTTTTTTTTAAAGATGACGTAACAGTAGTTTGTTCAGTTCTGCACCTCTAAGCTAATATTCTGTGTTAGTACGATAGCATCGCTGCGTAATGCGCGCAAAAGTAAATGTGTTGTTTTTTCTTAAAAGAGTCATTTAACTTACTTTGTAGACTTTTTCATACAAATAATGACTTTAGAGATATGTTTCATTGTGTAAGCGTTGTCGTGTTGAGCAATCGAAAAAAAAAAACTAAACAAACAAAAATATTTAAATTTCTGACATGTTCTCGGCAAACTCCTTCCTGTTTTTTCTCACCCAAGTCGAGCTCCTCACCGCTTCACGTTTCCAATGACTCTTCGTGATAATTAAGCCTCTTTTTTACAGCGTCAGAGTGAGCGGTCCGCTCCAATTCATTCTTCTCATAAAAGAGAACATGTCTAATCCCTTAATTATTAACAAACAGTAGTGGAGAGATAGCGGAGGGAGAGGAAGGAGCATCGGAGAGCGGGAAATGGAGAGTCACCGAGAGAGGATCAAAACTTTTTTTCACAAGTCAACAGGTTTTGGTCAACGTGAGCGGATAATGGAGTCGCCGGATGAAAAGCGCAGATGAATACTTTATGAGGACGGCTCTGAGCTCTCAGCGCTGTCATTGGTGGATTTATTGTCTACCAGCTCAGTCTCTGAGGCCCAAACGCTTTGGCAAATGCAGGGAATTTCAATTTGCTCACGTTGGGACATTCAATAGCTCATAAGCCCTTTGCGGCTTCCCACAGTGACGCCGTTTCACCCGGTTATGGATCGGCCTGTTTTGAATGGACACTTTTCTCTCCTGGTCCTACAATTATGGCTAGTTGTCTATCGTAATAGCTAGTAAAAACAGAAAGAGTGTGTGTGATGGGCTCTTTCAATCATAATAATTATCCTCTCCTTTCGACTCTCTCCACCTCGCTCCATAATTGTCTCCGTCCTCTCCATCCCACTCCGTCTTCATATGGCACGATTGTGATTCCCTCTGGTTGTCATAGTGGTGGTGTGTGGGTCTGTTTGGGAACAGTGTGTGTTGCGGTGTGCACTCTGCAGCGGCCAAGTGTTTCTGAAGAGCTCCACTAGGGCGGCGCTACAGTAGGTACTCCTTCTTGCCCTGGCTGGCGTCATTACCATTGAGGAACGCCTCTTGAACCTCACCGTGTTCATCCAACCCACTGGCCTCGTGAGTCAAATATGAACCTTGAGAGAAAGACAGACAGTTTCATCAGAATTAGGTTCACACTTTGTGGCAGGAAAAGATATTTGTTTCTGTTAAAACTTAGGAGTCAATTAAAGTTGTCTCAATTGTCTCTTCTTGCTTTGATTTGAATCAAGCAGGGGACTGGGGGAAGTTGATATTTAATTATTAATTTTTAAAATGTGACAACTCCAATAAAAATGTGGTGCTCCTACCTGACATTTATGAAAAATGCCACTGCAAGGTTGAACTTTTAGTTTGAGTCACCCATCGTTATATAATTGACTGATTATTTATTAATGGCATCTGTGTTCACATTTGATTACATCATTTATTAACAGCAGAATTTAATGAATTTAAGAAAGGACTAAATTTAAGAGGTGTTTGAAACAATCTACTGAAAAATAAGCCTTTATTATGATTATTTTAGAATCGTTCAGTATTATTTAAATATTCTATTTAAATACTTTAGATATTCATTGACCTCTTATAAACAAGACAAAACCAAGGAAATCTTAAAGGAATGGTTAAAAAAGTCATTTTTTTGTTTTTACCTTTATGTAATTAGTTTTTAGTGTTGATTAATATTTAGAATTAATATATAAATTTTGTATTTTTATATTAATATTGAGCTTTATTTTAATTTAAGTAATTTTAGTACTTATTTACTTTTAGTTATATGTATATATATATATATATATATATAAGCTAAAAATAAAAAAAATAAGAAATGTCAACTAACTGAAATGAATATATATATATATATATATATATTTATTAGTGCTGTCAAATGATCAATCGCATCCAAAATAAAAGTTTTTCTTTACAATATATATGGGTTTATGCTGTGTTTGTTTATTATGTTAATATTAAAACACATGTACGGTTTATATTTTGAACGTATTTACATGTAAATGCATTTATACATTTATTTTCTTATATTTGATATTGTATCTAAATATATT
>JAUMHQ010000076.1:10355073-10374832 GCA_032361165.1 Enteromius paludinosus
GGCGATCTACCCCTGTACTCTGACTCTGATGATATTAAAACACTTTTTGCATTTGAGCTCGCACGCCTCTCGCGCCCTTCTTGTAACAAGTATAGACTCCAAACCAACTTTGAGAATAGATTATCGGCGATATTTTTTTTATATAAAAATATCACGTTAACGTCGATAACGACCCACCACTAATATGTATATATAAACCCTACTGAAGTTTCTGAAGTATGCATAATGTGTGAAGGACACATTACTAACCCACCCACATAGAGAAGGCAGTGAACCTATGTAACAAACACTAGCAGGTCACATGACAATTACTACATGATGAATATAGCACACCCCGGATTACCATATACATTAAAACTATATACTTTTTAATGGTTGCAAAGTAATTACTTTACATCGTACCTACTCAGCTTTGGACTCAGATATTCACTTGTAGCTTTCCTAAGTGATTCAGTGTATTGGAATGAATCAGTAGAAAGCATGATTCAGTTGCTTTGTTTGTGAACAAACACCAGAAAAGCATCAAAACAACTATACAGCTTTAAATTTTTCCCATACACAGAATATGTCCAGAGCTCTTTTTTTTTTAAACAAACAAACAAAAAAATCACTATCATACATTTAACCATGATTTGACAGCAACTACAATGTAATTAAGTGTTAAAATTTTTTTTAGAAACAGAACTATTGCATGACATTAAAAGATTCTATTTAAGGATCACAGCGCAGCCCTCAAGAACTAATTAACTGTAATTTAGAATCTCTACAAGTCTTTGCCACTATCCTTCAAAACACTAAGTTTTACCCATTTGTCAGCACAAAGTTTTTAATAATTTAAAATAGAATAAAATTTCCTATTCTTTTTGCTGAACACTAACGTCTTGGGTTTATAAAAGCAGTAATCTACTCATGATTGCATTTATCTTATTTTACCACTATTTAACTGCTTTTGTGTACCCTTACACACTTGATATTTTTCATAGAAGAGAGAGATAGAGAAGAGAGGATAGTCCTAACAGATAATACCAGCCAGACAGAGACAAAAGAGCATGAAAGGAGGAGATTACCTAACACACACACACACACACACACACACACACACAAACAGCTGCGAGGTGATCCGAAGCAGCAGGAGATACATGGAAACTGTAGGGCAAAAAGCCTGAGGCTTCAGTTCTGAGCCCACCGCCTGTGAAACGCCTCGTCCCTCATCCACCCTGGCTAGAAGACAAGTCTACGTCATCACCCACCGTAATCCCACAGGACACGTTTAATTACAGCCCTCACAGGATTCGGCACACAGTACCCCCCGCAACCCCCCCCCACACACACACACACAAACACAAACACAAAGGATGAGCCAGCCAGAGCGCCGAGGAATAATAAACACACCCCTCCAACAAATGCAGACTGTGTTTAATTGGTGATTAATGTCGGAGGAACATGATGGTAACGGCTTTATAACCAAGCAGCACGAGGCAGTGTACTGTGAGTTCAGTTACCGTCGAGCGGCATCTGGATCCATCTTTCATTCCTCCCATCAATACACTCATTTATCTCAACCTATCCAGAGAGCTGGTCTCTCTGTGGGTGGGCAGTCTATTCTCATTTCTCATCACCGCATTCTGTAATCTTCAAACATGCCCCTACAATTAAACATTTACACGTTTCGCACTCTCTTTTCCCACTGCTGCATAAATCACATAGGCTTTCATTTCTCTTTTCTAGCTAAAACTTTCTTTCCTTCCCTCACTCTGTCATTTCCCCATTTGAGCGCAAAATGAGTGGCAGCTCAGGCGTCCTCTCTATCTTTCATTTCTGTAGCGCTCCCTTACGAGGCTCTGGAGAGGTTTAATGGCTTTCTGCTCACAGGCTCTTAGGGAGAAGAGGCTCAGTGACCACGGTCGAGTCGCAGAATAAAAGAGACTGAGACAAACATTTCTTCTGAAGGAAGAAAGCGTCTGTGCTCACTGTGACATTGGTGAGGTTGACAGAAGGACACTTTCTCCTTCAGTAGAAGATGTTTAGTGTGGAAACGAGAAATATCCCTGAAAACAATGAAAATATTTTGCAATTTACCAAAATTGGCAGAAAAACACTGACATTTTTCATTTGTATGTTTATTAGTGTCTCTTTTTAATTGTTCATTTTATCTTCTTTGATTTTATTTTATTGCATACTGTTATTTACAACTATGACCACCAGTGCTGCTAATAGTAGTAACTAATAATATAATATAATACTTTATGTTACTTCTATTTATATTATGTTATATTATTTATAAAAAAAGGTTGCAAGTATAACAAAAATGTACAATAACTATTTATTTAATATTGTTTTATTCTATTATATGCTGTTAATTTTTATGACCTCCACTGCTAAATTCATTTCCAACTTAAAATAAAATACTTAAAATAATTGTACATTTTAATTTTATTGTATATACTGTATTATGACAACACATTTGTTATTATTTATAAATAAATAAAGGTTATTAGTGTAATAAAAACAACATATTTTATTATATTGTTTTATATACAGTTATTACTTTTTATTACCTCCACCTTTACTGCAAAATACATTTATGCCCTAAAATAAAATAAATATAAATAAATAAAGGTGGCAGTAATTGTTAGAAAATAATAAATATACATTTTTTACTTTAGTTTTCACTGATTTTACTGTGTACTTTGAAATTGCAATTAAAAGGTGAAATAAGGAGAGCGAGAGATGAGAGGAGGAACAGAGGATGGAGTCAAGGCTGTTCTTCCTCTTGTACAGATGTAGGATCATCTTTGTTCGGAGCCGTTATACTTTATTGGAGCTAGATTGAGATGATCCTCTTTAAACATTTTGGAGGGTTAGAAGATAAAAGCTGTTCTTGTGGGACCAGTTCAGATGATTAGTTTTTAAAGCACATGTAGAAACAGAACTTCACACGCGCTTTCACATCCATCAAAATCTCCCACACGCAACCTGACAGATACATTTCCAAAGAAAAACACACATGCTCTTGTACACTCACAGTGGGTTGCCGGTAACGGAGCAGGTGAGACTGAGGGAGTCTCCCTCTCTGAGGATGCCCTGAGGGGGAATGATTTTCACCGTAGGAGCAACTGCAGAGATAAAGAGAAGGATAGAGAGAAGGAATAAAACCGGTAAAGAGCTCTGTCACAAAGTCTCGGGAACACACACTGTCTTCAATTGCAGTCTATCCAGACTAAACATGGAACTCACAGTTGATTTTAACACAGCCAGTGCATATCATATTAAAATACTAATTATAGTAATCATAAAAATAAACATATGAGCAAATATTATTATATTTTCTTAAGCACTTTTTAAGATTATATTAAATTAAAATATTTTTTATAAACTACTAAACTACTGAACATTCAAAGGTTTGGGCTACTGTAAGTACATTTTTAATTATTTTTAATAAATTAACACATGTATTGAGCAAGGGTGCATTCAATTGATAAAAAATTACAGCAAAGTTTCAATAAAATAATCATCAAAATAGATCACTTTTGCTGCCCTGAGTTATAGGGGTAGAGTAACTACAGAAAATAATATAATATAATATAATATATATTAGGGCTGCAAGATAAATCATATCGCAATCGCGATGCCAGCCTTTGCGATTATATTACAGCAAATGTTGAGATTATATTAAATAAATAAATGTATTCGTGGACGTAACAAGACATTCATTCTTGGTCACACCAGACGCGAATGAAGTGGTGAGAGCGAGTCATTTACATGTTATACATCCTGCAGCAGGATTTGCGAATTAAGCGGCGCATTAAACACGCCGGCTTTACACTGCATGCATAAGCGGCGCGTATTCAAAACAGGAGCCCGCGCCGATTGAGCTTTCATTCTGGCAGCTTGTACTGCAGGCTGTAGACAAGCATCTTTCTGTCGTATTTTCCATCGTTCTTCTACCGAACACTGTGTGCCATGTGCTTTGATTTATGTAATTTCTCCGCACCTGCTACGTGCTTCTGCGCCGCCCCTGTGTGCTCTCATCCGTTAACATGGGCACCAGAAAAAATATGCGCTGCTTACGCCCAGCTGACGCGTGCAGTGTGAAACCGGCGTAAACTCGACATGTTCAAGCATCCAACTACAAGCGGATGGCGAGATATATTCGCCCAAGTCGCCTCAGGTGTGAACGCACTTTTAGCAAAGAGGGATTAGAGAAAATGATTGGCACACTGGACAAGAGATATCAAAAGAAATATACTAAGTATATGTTACATCCTGCTAAAATGTTTTGGGACAACATGTAAAAATATAAAAATGGGTATTTGTTTTATTTATCTGTACTTTTGACTTTTTAATTTTATTTTAAAGTTAATTTAATGTAATTTATTTAATTTGTTTAATTTTGTACAATTTAGTTTTAATTTGTTGTTGCTAGATTGCACTGTATGCTGTATCTCAGTTGAGAAATATAGATTTCAGAATTATTAGTGATCTGTGTGTGCATTTTCCTTGATAACAAGCAAGTTGAGTCAAACCACTTAAATATCGAATCGCAAATCGCAATTTTGACCTTAATAACCGCAATCGCACATTTTTCCCAAATCGTGCAGCCCTATCTATATATGTTTATTTACAAAACTAACCAATCATATGATTATTTCAAATGTAAGTTTACCTAAAGTGGGTCAACTGCAATAGTAAATATATTTATAAAATGTTTTATTGTAGTAAAATTTTACATCGTTACTGTTTTAATGTATTTTTGACCAATAAATGCAGCCTGGGTGAGGCTTCTTTCAAAAAGCTTACCAACCTCAAACTTCTGAATGGTTATGCAATACTGTTTAGTAATGAATGGAATATTTATAATCATAATTTTGCATAAAAATGCTCTCAAAAAGCTGCCTAGCGCTGCAGCTCCCCAGGTTTTATAACACAACAAGCGTCTCATCTCATTTCTAGCAGGTGTCTGATTTAAACTCCCTGTGGGTAACAACAGCAATCCACAACATTTTATTTGAACTCGGCTGTCTTTTTATAGAGTAAAGCCTTTCCGATTTTTACAGCGATTTTATGAGAGAAGTCCTTGTGTAAAGTTAATTTGAGATATTTTTATTGGTCGAAACCCTTCTGCAGTCTCAGATTTCTGTTAACACTGTGGTGTGATGTGTAATGGGATACTGTTGTCTTCTCATCCTTTATCATACCAGGCAAGATGTAACACAAACAAACAAACCTTGTTAGAGGCTTGCCAAGTGAACATGTTTAAACAGATGGGGCTTCAGCGAGCTAATAACAAGCGTTAATCAGTCTAATATGGTGGTAGTCATAGAAACGTGACGGCATTGTTGGCTCACAGTGAACGTCCAGGCTGTAGTGACGAACTCGTTTCTGCCCCACGAGTACCGGGTGAGACGCCTCACAGCTCAGCGCCGCTCCGTTATCTTTCCTCTCCACGGGGATACGGATAGTGTTGGAAACACTCACGGTCTTGCCGTTCTCCTGCTGAGAGATCACACCTAATCGAAAAAGAGAGCAACAGAAGTCAGTTCGACAGTGTGTGTGTTCACATTTCAGCTAGACATTATTTGCATACCTTTCGTACAAAAGACTGCACGCTCGCCCAGATTCCTTCAAACGGTATGAATTTGACGTGCTGAGCAATACACCTCACGCACATCGATTTCACAACCGCAGAACAGGCTCTATTATCCTTCGGAGACTATTAAGTTTTAATTTGATGATGAAAACCGAAATGACAAGGGGCGAGCGAAGGGCAGTAATGGGGTGATGAAACAGACAGAGGGAAGTGTAGGTCGATAGAGCGTGAGGTCGATCAGAGTTTACAGATTTATGAAGATTACTGCAATTATGGGTTTCTAACTTGTAAAACTCTTATTCAGTCTTTGTCAAACTCAACAGAAAGCACCAAACACTTGACCGTTGCGTCTTCATATAAAAACAAGCGAAACAGCCGAGACGTGTTTCTGTTTGATGTGTAATTTTATACTCGCTTTGTGTTTTGAAAGAGCATATAAATGCGAAAAAGCAATCGAGTATTCCGCTGTGACTACCAACAAAGCCACAAACAGATCCTATTTGGTGTTATAAGCATTGCCATAGAAACAAATCATTTCTGAGTCATAACCAGCTCTTGGACAGCTTCACGTTTTTCTTCAAGACGTGAACAGCTCAGAGAAGATTCTAAAACAACAATAAAACTCGTTGGTAGCCGTTTATTTTAAAGACCAGTTCTCACTATTACACTGTACTCTTTATTCAATTATACTGTACTATCACTATACTCACAACTAATAGCTTATTAGTTTGAGTATTACAAGAATATTGGCTGTTTATTAGGCACATATTAATTCATTATTGTGCATGACCGCATTCTAGATCCCTTACCCTGACCCAATGCCTAATCTATTTGTGAGAAGCAAATTAGAAGTTTATTGAGGGGAAACTCTTGTTTAATAGTGAATATGTGGTCCCTAATCTAAATTAACAATGACTATTTTATTAACCGTAGCTAATATATATGATATCAAGAACTAAAAATAAACATGGAGAAAACCATTATGGAGGCTAAAATCCAGAACAGAGTTTTATCATAACAAAGTCAAAGGGTTTAATGGGTTTTAGGTTAAATTAAGGTCTGTAATGTGAGATCAAGATATTTTTTTACATTGTATTCTACAGCATAAAATATGGCAGTTATAGGTACTTGTGATTTTTTAATAGCTTTTACTTGAACAAAGCAGGTGCTAACAGGAGGGAAAATTTATAGCCATTTAAATCATGTATGAATCATAAACTTTTGTTGGTCATGGAGTTTATTTTCTCCAGTAATACAAAAGCCAATTCTGAAATCCTATCAGGCTTTTGTCAGGGGAACCAGAGTGAAGCATAACCACTGTAGAGGTCTATACTTTCACTACATGCATCTAGATTAATATTCATTTCAAATAGTGTTGAGCAACAATTAATCGTGATTAATCGCATCCCAAATTAAATTTTTTTTTTTTAATCTAGATTAATTTTGAAATTAATCTAGATTAATCTAGATTCAAATGGCTCATTTGAATTCTGCCAAAGGCATTCAGAATATGTGTGCTACCGAAATAATAACTAAAAGTAAAGCCCTATTATATTTGAGATATGTATTTGTCAGTACTGCTATCTTGGATTCACAATTCAAATCAATAAGATTATTATTATCAACACAATGGCCCAGTTACACAAACATGGCTTAGCTTAAGCCAGGACCAGGCCTTAGTTAAATTAAGATATTAATGCATCTTTTGTAAAATTTTAAGATATGTCAGAGCAAGATATTTTTAGTTGAAGCAGTTTAAACATGCATTTTAGTGTGTATTTTGTGCAGCAGGCAGCGCGCATGTTTCCTGCATCTAATAGCAATGCATTCCAAATGGTATATAAAAAACATATCTAAAGTAAAACGCGACGGATGGAAGGACACACAGTCAAGCAACGTGCACGTGTCTCAGCGCAAATTCTGTGCAATGAAACCCGGTGTGTCTCAAGCGCGCACACGTGCCATATGCGGGAAAAACATTGATTATGAATTATTCAGAATCATTAAAGAGAGAATAGCGTAGCATAAATTTTTTCTCCCACCCCTATTCACCATGGTATTTGTGATAATACTAATTGTAATCAACCTGAATGACTATAGCAATGCATGCAAACAGAGCACATGATACAGCTCCCAACACAACTGTGTGAATAGATTAACGGCGATATTTTTTTTATCGCATGATAAGAGTCACGCAGCACATTAACGCCGATAACGGCCCAGCACTAATATATACACACACACACACAAGCATGTCTAATTAAAAACATATTTTGTTTATATTTTAAAATATATTTAGATATATAATATATGATTAGATGAATATAAATTTATACATGTAAATACATATAAATATTTTCTAAATATTTACTGTGTGTATGTGTGTTCATATATACATTATAAATATTCACAGAACACACGCTAAATATTACATAAACAAAATATTTTATTCTGAATGCGATTACTCGCACTTAATCGTTGCCCAGCACTGATTTATAAACATAAGACCTTTGTTCATCTTGGGACAACATAAGGGTGTGTAATTAATGACAGAATTTTCATTTTTGTGAGAACTATCCCTTTAAAAGTCTACACTATGGTTCAACGTTTGGGGTCAGTTCGATTTTCTAAACATGTTTTACTTTATTTTTGATCAAACGCAGTGTTGACACAGCCTTTTTTTTTTTTTAAAGGAAACCTAGACTAATAAATACTCTAAACACATATTATTGTTAGCAATTAATTATTAAAGCAGCCACACTTTATTTTAAGATCCATTTTTTTCTATTAACAAACCATTAACTACAACATTTACCTCAATAAAGTCCTAATTTGCTGCTTATTAATAAGCTTAGGTATTGGGTAGGATTAGGAATCTAGAATATGGTCATGCAGAATGTCTGCTTTATCAGTACTAATAAGCAGCCAAAGTGTTAATAATATGTATGCTAATAAGCAACTAGTTACCAATGAGAATTGGTCCCTGTACTAAAGTATCAACAAACTAAACCGTTTAGAGTGGGTCCAATCACAGAGGTACCATCTCAACACAATGACATGAACACAGCACTGGTGTTACAGCACAGGCCAGTTTTTAATGTTTGTGTCACTCCACTTGTCTGTGTTAGTGGCCTTCCAGACCAGAATATGCGAGCAGCATTGTGGAGTTGATTTTTCTAGCCAGGCTGTCAGTCTGTGTGCTACTTGGTGAATTAACAGAAAAATTGTTCTGAAAGCACATTTACTTGACATTAACGTCTTTATATAACTCTTACTTGTGTGATATTGCTTAAATATCCTTGATCAGGTAGACATTTCAATTATTTCCACTGAAGCGAAACAGCGGCAGATTCAGAAGTCTAAATTCAAACTGAGCCCCATCGTACTGAATCTGTTGCAGACAGACAGACACTTGCGCTCACGACTTTGCAGAGCGCCATCATTGAGAGAGTGCCAAGCCTACAATCTCGCCCAGCACTTTCCTGCCTCGTTTTTTTTTTTTTACTGTTTCTGTGTCTTTGTCATTTTCTTTCTCCATGTTCTTTTCCCTTCTTGGAGCCCAAAAAAGAAAAGCTGAAACAAAAAGAACAAAAAACGAACGGAGAGAAAGCAGGAAAATGAGAGGTAGAGTTGACAGAATAGGAATAAAAGGCACAGATTGGGGCCGCAGCACCTGGATCCAGTTCTCTATGTGTATGTGTGTGTGGGAGTGTATGTGACAAAAAAAAAGCTTTTCTGCACACATCGGAAGGGACCCAGATGGACAGATGCATTTGAAATTCGATAGAGTGACATAAAGCAATAGAGGGGAAAATGTGCCAATGAGCAAACACATGGGGAGAGGAGCAAAGCGTATCTTCCTGGCTGTCAGAGAGATTAGTTGAAATGCATGACATTTACCACGAAGACAGAGTCTGACAAAGACACAAAGCAAATATGCCCGCATGTGAAGGATTTTTACAAAAAGCTGATGCTTTTGTGTTTGCATATGTGCTCATGTGTCTTTCGTATTTCTAAGTGCATGTATAGTATAGAAAAGTGGCTGCTTTAAATGTAAAAATTACAATAATTGCGACATTTAAATTAAACTCGCCTGCAATTTCTCTGCGATCTCGGACCCAGCGCAGGGTGGCTGGTGGTTTGCTCCGCGGGGACACACATGTGAGTTCCACCTCTCCACCCTCCACTGCTTCTGTCTTCACCTCCACCGTAGGCACCTCTGGAGGCACCACCACCGACAGAGTCGCCACCTGGTGGTGTGTGTCATCGGTGTAGAGCTGGCAGAAGTAGCCACCCTCGTCAGATACACTAACGTTAGTCAACGTGATCCGCACCAGGCGCGGTGTGAAAAGAACCATCTGAAAACGGTCATCTTTCAGTGCTGGAAGAAAGGGAGAGAGAGAGAGTAGGGATAAGTAAGGATAAAGGAACCACAGGATACGCAAGATAAAATTACATTAAAATAGACCTTTTTTGCTTCCTTGTAGTCTTATTTTGAGCAATTTCAGTGGAGCATGTTATTGCAAAGAAGAAAATGTGTCTTTTTAATTTTTAATCAAAAATTGAATGACTTTCTCCTTCTCTGAAATGACTTCCCTTTCTGTTGACTTCCAAATAGGCACTTAGGCATTGTTTTAGCAAACCTATTTTGAGTTTTGCTTCATTCTGGATGATATTGCCACCTTCTCACAATGATTAAAATCAAGTCAAGCCCATTACGTCAGTAGAATGGGTTGTGGTTGGCAACTCACACTAACTTGAAGTAACAAAATGGCTCTGTGAAGAGAAAATAGAGCCCATACAAACGCTCCTAACTTAACTACACTCGCATTCAAACGGTTTTTTAAAAGAAATAAATACTGTTGATTCAATGAGAATGCATTAAACTGATCAAAAGTAACAGTAAAGACATGATGTGTATATAACAGAATGATTTCTGAAGGATCATGTAACACTGGAGAAATTAATATTGAAAATTCAGCTTTGGCATCACAGGAATAAATTACATTTTAAAATATACTGAGACAGATGGATATTTTAACTTGTAATATTATTTCTCATTGTTACTGTTTTCACTGTATTCTTAATTTAATACATTTTTTAAGTTTTTCATTTTAATTAAACAATTCATGTTCATCCATGCCTAAATACTGCCATTCATTATCCAACGAGATTCAATTTAAAGGGATAGTTTACCCAAAAACATGTCGTTCCAACCCTATAAGACCTTCGTTCATCTTCAGAACACAAATTAAGATATTTTTGATGATATCAGAGAGCCATCTGACCTCCATAGACAGAAACGTAGCAAAAGCATCAGTAAAACAGTCCATGTGATATCAGTGGATAGGAGATTTTTTATTTTTACCCAAAACAAAAACAGCATCGTATACTCAAACATTCTTCTCCTTTGACTTACATTTTAGAGAACATAACTGCATTAGCATATGCTTTCCTCTAGGTGCATACAGCCACAGATTACGCACATACGCGTGCCTTAACCCGGATGTAAACAAGGCTGATCACATCAAATACGTTAAAAGCTTGCGTATGAGCATTGAGCATGGCGGAAGACGTAAGTCACGGAGAAGATTAAATGATGTTACTTTTTTTTTTTTACAAAAAAGGATTCTCGTAGTATCGCAAAAGTGAGGTTGATTTAGTGATGTGACTGTTTTACCAATCTTTTTACTATGTTTCTGGATCTGGGATCACTTCACTTGAAATGCTGTCTATGGAGGCTCTCTGATATCATCAGAAATATCTTAATTTGTGTTCACAAAGATTTACGAAGGTCTTATGGGTTTGGAACGACATGAGGGTGAGTACTCGATGAAAATGGGTGGGTGAACTAACCCTTTATTTGTATAGCAATAAACTTTCACAATACAAATAGTTGCAAAGCTAATTGTTCTGTTGTCAGGGAAAAAAAAATGTAGATCCTGATTGTGTAAGCTATATAAAAAAACACTTTGCCTTTCGAGTTTTATAAGTAACTTGATAGTAAAATAACAGCATTATCTTTTTAAGTAACAAAGCAGTTATTAGCTTGTAGAGTTGCTAGCTACAATCAAAAGATAAGCTTGTAGCTTAACTACTTTTAATTAGTAGTAGTTTGTTATTCGCAAATCATAGTTTCAATTTAAATGATCAAAAAAAAAAAAAAACAAGAAAAATCAAACAATAAAGATCAAAAGAATAGAGCAACATAAAAGGAGAAGATGAAAAGAAAAAGAGAAAACAACAGACAAGGGTTTTTAACTAGCGTCTCTCACAGAACAGCTGACACAGAACAACACATAAATACTGAGGGGGAAGCAGAAAACAGAAGCTTCGAGAACTAGTGTTGAGAACGATTTGCGCTTTGTAACCAAGGTGAGGGAATAATCAATTGTCAGAAGATAATAATAATAACAAATAATGATGTTGTTTAAAAAAGGCTAGATGGGCCTTTTTGGGATGAGATTCACACAAGCCCATTTTATATTGACCGCCTTAATGCCTACTTCCTTTTAAAGCTCTTTGTCTGTGGCCGACTGTGCTCTGGAGATGCGACCCTCTGCCATCAGCACCCTCTCAGATAGCAGCATGTCGCGCTGGATCCATAAGACGATTGCTGCTTTGAATGAACCCAGACATTTTTCAACACCTGGCTGCGGTTATCTATGTGTCATGCTGGAAACTAAATGAGTACGCAAGCAAATGAACCAATTGATGTTTGAATAAATGAATGTGTGAGTGAATAAATCAATGATTCAGTGTCATATAATAGTAATACACTGGATAAATTGAACCGGTCAGTAAATGACCGAGTGAATCAATGAGATGCTTGTTGATTTAAGGAGTGAGCAAGTCAGTGAATGACTGAATAAATGAATGTGTGATGGTATGAACCAACGATTGAATAAATTAAACCACTGATAATGTAAAGTGAATCACTAAATAAATGAGTCTGTGAAAGAGCAACTGAAAGCGCGAATGAGAATTATATATTGAGAAAAGTAGTTCTACACTGAATAAAGATTGGTTGAATCAATGATTGAGTATATTACATTGAGCGAGTGATACGATGAATCATTGAACAATTAAAGAAAATGAAAATGTACAACAAAATCAAAACAGACGAATAATGTAGTGAATAAATGAATAATTGAATCAGTGATACACTGAATGAGTGATAGTGATACACTGATTAAGCGAATCGTTTAAATAAATCAGTAAGTGAGCAAGCAGGTGACTGAATTACTGTTATACATTGGGTCAAAGAGTGATACAGTTAGTGAATGAATGATTGAATCAATGATCCGGTGTGTTACACTGAGCTAGCGATGGTGAATTCCTAAATAAATCAGTCAGCGAACAAGCAGGTGAATGAGTGATGCCCTGAAAAAAAAGTTAGTGAATGAACGACTGAATCAATGTTTCACTCATGAGTGAGGGACAGTGATTCACAAAGTAAGTGAATTTGATGAATGGGTTGTTAAGTAAAAGATACAGTACAATGAACATATAAGCAAGAACGAATGAATGAATCAGTGTTAAATTAGGTGAGGGACAGTGACGCAAGTGAATCATTATATGAATCAAGTGAGCGAGCAACTGAGTAAATGGGAGTTATATATTAAAATAATGAAATCTATGGAAACAGTGAAATTTTTAATGAATGTGCAAGTTAGTGAATAAATGATTAAATGCATAACAAATCAAATGATTCAATGTTTTGCACTGAGCCAGTGAATGACACGCTGAGTATGTGAATTGATCAAATTAACAGTCAGTGACAAACAACTGAATAAAAGATTCCGTTATATATTAAATAAGTGCAATAGTGATCATTTAGTGCATTTATTAGTGAATAAATTAGTTATAAACTGAATAAGCGAGGTCTTTTTCGTGACGTGTATCTTCTCACTTGATCCATGTTTCACACGACGGGAGTAAAAGAGCCTCACTAAAGGAGATAAATGCCTTCGCTCATGCTAAATGGCAGGGAAATGTCAATGCATTGTCCTGGCCGCTGTCACCTTTAGTCACGCCTCATTTACATACCTCACAGATCCGGCCAATCTGAAGGAATCTCATGGAAAGGGCGCATGCTGATAGGCTATTGTATACATGACCGCTGAGGGATATTTACGCCCTGCTGCCCACTAAAAGACTGTTATCGGGATTCATTAGTTAGCAAGCAGACGTTTTCATTTGCGTTTCTCTGTACATTTAGACCGGGGCACTCAAGCAGTAAGGGCAGCCTGGAGCTGTCATGAGAACCCACCGATATTAAAAGCCTAAAGATGGTTAGCAAAAAGAGTGTCTGAAAATAGTGGTGTGAATGGCTCAGAAGAGGGGTGATTTAGCTCCTACAAAATAGCCCAATTATGCGCACTTATAAAAGTAGAGATCATGGATACTAATTCAGCTTTTAGCTTTTGTGGTCCTTTCTGTTTCTACCGATTTTATTCTTTTTCTCCATTCATTTTTTTTTCACAGAATTACGTATGCTTTCTGAGTCCTTTGCTGAGGCAAGGGTTACAAAGGCAAGGATGAAAACACATTGCATATCATGTAAAACGAGGGTGACAGAGAGTCATCACTTAAAGGGATTTCAAATCTGAGCGATAGTGACGGCTGAGATAGAAAAAACAAAGGTTATTACATAAAAGGATCTTTAAAAAAAAATTGAAATAAGGTGTAATCAGTTAAAAAGGATTTCAGAAAGACTGATGGCGCCAGTATAAATATATTCCAAAGATGATAAAAGCTAACCAGCATGAAAAGAGACTGCTCTACTGCTAGCACGGGCTCCAAGGTTGTGTTTAACATATTTACCACTTACCAGCGCTACAAGAGAACCATTAATGGATATGGAATATGTCTGATGAACTCAGACAGGGAGTGCTCGATAAATTAATTCTAGTACCTTTTCTTAAAAAAAAACACACAAACAAAAAAAATGCAGCAGCTGCACTGTAATAATAATGGGGAAGAACTTTAACAAGATCATTGTCAAACTTTATATGTGTAGCAGACACTACACTCTTAGAAAAAAGGTGGCCACTGGGACCGTAGCTTTTAAAGGTGCTAAAATGCACACTTTAGGAGTAAAGAAGGTACAAGGGTATGTTGTCCCAGTGGAAGGTTTTGAAAGTTTTTTTTTCTGACAGTGTATAAAGCAAACCCATCTTGATTGTTTGCTGCTAAAAACTCATTTTTTAGTTTCATCTGATCATATAGAAGCCATTTTCCGTTTGTTGTTCCAGTCCTGTCTGACAACTGAACATGCTGGAGATTGTTTTTGGATGAGCGATGAGAATATTTTTGTTTTTTTGAGAATTAAATTGTTTTCTTAAAGGTTTTTTGATCCTGAGATTCAACTATTTTCTGCAATTCTCCAGATGTGGTCCTTGAAGAGTCTTTAGCCACCCAAACTTTAGTCTTGCGTAGCCACACCTTCAGACTGACTGCTGAAGGTCTGGAATTCATAGCCGCTTATTTTCGCAAGGCCCGCCCATAAGGCCGTTTGACCGACATGTCAAACAACCAATCACAGTTCGTTTCATTCAGCGTCACGCGTCAATCAGATAGAAAATCCCAATGAGACGCTCGCGGTAAACATCTGTTTGAACCACTTTTTAAAACCCACGAGCAATTCAAGTTGTTTCATGTTTGCCAGCAAACGTGGCTGATCTCCCCTTCTCAGTTAGGTACTTCACTTGATCTTCCATAATAGATAGGAGGAGACACACAACTAGTAAAATTGGATCGCATACTTTTGAGAATCCAACGTTTAACAGATCTTAATAAATGCTTATTGTCGCTCATGTAAACGCAACAGTTTTCTTTCCCGCAATCACACGTCTGAGCTTTGTTTCCTGGCAGACCGAAAATCAACGCATCACTCGTGTCCCACGGAAATCCGGTAAAATTCAACCAATCATTTGATAACTTGGACACTGCTGAAGCGTTTCCAGTTAAGTGTACCATATGCATCAAACGTTTAACCAACGTTCCGTGGGCGTGACGTCTGAGGCTGAGACTACTCAAACTCTACTCCTCGCTTTAGAAGTAAAAAAGAACAAATCAATGTATCATTTACAGTCACAAACTGTAAACTGGTATTTCCAGAATTCGCCATATTTGAAAGTTGAAAGTACAAAACAGATATTAAAAACTGAATTGTTGAATTTTCTGGTTTGTATCCAAATTTCCTTATTTGTAAATTACAGTTTTATAACCACAGCAGGCTTTGTAAAAACTGTTTTTTACCGTGTATGTATAATATTAATGATTTCTTAAGCATAGTATAACATGTTATTGCACAATACAAAGTTTAATTTTAGAAAACCGTACTGCGAAATATAATAATACAACCGCAAGTAGCCAAAACTGTGATGTATGATGTGACTTGCAATCCCATGATATAAAGCCACATTGTGCCACAAAGCTGCAATTCTGAGAATTAAGTGTTTTTTGTATGAAACTGCCATAATCATAAAGTTGCAATAAAATTATCAGATGCAAAGTTGTTTGCTAGAATAAAAGAAAACATCCCACTAATTGGTCCAGTGTATCCCAGCAAAATCTTCAAGTCCTCCAACGAACCCAAAGTAATGTGAGCAAGCATATTAAAATAATTATGCCAAAACAACTTTGTTGGAACATTCGAAGCAATGTTATTTCTGGGGTTTAAAAAGATAAACTAATGACTGCCAGTGAAGCAGCAGCCTCGCTCACCTCGTGTTCCATTGAAGAACAGCGTTTGTCTGCGTGGGTTCTGGATGACCACGATGGAGCCGTCGTAGTTCTGCAGACGACAGGAGATCTGTGCTGTCCCTCCCTCCAGCACGGTCACGTTCTCCGCCTGCACGGCCTGCCCCCGCGCTGAAACACAGAGGGGTAACAGAGTTGACGCAAAACTCTCATTCGCTGAAATGAATTATTTATAAACACATTTTTGATGGACATATGGAGACAAGATGGCACACGGAGCAATTTTAAAGACAGAAATACCTCTGTGACCAATTAACACCTCGCTCACGTAACTACCTTTGTGCTTAGAAGTGTGAACTATGCAGAAGAGCGAGTGAAAAAAAAGGAAAATAATGAGAGACTGACAGATAGACAGATACAGCGAGAGGGAGAAAAAGAAAGAAAGGGTCCTAATTAAGTGCTACTAAGACCAATAGCATCGTTATCTTTATCCATTACTGTGGGCTGACACGCTTCTCTCTTCCATCTGCTCACGCTGACATCCACCTCGTGAAAGCACCGGTAATGACGGCTCTTTTTTCGGGGGAATGAACTCGGATCAGTCACATACACAGGGAACACAGAACATCTAATGGCACTTTGACTGCTAAATCTAGTTGAACGTAACATCTACTGCATGTTCCGTGTGTTGTTGATGTTTATTTTAGCAGGAAATGGAGGAGCTGAACATGAGGTCCTCACCGCTGACCCGTGCACGCATGCTGCTGGAACCCTCAGCACATCATTAGCCGTGTTCTTCGTGGAGAGCCTGTCTCTGCTGGACTGTAATGATTCGCAAACCCTGACACCAAGGCACTGCGTTCTTCACCAGAACAGACTCGATCTGATGACATCACAACCGATCGCTAGGGTAAAAGTGTCATATCTGCTGATTCGCTGAGACATGTCTCCTCAGTCGCTGCACTCACCTAGCTAGGACAAGACACCTGACATGCTCAGACTGACATGTTACAGACATGCCGCATGACAGGAAGTCTGTATATAGCTTGAGCTTGGAAAAATTGATAGAGTATTGTGTAGGTGACTTACTTTATATTATAACATGATAACAATGTGGAGAATGTGAAGGGTGTTTCTTCTTCTATATAGACACTTAATTTATTTCTGCATTTATTAATTTTTTTTCTACTTATCAGAAGTCTTTTATGTATAATATAGATGTTTATTATTTTATAGACTCTGAAAATGTATCCAAAATTATTTACCTTTATTCTAATATAACTTTAACTATCATAACCTAAAAAAAAATCAATAATCATGAATCATTTCAATATTTATTGTAAGAATAGTTGTCCACGAATTACAACTTGCAAATAACAAATAAGCACAACATCTTTACGTGTCATTTCCAATCAAGCAGCAATATTATTCAATTATGTAAAACGTTTGAATTATTTGCTAATTTTATGCTACGATTTTATTCCGAAAAAGTTTCAAATGTTATTTCCACCACAGTGGAATGCATGCATCATTTAAAAGGTGGTGGAAATGACAGTGTGTTGAAAACTCCTGACTTTTGCACGCAATGCACGCTTATCCAATATTGCACCATTGCTAGCATACAAACAACAAAACTAGAGCAACTTTTCCTTTCAAAGTTAAAAGTGAAGATGTCCTCCAAACACTTTATCAGGACATCATGGCTATAGACCAGAGGCAAAATATCTCTTAGAGGAACAATTAGGATTATTATGGAGTTTTTTTGCTGAAAAGCGATGAAAGAGAAAGTTCAGGAGGGAAATAAAGGAGTCCATAAAGGCGTTAGTCGACATCCTCCGTCACCCGTTGGTCCACTCGTCTGGCTTCATTTAAATTTAATCCTGTCAGGCTCTATCCATCTCCGAGTACCCTTGTCTTAAATTCAGCGTGGAGGGAGAGCGGGTTAATAAAACATTGACAGGTGAGGTATTGAGCTGAAATCAAGAGGCGAGAACAGGGAAGAAAATGAGAGACAGTGACTGAGGATGTCTTGATATTTTGCACAATTGCCATTGTAATTGTAGCCATTATTATTTCTGTCCTCCGCATCAATATTGTGATTCATATCACGACAATCGGCACCGCCATTGCTATCCCAATTATTATTCTAATGACTGTTATTACTCAGCACTCGGGCGTCCGCAGACTTGGCCGCCATTGTTTTAATGGCTCCTAATTGTTCCAACAGCACTATACATCAAGAGAAGGTCTGTGAATGCATGGGAGGCAATTAAAAACCTAATTCAAACCTAACAGAACTCAAACAAGTGCGGCCAAATTCCCAACAAAAGTAGCTAAATGTGTTTGATTGAGAAGTCAAACAAAACACGGCTAATTGAGCATCCGTTAAATGCACTCTGCTGCACGCCAGCTGTCTCCTCTTCATGTAAATGACCGAAATGAAGGGACGCGAACGGGAAAACAAATGGCACGAAGGGAGGGAAGCGTGCTGCGACGCCAATACGGCATTCGAGAAACTCGCCAACTCGCTGACAGGGGGTGGAAAGAAAGACACAGAGCGAGATGCAGAGGGAGGCACGGGGCAAGAGAAAGACAGCTGTGCGGTTTGGACACGTATGCAGCTGGCAGGAAAATAGCGGAGGGGCCGGTCGAGTCCGATACAACTTGCATGGGATTTTAGTGACGGCAGGGTGAAAACAACAAGAAACCGCAGACGGGTTCATCTTGACCCTATTAGAATCATACCGTAATAAAATACACGGCATGCTCACAATTGGATTAGGTGTGAAAGTGAGGAGATCGATAACGGGACGGCGTACTGATTCTATGAGAGGCAAATAAAGTGGGCTGGCGGGGTGGAGGTGGTGGAGGTGGGATGGGGAGGAAAACTTCATGATCTGACCAGATGAGGGCGATGTATCAATACACACAAACTGAAGACAGATAGGTAAATTGAGCAAAACATACAAAGAGATACTGAATAAATAATCAATTTAAATGTTAATATAATGTAAATGTGAAATAATAGTTATATAAGTAATAGAGGCTATATAAATCAAACACACATGCCTTTCATTTTCAAGCGATTCTAAAACACGTAATTAGTTCAGGTACTTCAGGTGTGTTAGATTAGCGTTGAAGCTAAACTTTGCAGGACAGTCGAGCGCCAGGAGCAAAGTTGGGCACCCCTGATATAAATAGAGTAAGCATGAAAATAATTGAATAAATCATGTCAGTTCAACAGTGGAGTCAGATGGGAAAGTTTGCATGCTTGACTTTTTAACTTCAACTTTTATTCCATCTGAATTTTTTTTTTTGTTGTAATGTAATTGTAATTGTTTCTCGATGAATAATAGTGAGCTGTGAATTTTTTTTATTCGGGATATTAAAGGGATAGTTCACCCAAAAATGAAAAATTGATGTTTATTTACTTACCCCCAGGGCATCCAAGATGTAGGTGAC
>JAUMHQ010000076.1:10374932-10388585 GCA_032361165.1 Enteromius paludinosus
ACTGCCACGGTTAAAGTTAAAAATCTTCGTTTGTGTTCTGCTGAGGAAACAAAGTCACCTACATCTTGGATGCCCTGAGGGTAAGTAAATAAACATCAATTTTTCATTTTTGGGTGAACTATCCCTTTAAAGTTTTCAATAGGTATATTGTATGTTCATAGTTATTGATTTAGATTTCTAGAGTAAAAAAAAATAAATATTCTAAAAACAAGTTAAAGATAGACCAAAAACAAAGCAAAAATTTGCCCAAAAACAAAACCTGTATGTCTTATACACACACACACACACACACACACAGATATTCTAAAGAATGTTTTTTTTGTCCATTTTTTGAAAGTCAATGGCATCCAAAACTACAGCTATGAACCCCAGTTACTTCCAACGGGGTTAGCAAACAATGGCAAAAGTTTTGGGTGAACTGTCTCTTTAAGGCAGGGCATTTTCCCCCTATCTTCCTCTACTAAGAAAGCAGCTGTGAATTATGGAGGTGAGTTTAATTTACTGACTTGGTAGAAGGCCAGATCCAGAGCAGGCGTATGAGCAACCACCCTGCTTGAGATTAACTAGCTGAATTACAGCGTACAGTGGAACCATCAGACGCCCTCACACACAGAACACAGTCACACACACACACACACACACACACATTAATAAGCAGACAACCAGACAACCAGGCAGAGATGAGGACATCCTAAGAGATCCACGTCAAAGTTTAACAACACTAGCGCTGTTGAGACATTAATACGTCTTTTGACTCTTCCCTTTAATCCAATTTCAATTCAGTCTTTCTGCTTCGCTCTGTGAGCACCTGATATCTTCGGAACTCATGAGTCACTCATCACTTTTTTTTTTTGTTGTTTTAGTTTTCCAGCCAAGCTGAAGCACCCAGACGTCACCTAACCTGATGTCTCAGGTAATCAGTGAGCAAGCAGCTTTGGCTGAAAAGCTGACGGACCGAGATTCCCTGCTGCTATCTCTGTACATCTCTTTCTTTCACTCTGTGGTCTAAAATTAAAACGATCTCTCGGAAGAATCTCGCTCTCTGCCAATCATACGTGGTTAAAAAAACATTCCCGCCATAAATAAAACATAATCCCTTGCAGATCCCCTTTTTTATCTCAATCTGTCACTCTCTTATTCCTGGTCTTTCCCAGTTCCATCTCCCTCAGCACCTTGTATTTCTATCCCATGCTCTTCTTTTCTTTGTTCTTTTCTGTTCTCCTCTCTAAAACTCATAATTCCCTCTCCTACCGCATGCTTTTCCTCGCTAATCTCATTCCCTTCCGCTTTCACACCTACACAGATTCCCCCACCTCCTCCTTAACATCAAACCCTGTCTCTTTCCTTCCTTTTCCCCTCGTTTTTCTCGTCTTCAGTCCCTTCGCCCTCAGACTGAGCTCCCTTTTCCTCAGTAACTGGCTTCATTCGTCACTTGCTTCCTCTGGCTTTCTCCTTGTAACCTTCCCTAACTTTTTCTCTGTGTCTCTTCTACTTTACATTTCCTCAACTTTCCTCCTCTTTATCTCCCCACCATGGATTCCTCATCATCTCATTCGTGTTTCTCCCGCTCTCTCTTTGCTATCTCTCCGGCAAAGGGGCCTGTTTATTTCCATCTCTCTCTTTCAGAAATGTGATTTGTTCTGCAGCTCAGACTCGCAGTATAATCATCCTGCTTTGTCCGGGCGAGAGAGAGCGGGAGAGAGGAGGGGGAAAAGGGAAGGAGAGAGTGAGAAGGACATGCAAAAAGCAAAGAGAGGAGAAAATGGACTGAACATCCATCTCTTGTCTCTTTGTTCCACTCGTCTAATTACATCCATGTTCTTGCCTTCATATATCCTCTCTCATCCGTATCCTTATTTATAAAGCCACACGGTACAAAATGAAGAGTTCGCTGAACTTAAAAAATAATGAAGGACACTCAAATGGCTTTCCTGAATGCATTTACTTAATTATCATAAGTAATTATTTTAACTGAACTGGAAATCATTGTAATAATTGGTTATTTAGATTGAAGGTTCATGCTGTCATTTTTTCCCCCTCATTAAATAGTTTATCACAAAGAACTGAATAGACTTTAAGATAAATACTCCACCTAATAAAAGTAGTTTTATTTTATATGGAGCAGGTTTACCATTACACCATTTTGGGACTGCATGATCAGCTAGTCCTGCGACCTCACTGTTAATGGACAGTTTTAATGTTGGAGTCAAATTTGATACATCCACACCACTAGGTGTCAGTAAAATCCCCAAAAGACAACATTAACAATAAGCTAATTGTTGGCTCTCTTTCTATGGCGTTTAAATGTGTATTCAATAAGAAAACTAACTGCTTTGACTTCGAGGGATATCTTTTTCACAATGTCTTTTTTTCATACCAAGAAAGTCAACTGAGTCTGTTCCTTAGATCTCAACATTCCTTCAAATATTATTATTTCATGTTTCGCAGTAGAAAGTACGTCCTGCAGGCCTGCAACCACACAAGGATGAGTAAACTAACAGAAATTTCATTTTTTGGTAAACTATTCTTCGACAAAAAAGGAAGCTAGCAAAAAATAGCGGGATATCTACTGATCTGAGATTATTTCAGTGTGTCCTGAAGCTCCAAAGGTTTTTTCTTGACCATTTCATTGCCTGTTCATGTTGTTTATTCCTTCATTCCCTGTTCCATCGCTCCATCTGTGATTTCTTGCTCCTGTTCTCCCTTATCTCTTCCCCTCACCATAAACGCCGCGCTCCCTTTCCTTTGACCTTCATGTTTTATGCTGCTCTTTTCTATCACCATATTTCAGTCATATCACTCTCTCCTCACTCCATTTCATCTCTCTTTTCCCTTCCATCCATCCATTTATTCCTTTAGACCACATCCTTCAGGTCATTCTGTCCCTGATATCCTTAGTTTCTTGAAGTGTGTGTGTGTGTGTTGACATTTGTTTGTTTTGGGAGCAGTGCGGAGACCCCCATGTGTTGCTGACACACTGCTTCGAAGCACTGCAGAGACAGTTACAGTCGGGCATAACAAAGGGGGCTTACGTGAAATTTACAGGGCAATTACACCAGGCTAGCCTGTGAGAGTTAGCGAGGACCGCCACAATTCCTCGCATACACATACTCATCCTATCATCCTGGCTGCCATCCTCAACAGCATCTCACATTCAACTGCTAGAGAAAAAATGCTTTATTGGCGAGAATTGCATAACAGCATATTCTGCCAAGGCTAAAGACCCATTCTTTATCTCTCTCACTCACACACACACACACACACACACATGCTGGTGCAGAGAATGGCTTTTTGTTGCTGAGATTATGAATATACAGCAGGGTTCAAATGTCTGAGACCACTGAAATTGCTTCTATTTAGCCTTTTTCTAATTTAATACTTTTTTCCCATTACAAATTATATTATCAGCATAACACTTGAATGAAACACTGAATTGAAAAATTAATTTAATGACTTTGAGAATGTCTAAGTATTTGTACTGGATTACCACCTTTCGCTTTAATGCCAGCAGCACTCCGTTTGTTTAAAACCTGGTGGTCATTTTTTCCAGAATGATCTGCTTGGATGAAAATCTGACAGTGGACTATGCAATAAGTGTTACTAGCTTTTTTGATTAGTGACCAAGGAATAGAAGTTATACAAAGTACACATACAGTATACTCACATATGGCTATACTGTAAATACCCAACTGTCTGATGCTTGCATTGTCACAAAACTACACCACCAACCAGTTATAATCTGCTAAAAGCAACTATAAGGTATAAATATATTAAGACACCTTTTGACTTTCTGTAAAGCTGCTTTCAAACTGTATTTTGAAAAGCGCTATGAAAGTTAATTGAATAAACATACAAACATTTTCTATATCAATAAGATGATTTTAACGTTCATTTTATGACCAATAAATTGCAGTTTATATTTCAATAATAACATATTTCATTGTTAAATGCTACAAGTGAACTTTGGCATCACAACATTATAACATACAGCAATTAAAATTTTTAATTACTGTTCCATAAATAGTGTTTTAAAAGATGAACTACAATGTTAGATGATGGCAAAGGTAATCTAACCTCAAGCATGCAGCTAAAACAATAAATCAGATATTTGCCAAAAAGAAAAAACAGATAAGCAATGGAAATTGTGCATCCTGAAATAGTTCTTACTTATTTTACATCAGTATTTATTTTTAGGTTTGTATTGGACTGAGGACTTCTGCTCCTGTTGACATGTGGCCCAGCACCCCAGATGTGATGTTATTAAAAGGCAGAGGAAAACAGCAAGAGAAGTCTGAAGTATAGACAGACTGTCATATCAACCTGAGGTATAGTGACTCACCGAGAACAGTACCAACAATGTCCTTGCTGTGCTATAAGTGCACATACTCCTGGAAAAACAGCAATTACACCATAAAATGGCCAATCTCTGGTTTCCTTGAGGTTTCTCTTGAATACTTGTTCTCTTTAACGGCAAAAGTCCCTGAGTGAATTTGGAGGTTATCCTCCATAAAGCCACTGTCATATCTCCTTCCTTCATTCTTGCCTTTCCGTGTCCCTACAGAGTCTGTATTCTTGCTCATTGGTCCCGTTCTCCTCATTGTTATACTGCCGTCTACTTCCTCCCCAGTGTTCTGCACATTTTAATGGTTGTATTAACAATTCCCTCTCAACTTCAGGCTCTTGTTTTACCGCTCTCCTCTCTTTCCTTCTTTCTACAAAATGTCTGTTCTCTCTGAGTTTTCCACATGCTGCTACTTCATCTTGCCCTTCCCATGTCGCCCTTCATCTAATGAGTTACACAAGTTATTGTGTATACAAATTAGGGCTTACAACGAGTAATCATTTTAACAAGTAGTCACATTTGCCTTCCGTAAATAAGAGGTTGCGTTACTCGTTTCTGCTCATTTTCACAATTTTAAAATGACATCAATCACTTTAAGAGGTAAAATGCAAGAAACACATTTAAGCACGGTGCATCAATTTTCATATTACTAAAATGATATTTAAATGAATTAATAGTTACTTTCCTATTAGTCAGGTTGAACATGCAGGTTTGTAGCATCACAGAAGTCACTCCTCCGTGGTGAGTAAATCACTAAATTGCATGAATTTAAATCACTGAAGAAATAAGCTAATTTATTTTTTAACAGACGTCCCCATCAAAAACAATTACCAGTGGAATGGGGCGGCAGTCTAAATTCGGACCGTTTAAGAGCATCTGGCTGTATTAGCACCTATTCAAATTTCAGCTGCAAAATATTAAATTCAGGACACTCAAAAATATGCTAATTATTAATGTTAATAATAATTATCTGCAAATGGCTGATTCTATTCTATACTAGATGGACGTATACATAAATAAATGCTAAAAGTCAATTAATGTTCACAAAAACATTGAGATTTTGAGGTCTGCAAAAGGCGACATTTATCAGTGTTATTAAATGATTGGTGTTTAAGTGAGCGTTCGATGATAAACATCCAAAACAATTATTTGGTTCATTGATAATTAAAAAGAAAAGTGTTTATCTAAAACGCTGTGGCAATCTAAATTTGGTCAATCCAATCGAACAGATTCCATCATCATCTACCCACCCTCACTTAGCTTCAACCTCATATGCCCTTTTTTTTCCCCTGGTGGAACACAAAAAGAATAATTATCAAAATGTCAAATCTTTTCCATACCATGAAAATGGAGGTTGATCACTAGCTGTCAAGTTCTGCTGCAATTTTGCTTTATTTCTATTTTTAGTTTGCATGGGAAATCAAAACTCCATTCTATCTTACATTTACATACGCAACTGCTAATTTGTAAAACAAACCAAAAAAAAAAAGATTTATGTCTTTTCTTGTCTGAGGCACTGAGTGAGTCGAGACTTCCTCTGGTGCCCACTTAAAAAAAAAGAAGTGCCCGACACCACTATTTTCTATCTTTTTGTCTTTGGTCCACACTCCTCTCTGATCCCTCAATCATAAATCTGCCAGTTGGCTCGGCCTCCATTCTCCTCTCCCCGTATCCTCTTTTCTCTTCACACGCGCGCATCTCTTCGCTCATTCCCATAAATTATCTTCCTCTGAGGCGGAGTGAGCTAGAAGGACAGAGAGAAGTGTCTAAGGAGACGGGGACCGGCGAAAATAAAGAGAAAGCGAGAGGCCGAGCCCGAGATGAGAAAGATGAAGAGAAATGAAAGTAGCTTTGGGTTTCATAAGGTTATAGACAGAAAGAGAAAGATTCATTTCAAGGTGTGCTGAGGAATTACCGAGAGAAACGAGACAGATGGAGAAGTAAAGCTAGACTCACGGCAGAGGGAGAGCAGAACGAGGGATCGCAGCAGGAGGGATGGTGTGGAGGAGAGGAGGAGAGATCGCTGGCCTCGTCTCATTGTGTATTGAGGCTCGGTAGCTGATCAATGAGGCCTCTGTGGTTGATGACTGCACAATTCAGCAAACGCTACACAGCTGAAACCGCAGCGAAATTACACCAGCGAAAGGTTTACTAAATCCCTTTAGCGGCTGCGTTTGAATCCTCAAGCAACTAATATCGCATGCGATAACAACCAACCGAAAACAATCCTCCACATTCAAAATTATCGTGTGGCAATTTCCACACTTCGCTTTCCCGTCAAACCACTTATCAGCACTCAAAGACTAAACTCGGACATTGCGAATGCTAATGGAGTAGTCTCGTGTTTATATCTGAAACGGTAGCCAGCTAACCACATCACAGAATTGAATCCCATAAAAGTGTTCGCCTTATGAAATTCTTGTTTTTATTCTCGCACCTTGTCTGGCTTTGCGAGTTGTTTTTCTTCGCGATGAGGCAGAGCCTGCTGAGATTCACCTCGTCATGGCGCGCACATCAGTGCCAGAATGACACCGTGATACTGCAAACACAGTCTGGCTCGCTAAAAACAATCATAAATCAATGCGCTATCTAGTCTGCCAACTCTTTTCACCAGATTTGAAACGAGTATTTAAACTGTAAGAAGTTCAACAACCACATTTACGTGACTTTAGAAAGGGCTGCACGCAACAACAGAAGTCAAATCTATAACTAGTCTGACATGGAATTGAAGTTGGGATTGCATACCACACATCTATGTATCAAAACTTTAAAAGGCTTTGCTCTAAAACACTGAAAAATGTGTACAGTAGGAACTTGAAGAGCTGGCTCGGAAGTCCAAAATGATCTCTAACAAAGAGCTATGTGTTATCGCACCATGAGAGCAGGAGTCTTAAAGCCCAGAACAGCCAATCATCCTGGTGTTCTAAGCACACCGTGATACTGAGCACAGCCGGGATCCACACTAACACACACACAGTGATTGGCAGGGCTGATATTCACAGTGTGGGAGCACAACTTCAGATCCGCGCCTCTGGTAACTGCCTGATTCCATTCGATTTCCGCCAAAGTCGTCACACAACTTCCCCTACTTCCACCAAGGTTGAGTCAAAGTTAATCCACTTCCCCTTTCTTCCTTCTCTCTGTTTCTTGAGCTGTCCTGGAGGTCCTCGGATTCCTTCAAGAAATGTTTCTTTTTTCTTTCTCGTAGTCCAGAACTCCGAGTAATCTGCTTGACGTCTGTATAACCTCTCTTGAAAGTGGACAGACACAATGTGGAGGGGAACCCTGGTATATATACTTGAGTATGTGCGTGCTCTGCAGATGCATATCCCACATATCGTTATTTTGGCAAAGGGCACGGGAGGGTGAGAGTCCACAATTGCACTCATTCAGAAAGCAAAACAGTCAGACAGTCAATGAGCTTCGCTGTCTTTCAGTCTCACTTCTACAGTCGGTTGTGTTTAGCTAAAGCGCTCTGGGTCATCAGCTTCTTTCTGATCCGTCTTTATCTGTCTGGCACACAGAGAGTGTTCACAAAGTCACGAGGGGCTGTTCTAAATGAATGTACATTATGTACTATACTAAGCTACGTGCACATAAAGGCTGTGTGTATTCATGCGTGAACAGTATCCAGTGTGCGCAAAAAGGAACAAGAGAGGGGACAGCAAGATTGTGTGAATGTGGACAGACTAGTTGATTAATTCAAACAAATTAAAGGAATCCAGGTTCTGCATAATAAAATAAATACATCATCCATCCATGTATCTACCTGTTCATCTACCTACCCTACCTATCTATTCATCATCCTATCTACTCATCTATCCACCTAACCATTCATCCATCATCTACTCATCCATCTACAGTATACAACAGCCTTTCTAGATACCCACCTACTTATCTATCTATCCATGCATCTGCTTATCTGTGTAACTATCCATCTATGTATCTTCCTGCCTTACCATCCAACCACCTACTGTACCTACTATCCATCCATATACCAACTTAGCTATCCAACCATCCATCCATCCATCCATTTATCCATCTGCTTATCTACCTACCACATACAGTACTCATCCACCTACCCATCCATCCCTCAAACAACCTTTCTATATACACACTTACTAATCTACTTACCCATTCACCCATCCATCTATTTATGCACCTACCTATTCATCCATCCATGCACGCACCTACTATCGATCCCTATACTCAACGTATCAATTCATTCATCTGCTTACCAACCTTTCTGCCTATCCACCTGCTTATCTACTTACCTATCCATCAATGTACTTACAAATCCATCTCTCTTTCCACCTACCTATCTATCCACTTATCTACCTACCATATACAGTATTCATCCACCTACCGATCCATCCATCCCTCCATCTAACAACCTTTCATATATTCACACACTTACTAATCTACCTACCCATTCACCCATCCATCTATTTATGCACCTACCTACCTATTCTTCCATCCATCCATCCATCCATCCATCCACCCACCCACCTACTATCCATCCGTCTACTAACTTATCAATTCATCCATCTGCCTACCAACCTACCTGCCTATCCACCTGCTTATCTACTTACCTTTCCATCAATGTACTTACAAATCCATCTCTCTTTCCACCTACCTATCTATCCACTTATCTACCTACCATATACAGTATTCATCCACCTACCGATCCATCCATCCCTCCATCTAACAACCTTTCATATATTCACACACTTACTAATCTACCTACCCATTCACCCATCCATCTATTTATGCACCTACCTACCTATTCTTCCATCCATCCATCCATCCATCCATCCACCCACCCACCTACTATCCATCCGTCTACTAACTTATCAATTCATCCATCTGCCTACCAACCTACCTGCCTATCCACCTGCTTATCTACTTACCTTTCCATCAATGTACTTACAAATCCATCTCTTTCCACCTACCTATCCATCCATCCACTTATCTACCTACCATATACAGTACTCATCCACCTACCCATCCATCCATCTAACAACCTTTCATATATTCACACTTACTAATCTACCTACCCGTTCACCCATCCATCTATTTATCCACCTACCTATTCTTCAATCCATCCATCCACCCACCTACTATCCATCCGTCTACTAACTTATCAATTCATCCATCTGCCTACCATCCTACCTGCCTATCCACCTGCTTATCTACTTACCTATCCATCAATGTACTTACAAATCCATCTCCCTTTCCACCAACCTATCCATCCATCCATCAAACTACTACAACTGTACACTGTCTAAATGTGTGTATGTGTATGTTGGTA
The DNA here is from genome assembly GCA_032361165.1 of Enteromius paludinosus. Classification (NCBI taxonomy): domain Eukaryota; kingdom Metazoa; phylum Chordata; class Actinopteri; order Cypriniformes; family Cyprinidae; genus Enteromius; species Enteromius paludinosus. Next base: position 10,384,586 of record JAUMHQ010000076.1, read on the forward strand.
ACAATAACACACATAGCTGACTATTTTTCTGGATGACTCCGGACTACATCCCTACACAGCCACGTCCATCTGTTTAAAAGACTGTCACTTTTGTTGAAGTCATTTAATTTCATCTTCCCACCCTTATTATGCTTTATTACTGCTGATGCGACTATGTGTGTATTCAATACAGTTAAATACAGCACAAGACTGTGTCCACAGTCCACTTTCCTATTCCTCTATCCTCATTTGCATCCCAATCATTTCATTTTTCACTGGCATCACACCAGACCAAATGTTGCCAAAGCACTTAAGGGACATGAGTTAACAGTTGCATGAGGGTAATGTTAAAAACTCATGAATGCCTCATACACACTCTGACTACTTGTGATACCGTAGACATTAAGGCTCTTAAAACTTAATCCAGCACCAAAGGTTTGGTCCAGGAAAGCCCGAGGCTGCAGGTGGGAAAGTGGGTGTCCGTGGGTGCAGGAATCCTGGTGCATCAGCAGAAAAGGTGCGGGGTATTTTTGATGCGCTGATCCTGTGTTCTGCTTATCACAGATTAAATTTGCGTTTTGTCCTTCAGGCTATGTAATAATGCGTGTGGGTGGGGGAGTGGTGAATTTAAGTCTCTTGGAGGAGAAGGAGGGCGTAGAGTAAGAGTGAAACGAGTGCGCATGGCCCTGAGTGTGTGTGGAAGACTTTCTTGGCACTATTTTCTCTCGCTTTCCTTCTGAGTCTTGTTGTTTGTTAGTGCCAGGCTTTTATGCCAAGCCGGCAGCCATTACTCAATCAGACAGCTTCCTGTGAGCTCTTCTCATTAAAACCTCACACGAACTCTAAACCTATGAGCACAATTATCACCCTTTATACGAACACACACGGTCGACTCACAAATACAGACTAAACAGAAATCCGAGTCCTGTCGAAGTCTCAATTTGTGGAATACTATTAAAGCATGTGGAGTTGAACTAACTCCTGTCACCCCTACACACACGCTGTTTACAGCAATGAACAGCTACTGTAAAAAAAAAATAATAAAAAAAACTCTAAGGGCAACAACACTGTAACACCCGGTCTGAACGGAGCGCTCTGAATCGTTTCCATTATAATGAAGCTGTCAACACAGAAGCTCAGCTACTTTCAAACAGAACAAAAGATGAGCAGATTATGGTTTTATAATCAAACAGTGATGAAATGCAAAAAAATAATTATCTTATGATCAACGAGAATTTACTTATTTGAAAGTTTTGATCCTTCAGAAAACATTCTAAGCTAATTCAGTGCTCAAGTACCCAGTGAACCATTTCTGTTTGAGCTACCCGAATGAACCGATTCACTAAAATGAATCGGACTGATTATCATTTGATCATCGCTTCAGCCCAATAGGCTGTAAAGCTGCATGAGAGATACAGTGTGACAAATTTGATGTAGCTGTTTTGTCACGCTACATTGCTACATATTCCCCAGTAGCTTGTTACTGAAAAAGCGGCATTATTAATATGATAAATTGCTTGTGATGTTCCTCATTTGTAAGTTTGCTTGGATTAAACATCTGGTAAATGACTAAATTTACTCTAAAGACACTCTACTCTAAATGCAGCATCCTTACCAATAGTACGACTGCGAAAAATCACTTTTTGATTGTTTTGATAAAGATCCAGTTGATGTTCTACACTGTATAAGCTGTCACTTCTGACAGGTGCCTTTGCATCGCAGTACGGTCAAGTTAGCATTGCTACTGTCAGCTGTAAGTACACTTGTAAGCACACACACCTGCAGAGAGACAAACGCACTCGAAATAAAGTTTGTCAACAGGAAGCGCGTTCTCGCAGGTTCTGAGAGAGCTGCCGTGTGCTTTTTCTCACTAGGATCAGAGCCTATTGAGCAGCACTGCATGTTGTTTATCAAAAGATACAGGAGAACGGGAACGTGATCACCACACTGTTTTCTTCTTCCCTTCTCGTCCCCGTTCTGCCAGTTATCTATCAGCCCACAAAGGAACTATTTCTTTCCATATGATAACATAATCTTCCTTTCTGTTCCTCTCTGAATAGTGTCCTTTAGTGTCTCTTTATCGACACAGTGTTTCTTCCTCTTTCTATCTCCTTCTTTGTTCGCCTTCTTAGGCCGTCGCTCTGTCTCCTCCTTTCTAAATAACTTCGTTTTTTTCCCCCTTCCATGCCAGTGACCTTACAGCGAGGCTTTGAACCTTGCTCTTTCTTCCACCCTCTCCATCATTCTCTCTTTCTCTCCCTCGCGCTCTCTCTTTCTCTCTCTCTGGAGGAAAATCACACACTCATCAGTTTTCCCCGCTTGGCTCTTGACGAGCAAAGTCGCAAGGAGAATATTAATGGATTTCAGCAACCAATTAACACCTAACTCACATAACAACCTTTTATACAAGCCAGCACGCTGGGAAACGAAGGAGAGAGGGCAACAGAGAGGGAAAGAGAGAGAGGTAGAGAGTGCGAGACGAAGAGGAAGCCGTTTAATTTGACATTTATGCTGCGAGGATGGAGATGACGGAGGTGTCTGGGAAAGAAAAGCGAAAGACGGAGCACATGATCGTGTTAAAACGAGACAGAAGAGTGGGATGAGGAATCATGGGAAGTAACTGTAATCACAATTAATCAAGAGTTGCGCTTCTAGACCTATCCAGACTGTTAAGAATATTAGACTGATTAAAATGAGTTCATTATTCAACTTGCATAATTAAATTCCAATTCCAATTAAATTCCGAAGAAAAATAATTGAAAGGGGTCTTATTGCTATTGTGAATGTGCACTATGAATCTAAAACGAGTGATCCGTTCAACATTAATCACTTCAAGATGAATCAAGGCTCTGTAAATGCATGTCAAACGCATGCAGAGAAAACTAGGCCCAATTCTGAATATGTATATAAAACTAACTGTTGAGATGTACATCCTCCTGAATAAATATACAGGATGTGAACCTATATATGGTGAACTGTTCTGTTTGTTTGTTGTGTGCTGAATCTAATATCTTTGCTTGGGTTCTGAAACTCATATATAACGGCAAATGCGCGTCTCCTCTGACCCAATACAAATCAAAGCAAATCAAATTACAAAAACAAAACATAAATGGCCTTGGAATACCGAAAGAATGAAACCAAACCATGATACAAGTTATAATGACATTGGGCTTCAAAACAAGATTATGAAATGGCAGAATATGTCGTCACTGTCAGAGACACTGAATACAGATTCACTTAATGCATCCTCGCTGTCAGAGACGTATGATGCAGAATACCCCCACATTCTCAGAGATACAGAAGTAGAGAGAGTACTGTACGAATACGGCATCTGTAGATACACGGTATTGAATTATAGAGATGTTAGAAGATGGGTGACAGGCACCGAGGTTTTGTAATTTATAGGCTGACTGTCTTCGATTTGTTCACACCTGAGATAACTATGGCTGGGTATCAATACAGATTACCTGATTCAATTCAATAGCGATGATTCACAAGCTATTGATTCTGTTCATCACAATTCTCATTTAGTTGGGTATATATCACTTATAATGTCCATTTCGATGTACAGCATGTCCGTAACGTTCTTAAAGTTTGAGGCTGTTTAAAGTGCTAATATTATGCAAGTTCATTATTTTATTTTTGGGGTCTCCTAGAACATATTTACATAATTTATTGTTTAAAAAACTTTTTTTCTTCTTGTATTGTGCATCGCTGCAGCTGCAGGCCTTGAAAAGCCCAAGTCTGATCTAATCGGTCAACCGGCCCACTATGTTACGATGGTTTCACGACTTAAAGAATGATTGACTTACAATTTACAACTAGACAGATGCCATGTTACTTCCACTACAGTCAAAAGTCTGGGTGGTATATTAGACAGCAACTTGTCTTCTGAACATCATATTTCTCATGTTACAAAAACAGCATTCTTCCATCTTAGAAATATTGCGAAGCTACGAAACATGTTACCCGTTTCTGATGCAGAAAAGCTAGTTCATGCATTCATGACCTCTAGACTGGA
>JAUMHQ010000076.1:10427986-10466931 GCA_032361165.1 Enteromius paludinosus
TTTGAGACTCACAGTATGTTATGTTCATGTACTGAACTGTTATTATTCAACCATGCCAAGCTAAATTCAGTTTTCCACCTTTAAATTAATACTTGTATTCATAAATGAAATATTACATTCATGCAAAGTAACAGTAAAGACTTTTAAATAGATTTAGAACCAATAGATGCTCTTATGAACTTTCTATTAATTAAATTCTAAGAATTCTAGGGGAATTTTTCTTTTTTTAAAATAATAATGATGTAAAAATCTTTCCAAATCAGATGACTTCTGAAGAACCATGTTACACTAAAGACTGAAGTAATTATTAAATTAATATAATGTATATAATAATTACTTAAAATTGTAATAACATATAATATATAAATTGTGCTAAATAAATAAATAAATGCAGAATTTGTGAGCATAAGAGCATTTTTCAAAAACATCTTTAAAAAAAAATCTTAACTACCCCACACTTTTAAACCATATTGTAACTTTACTATGGTAAATTATTATAGTATATCAAGTCCAGGTTCGCTGTAATAATACAATGTGAGCATGGATCATCCTGTCTCCATCTGATTAGCCATACTGGACATTTCTGCATCGATCCATCTGTTTTTCCAATAAATCACCACTGTCAAATCATCTCTGGCCACTGTAAAGCCCCCAATCAATACCAGTATTGATTTTGTCATCTTGGGAGATAAAGAATTTTATTTGTCCACTAATCTTTAAATCCCAAATATAAAACTTCCTTGCAACAAAATGTCAGATTCAAGGGTCTGGACAACCTAGACACATATGTAGACACAATCAGTGGGGGTTTGCATCGCAGATCGTTAGTACTTTTCATGCCGCCCATAATGTCTCTTACTCACAGTGTATGGGGATGGTGAGGGATTGGGAGGAGTTGTTTGATGCTGAACTGTCCTCAGTCACACAGCGGTATGGACCCTCAGACCAGGACTGGATGCTGGCGATGAAGAGGAGCAGTCTGCCTTCCTCCCTTCTCACATCCACGTCATACAGAAAACACCGACGGTAGAAATAAGCCTGATCTGACTCGAGACGGTACCACCTCTTCATGTACTGTTTGGAAGAAAAACAAAGAAATATTTCACTCAAGTTGCTCGAATATGATGCTCATTTCAGTTCAACTTAATATATTAACAGCAGTTTTTATTCCTTAATAAAAAATCAGTAATAATTTCACGCGCCAAAACGCCTTTTACTTGCTTGAAAAGTAAAATATCATTTACATGACAGAAGGAATGTAGTAGAATGAGTAAAACAGGTTTTTCCATCAACAAGTTGATCAATCGGAGGCCTTCAAAATTTGTTTAGCAAATGACTTAGGCTTTGTATGGGTTAAAAATGTCTTGCTGATGTAAAGAACACTTGCCAAATTTGATGAAGTATGTTACACTTGGAGGAAGTAGACTATTCGGTGGCACTTGGGTCTAACTAACACAGGTTAATGAGAGATCGCAAAACAAAGCATCTGTCTTTGTGATTGCTGGTATGGAAAACCTGTTTTGCTCGAATGCATTAGGTAGCTGGAAAAGGTGACAAACTGACTCTGCACTGACAGAAGCAGCAGATGCTGTGAATCCTCCAAAGGCCCCTCACTGCCAGATACTAATTAAACCCAGAATAACAGCTCTCAGAAGCTCACTAAAACACACACTGCCTCCTGCTGTTTAAATACCAGTTGCAGTCTTGATCTCCAGACAAATAAATTCAAAATAACGTTATTGTTCTTTATTTGCCATTTCCCTATAAGGTTGTTTACAAAATCACGAGAGCAGTTGTGTGGATATTTGAGAGGAAGCGTCCCTGCCAGGTTTATAATTTTAGATCTCTGGTTTTCTGTTTATACAGTAATCAGACCCGCAACACTGCAGAGGACGCGCACAGACAGCAACAATAACCTTAACCCTTCTCATTTCTCATGAGAAAGGTGTCATTCAGTTTCAATCTGCTGTTTTCTTGACATTTACAGACAAAAGCACGTCGAGGCGCATCGTGTACCGGAGATTTCCTTGCCACTGTGTGTCAGTGACCTTACCTTGGAGAACCTCTCAAAGTGCACAGTGCTCATGTTCAACTCGGATTCTGTATCCACACACTCCAATGTCACATCTTGTCCTTCCAGAATCGGCTCAGTTGGCCCTTTTACATCCAAAGACGCTGAATAACAGTAAAACAACGCAGACATATTGTAAGAATAGTAAAACCAATTGATAGAATGATGCAGATTTACAGTATAATGCAATTTTATCCATATGGCATACTCAACAGAATTTGTTTAGTATATCATAAGCACTCTGGGTTAAATACAACCCAGTGCTAGGTGAAATTTGCACAAATCCAAAAATTGTTGGGTTAAATGTTTCATTTGGGTTGCCCATCTTTTACCCATCGCTGTGTTGTATTTCACCCATCATCTTTTAGAGCGTGGAAGCAGTTTCAGTGTCACTCTGGTCTGACAAATCAGCTTATGTATTTATGTAACTATGTAATATCCTTCTTTCTAAACTTCCTGGTCTGTTTAATTTGTTTGCACACCAACCATGACAACAACAGAAACACGAGAGGGCAATTTACATGCTAAGTGAAACATTGTATACATTCAGAAATAAAGGTAGCCTATATTTTCATATTAAAAGTCACACATGCTATGTTAAAGAAACCATTGTTATTGTCAAGTAAAGTTGAACGTGCTTTTGCACAAAAACTATTTCTTTCAAATGTTGTCTAACTGGATGGGTCAGGGTTGAGTATGTCAGGTGCAGGTGAGATGGCAAATTCCTAGCCTTTTACTATAGAAAAAAATAGTTTTGGGCTGTGACGATGCAAACGGAAATGTAATCTTTATTATGTTGTTTTATATTACATCAATTAAACCTTATTATAACTGTAATATTGCACAAAGAGGACAGACTTTCGCTTTCACCTGCAAAAATACCCTGAATTGTCCCTGAAGAGAACCGTGTGGTAGTTCAGACTAATTCAATTTAGAGATATGCAATTTTGAACGTGTAGATAGCTACATTTTAGTTTGTGCAAAATTACCCAAGCTTTAGTTTAAACTTCAGTCAGCAATACAAGAATAGGTAAAAACAATAAAAAAAACTTTTGCAAAATCGTAGTACCTTGTAGTTCTGCTCTATGTATTTTGTTTTTACAGATATATACTGACAGATTGCGTTTGGTTTATAACATTGATTCTAGGTTCAAACAGTAAAAGGCGGTTAAAATTGTGTACCTGTGGATCTTTGGAGAAAGGTGAACGCCAGGACGGTGATGAAAATATAGCCTTTCATTTTGGAGGATGTTCACTTCAGCGTTTGAGAGAAACTTCTGACGAAATGAAAGTTTGTAAACAATATATTTGCGCGGAAGAAGGTGGGGCTTAGGAGAATTACAGTGTAATTGTTTCTTTTGTATTTATTACAAATGCACTAATCTGCTAATTCACTAATATAATGTCACAAAGGCATTTATTTATTTTATATTTGTTCTGCCATATTACAAAAATAATTCGAGGCAATGCTATCTTTCGCCATAACATCAAAACATATCGAACTCCTCATCCAAATAAGCGCGTGCGTCACTTGTATCTAGCGTAATATATGCTCAGAAGGTGTGAGTTAATTTCAGTTTGAAAAGGCACTTTTAAAATTTGTTTCGTTTTAGCATGACACCGGTCTGATATGTGAATATGCAATAAATAACACCATCAGGACCACGTCGCGGTTACATTCTCAGAAATAAATGTGTATTATACGACAGGTGACGCGTTACATTTAGCTACTGAAAAAAGTTCGAAATATTCCATACATGTAAATCTTATTGTCATGACATCAAAAATAATTTTTAAAGTCCTTTTTACCCTACCACTAATTTCAAAACAAACTCAATGTGGCATTATAGCCTACAATTGCAGCTGCTGGGTTAATTATTGCTGAGAGACTACTCCTATAATCTTTAACTTTATGGCTATGGTTAATGGATTCTTTATACCTCTCATTTCATTGAGTTGAACAATTGATTGTTCACATGTAATTTCAGTATGCAACCCAGGTTCATTGGAATTATTTGGAACGGTAAAAGGTCATGTTAGGCTAATTCATTTTTTGTTAAAGAAACACTGCGTTTAAATAGATCTGGAGATAATATTATCTACCCTTACCAGCCAGCCACAAAAAAAATAAAAAAAATAATACTAAACATGACCCAGGTCACTGGAGGGAAAATGAATAATAAACATGCAGGTTAGAATGAACACATAGCCTTAGAAATTTGAACAGGGCAGAACAGTACATGGAGATGGAAATTCCCTAGCCTACAGTTCATTAACCTTACAGTAATTTTAGACAGTCACAGGTGACTCAGCAAGGGTGATTTCTTCAGGAAGTGCAAGCTAGTTGTCGTTATGAAACACATCTACTTGTTTGTTGGTTTGTTGTAGATAAAGTGTCACATTTCATATTGAGAATATGTAACACCAACACATGGTTCAAGGATTCTGGTCTGAAAAGTTTAACAAATGTTACAGTTACAAAATGATTCAACAAAACAGAATATTAAACCAGACTGGTATCACTACGGCCACAAAGTTGAACTTTTTAAACTTTTAAAATGTAAACTTCGAATTAAGGTACATTAACATTTATTTCTGTTGTTACATGTGTACACAATAGACATGTATTGCAGACAAGAGCTCACTGACAGATTAGACAGAAAAGAATCTGATGCTCTGGGTTGAGCGGCCACTGACATTATAACTGGCCAACAACATTCGCAATACCGCATTAAGTTCACATATCAACATTGGAATTCTAAAGATACAAAATGGACAGAAAAATAATGGACAATTAATTCCCTCTGACAGTTTTGCCGAACTTTCATTCTAAGCAATAATACAGAGGTACTTACAGAGACCTTTATCAACAAACTTTTGGCCAGTCCCTTAAAATGGCACCCCCTTACTCCATGCAGTGTTGTGTACTGTCAGTCCCTGCAGACGCCACAAATACATTAAGCAACACCTGCCAGGTACGTCAAATATGCTAATAGTATCATAGTATTCATCCTAATACAATAAGCTAAACTGACTTCAAATACAGTAAGAGCATTGTTTAATTTAAAACAGCATTAGTTCCACAACCCCGCACTGATAAATAATCTTGATGACTATATTTGATTTTTGACTTTTAGAGTCAGAATCTAAAGTGTTTGTGTTATTTTGTATGTGCTTTTCCAGATTCCTATTGAGGAAGGCACTGCTACTTCAGCGGAAAACTGTGCTCTGTCAATTTCAGGCTTAAAACTTTGCATTTCCTAAAAAAGCAATCCCAATCATTTATCCTCTATAGGGTTGTGGGGATACATCTTGAGCCACAGGCTTTGAAAATACCCCAGACAATCCGCCATAGAGACAAATTCAGACAATTTAGCTTCCAGTTAACTCCAGTTAACCTACGTTGCATGTCTTTGGACTGAGGGGGAAGTCAGAGCACCAATATAAAGCTCATGTTAACACAGGGAAGAGCATGCAAACTCCACAGAAAGACCCCAAGCTCAAACCTTCTATGAAGTGACTACTTCTCTCTCAACCACCACGCCGCCTTCCGATAAGCACCTTCTTCTTATTAATGCAGTTCATTATCAAAACAGCATCAGAAGTTTGTTAAACTAAAAACAAATATAATTAAAAAACAACTTGCAAACCTGCAAAATACTTTCACATACATACGTACGAAGTGCTAAAATGTAAAATAAAGCACTTTTCCACTTGCAGGCTGCCAGTTGTAGAACGAGTCGCAAAGTACAAACAATTAACTTTTTGGATTCATCGGCACATCTAGCTAACTTTCCTTAGGCCAAGAGAATTATGCTGGTTGAACGGCTTTGGTGACATGGAGACTCGTGAGCTTTGTAAACCAAGCCTTCTTCTATTTGCTTTCTGGTGAGCTTTGGGCCCAATGGTGGAAAAAGTAGTGCAGGTTTGGGAAGAAATATGCACAAATACCTTAATACTGATAGGTGAAGCTACTTATTTAAAGTTTAAGGTGCAGATTCCCAATACAGGTTGTCAAAATGTAGCTTTTTTAAAAGGCACAAATCACAGGCATGACCAAAACAAGACTTTTAGGTCTTATGCCACACGCCACCACTTCCGGCTTCAATCGCTCTATCAGATGCCAAATGCAAACCACAAATGGTGGTAATATTCAATACACTTATAGTGTGCTGAAATACTAACAAATATCCCTATTCTTTACTTCCGTACTGAAATCTCAGATGGCTAGAAAATGATTCATTCTTTATAAATCATTGAAATAATGTGCCTGGAGACTGTAGTGCACTATTTGTAGGACACAAACAATATTTCTTAGGTCATGATGACTTAACAGTGTGATAATATCAGTAAGCTTCAAAGGGGATCAAGGTTTGCTTAAAATACATTACATATTAAAAGCTGCTTTCATTTTTTGAAATACATGGGTCAGAAATGTTTGTTGCTTTTCGTCTAATCTATAATTTTGTCAGAGCTGCTCTGTTCCTTTTCTCTCTCTTCCTTAGAGTAGTGTTGCAATGTCTGGTGTCTATTTCTAGACGGAGCGTCTGGAAAACGCTGACCGCAGTCCTCGCAGGCGTACGGAAGACCATCTTTGTCCCTGTCCCCTCTTAACTGCTCTTTACTGGGTGGACTGCTCTCTTCTAGTTCCTGAAGATGGATCTGGTTGAGACCGGATGCTTGAATCCTCTGGAAGTCTGAAACTGAGGCCGACGCGGAGGCAGCCAGACTAGGCCTTCCCACAGAGTTGGGCTCCGTCACGATCCCGTGAACCGTGCGGTGATGAAAGCGAATACCGGAACGGTTTGAAAAGCTCTTCCCACAGAGGCCGCACACGAAAGGCCTCTCGCCGGTGTGTATGCGAGTGTGGATCTTCAGAGCCCCGGACTGAGTAAAGCACTTCCCACACTGACCGCAGCGGTACGGTTTCTCTCCTGTGTGAATTCGCTGATGCGCTCTCACCCCAGCTAAGTGAGGGAAACCCCTTCCGCAATAAGTGCAGGTGTACGGCCTTTCTCCGGTGTGAATTCGGCGGTGAATCTTCAGCGCCCCGGATTGGCTAAAGCTCTTGCCGCAGTCGGAGCAGGTGTATGGACGGGCGCCTGTGTGTACGTTGAGGTGGATGCGCAGATTGCTGTGCGAGTTGAACGCACGGCCACATTCTGCGCACAGGAAGCCGCCGGCTTTTGCCGCATGCTGGGTTCGCTGGTGCTGCAGCAGTTGCGACGGCCGGGGGAAAGAGGCATTGCAGTGCATGCACGGGAGTTGCTGCAAGCCCTCCTGTTGCGCGTGGCCCTGCTGGTGGCGCAGGAGCTGGGCGCAGGTGGGGAAGGAGCGCTGGCAGGACAGGCAAGGGAAGGACGGGAGCATACATGACGTACAGGTGGTGAGCGGGCAGTGATGGTGGTGATAGTGGTGGTGGGCAACATGTGCCTCTGAGTCCTTTTGTTGGCGCAGAAGTTGGCTGCAGGTTTGAATCCCACGGTGGCAACATACACACGGAAAAGCCTGAGCTGGTGGGGACTCGGGATTTGCCTGAGGGACTGGGCTGTGAGTGCTAGTGCCTTTGTCCTCTTGTTGGGGGTGAGTAGATGAGCTGCTGGGCTCGCTCTCTTCCAGAGAGAGTCCCAAACCTAGACACAAGCCTAGGCCGACAGGGGCATTGCTGGGCTCTTTAGTCTGCTGCGCTGCGGTGGATTGTGGGGACGATGGCGGTTGGATTTGTGAGGCCGGGATGGTTCTGGGTTTTAATGTGTGGACTGAGGAAATTGAAGGAGATGAGGAAAGAGGGCAGCCAGGACATGTGCAGGCACGATGCTGAACTATAAAAGATATAAGATATCAGTGAAGCAGTGAGTAAAAGACGGATAAACATGATAAAACCTAATATTAAATTATTTCCTGGCAGGATTTGGAAATTGGAACCAGGTGTTATTCAGAAGAACAACTACTTTAGTTTTTTGCACTGGTTCAAGAATACACATTATGAGCTTTGGCACATTAATGGCATTTTATAAAAATAGATGAAAATTATTATTTAAATAATTTTTGTATTTTTAATGAGTACATGACTCTCTGGAATACTTATATTTAGCTGGATTCAGTAATTGTTACTGTACAGCTGACTGCTCATCTGTTTCCTTAACATCTACGTTCAATATAAAATACTCAGGTTCTAATCACTCTGCCTCGGTTCAGTTTGTGATAATGACCTGATGCCTCATATTATGATGATCTTTTCCTTAAAGGGTTTATCCAGCCCACAATTCATCTCCTCTGCATCACCGTAGTGCTATTTTGGAGAGTATCCACTGATGCTCTATTCGCAACACACGGATATGTTTATTTGTATTTATGCTTTGATTTGCACAAAAACACTAAGGAGTGTATGCAGTTTGCGTCCAGGGCTTACTCTCCAAAAAATGGTGCTATGGTGATACAGAGGAAACAAATTGTTGAATAAAGTCGTTATTTTTGTTTTCTTTGTGTGCAAAAAGTATTCTTCTTCTTATCCTATGCAGTCTAGTCATGTGTCCTAACAAATTATATATATATATATAGTTAGGCACATGATTTATAGAGAGAAAAAGAAAGAGTGAGAGAGAGTTAGAACACGTGACTAGATTGCATAGTGTCTGATCTGCATTAGAGAGCCTGTGAACTCAACTTTTGCAGCAAGACTAATTTATTCATATATTTTAATATGTATTAAATGTATTTTTATTTGCTGTCTCTCTAAAATGATCTCATCATTTAGCAACATGCTTCCTAATGTTTCCTAATCCTTTTGAATGAGAAAGTTTATTTATAAAACAGTGGTACAGTACCCTTACAGTCTATTGTAATATTTAGGCTACTCACCATGGCTTTCATGATCTTTGGGTGCCCTTTCCTGTTGAGCAAACCGAACAGCACTTTTCCCCTGGCTCTGTCTGGATGGGGCCGACTGGGCAGGTTGAGAAACTTTGGGCCAAGCAGAACTTAGTGTCTCCTCAGTACGTTGCTCTCTCAGTGGATGACCAGTGACTGAAGCATTTGCAGCCATAAGGTCACCAATAAAATTATGCATATCCAGCCATGAGCATGGACCAGCCTGCATTAAACAATATTAGGTGAAAATACTGTGATATAATTTTATATTAAATTATATATATATATACTACATTGCTGCATATGCACATTTCTTTGCAGTAGATTAAAATAAATAAACATAGCCATAAAGCAATAGCACAATGGGGGTCATAGAATAAACCGCATCATGAGAAAATGACACCTCTAGGTACGCGTAACAAGATGCTATACAAGCGTTAGGCGTACGATATCAAGCGATACATCTTACTAAATAACAAAACATTTCCATCGATCCGTGTCGCTGTGCTGTTTAATACAGGTACGCCAATAAAATGCTTCAGTCTGCGTTTTTTGTCGCCTTTGGTAGGCTATTTCTTCAAGCCATGAAACATTACACGCCCCTTTTAAGGCTACTTCCTCGTGTTTATTTTGGCATGTACTCACTGCGAGTCTGTCTTTGTCCATCTGGAGCGCCCTTACATAATCGAGTGTGCGACTGTATTAATACACATTTGTGATTAATGTAAAGTTGGGCGTTTCTGTCATTTGCTTAACCCAAAAAAACGCGGGTTAGTAATTGTTAACTCTTGACTCTACTGCCCCACTTCTCTTACAGTCTGGAGCTGCTCATAACGCCATTTTCCCCATCGACAGCGGTGTATTTCCGGGATATGAATCATGTGACTACATTCCTTACTTTTTTCATACCCGAATTCTGTACCTTACAGTCATGTACCATGTATAACATCCGTCTGCCGTGTGTGTGTGTGTGTGTGTGTGTGTGTGTGTGTAGAACAGATCTGTCCAAAAAACTGTAGGCTACTAAATATTTCCAGATGTGTCACACTCACAAATGGTACAGAGGTGACAGACTGACATATCTGATGTATCTCTCTGTCATGTCTCTGTCTGACTATTAATGTCATGGTTGCTAAACTTTGCCAGTAAATTATGACGTAACAGCTGTAACAGACTGAATTATGATGTAATTCATGGAGTGACTTATTATGTATTTTACTATAGTAGCTTGAGTTAATCTATAGTGATAGCTGCTCTTTTTACATTTAACACAGAAGAAAGAAAGAAAGAAAGAAAGAAAGAAAGAACCAGAGCTAAAATTTGAGGTCTAGGTTACACAAATCGAAATATATAATAAATATATATATATATATATATATATATATATATATGTATATAAAGGTAGCCTAATGAATATCCTCTTAAGACCCAGAAAAAGTTTTTTTTTTTCATGCCATTACATTTTTAGAGCATTAAAAAAATATACAAAAATAACGTTTTTTTTTTGTTTTTTTTTAATCCATATGTTATGACAAAAGGGCTCAAAATTACCTTGCGTTAATAGACACGAAAAGGCAAAGACAATAAGAATTTTCACAAGTCAGATTCCATGATTTCTTTTTTATTCCAAACTTTTTATAAGGATGATTTTCAACTATGTTATAAAAGATATAACATAATGATTTACATACCATTGCGCTTCATGCAATGTGTGTATAAAATATTCCTAAACTGGTTTCCCCGTATAACACAAATACACAATCTAATTTGCATATTGATGTTTTGTTGTGACATCACGTTTAAAAAGTGTAATAATGGTAGTAATAGTTGCTCATATTTGTATAATCATATCTAAGATCATTTATATAGAATTCATTTTTTTATTCTATTGTTTTGTATCCCAAAATGTGTAATAAACATGCTTTTAGTCATGGTGTCCTTCAGAATGGATGTGTATGAAACGATTACCTGTTTTATAACAGGAAGTCATACTTTGATTTTAAACCCCATAACATTTCAGATTATTCTACAGTATCTGTGTTTCTGTTGAGCATATGTTATATCATCAGTTAAAAAATTAGAACATCATTACTTTAAATTCATATACTTACTGAAAAGACTTGTTAGACTTTCTGTATGAATGGAGGCTAACCATTGTGAATACATAGGGCAGATCTCAGCTTATGTATTTATTTTTTATATGATGTAATGATGTAATGTGATGTTGTTAATGCTACATTATGGAGCACGTGAATTTACCTCAACACTGCATGCATACATGTATTTTGGCCGCTAGATGGAGCCATGAAGACAGGAGTTCTGTCCACAAACCAGAAGACACTGCCTCAATCTAATTAAAGACTATTTGAATTCTACTTCTCTTTCAGATTGTAAGTTCACTAAAAAAACTGAGCTGTGATACCCATAATGCCTTATGTTGTTTACATTTGTAAGGACCCATGGATGGAGGGACTCTAAATCTTGCTTTTAAGTAAGAGTGCTCTTCTCATTATTCACCAAATAGCTGTAAGACCACTACAAAGTGAACAGCAGTCGCGCTTAGGTATTTCAAGTTCTCAATTTTTTTGCAGCTAGGAGATGGTGAGTGGGTGAAGGTTGAGGTGGAGGAGGAGGAGCAGGAAGAAGCAGAAGACAGTTTTGGTATCGTGGTGAGAATGGAGGAAATGGACATAATGGTTAATATCTCTGTGGCAAATTAGCAGATCAAAGTATTTGTGGGGGGAAAAGAAAGTATTCTGCCACACAGAAAAAAAAACCTCTACACGGAAGCACTGTCTATATTATATTAATATTAATGATTTTATTAAATATATTTTCAACAGTGACGAAATCCAACAACAGAAACTTAAATGATACACATAAATACACATTTCCTTGATGATTTGGTTTTCTAAATCTGTATCAGTCATTTTAATTTTTACTAAAGTAATTCAGAAAATATTTTAACATTACATATCGTATATTTTATATCTTATAAGACTTAAACTTATAGCCAACACCTAATTATTAAAGGTGCCTGAAAATATTTTATTCTGAGAAATCGTTTTCAGAAATGTATGACATCCAACCAAAAATATAAAACAAAGATTACGTTACATTTCCAAAAACAAGTGCTTTTTAAAATAAAATTTCTAAATGATTTCTCCATATTATCATCTGAGACATCCTTTTTTGTCACTGAACAGATATGCAAAGAGAGAGAGAGAGAGAGAGAGAGAGAGAGAGAGAAACTCCACTGCTGCTGTCAGAAGCAAACCGACAAACCTTTGCGCTCTAGTGTTTGACAGCTCGTCATCGAGCCAAAAGTGGGAGGAGCTACGAAATGGGCTGGCAGAACACAACGTGCTCTCTGTATACATAGTGGAACGTGCCGGAATCAGTTAATAACAGGCAGTGACTCGAGGAGTTGACATTTATCAGAGGCTGCTCTGCGACTGACATCATTAATTTCACCTGGCGTGGGAGCCGAGAATTAAAGACAGCAAAAGGGATTCTGACATGCACTTTCAGAAATGTAAGTAATAAAACATTTTTGTTTATTGACTAAATGTTTACAGCACAAAGTAATGGGGAATATAAGTTGGCCATATGACATGATGGAGTAAAAAATATATATAATTACCCTTTCTGGCTACTAATCCCCTATTATATGTAACATAGGCTACTAACATGAACTTTTTAGGAACAAATGTATATTTTTGTAAAAGATGCCGACCCACTGACAGCTTTTGTATATGTTGTGTGTGTGTGAGTGAGTGTAAGACATGAGACGGGTTATACATTAGGTGTCAGTGTACGGGTCATTTTAGGACCTTTGTAATAAACTGACATAGCATACGTTACGCGTTTAAGTAGCCTAGGCTAACTTAACTAAATACACAAAGGCTATTAAATACAATAATTTTGCTGGAAACAACATTTGGCACACTACCTTTTGGCTGTTTACATGTTATTTATATGACGTCAGTTCAGTGATGTATGACCGTTTAAAAATAGACTTAACTCATTTGAATAAAGGATCCCCCAACAACATAGAGTAGCCTGTCAGACACTTACTTCGTGTTTCTAAAGCTATTTGGACAAACCCCTTGATAAAATACTCCTCCCTGTTCGACTTTCATTTCCCGTTTTTATTGGGTGTGGGTCTCATTTTTACAGAGAAAAGCTTGTGAAAAAGTTAGCCTAAAGAAAACCAGTTTACATTAAAGCGCGAGTTTTTAATACCGGTAGCCTAAATGGCATGGGCGAGACACCAAGTGTGTAGAAATAAAGAACAAACTAAGTTTTTCTCGTGAGTTAATATGTTTAAAGTGCCTGTAGTCAGATAGCGGAGCGAGAGCCACGGAATCCCCGCGTTACACCCACGCACGTGACTCATCGGCCAGGGATTTCCGTCTTTGAAATTACAAGACACTGGTGCAAGGGTATCCCAGCCGCTAATGCCCACTCACTCGGACATTTTAAGCATGAAATTCAATCTTGTGTAAACTAGTGTCATGTGACCTTTAAACCTGTTGCGAGTGATAATAGAAGCATTGTTATTAGATTAGATAGTATGACTAGGTTATCAGGCGTTTCTCTACACATCAATAGCATGGTTGCTAAAACACATTTTCAACGTTGATTTAACCTTTTTTTTTTTTTTTTTACCTTTAATTAAAATTGAGAACAAAATTAAATAAATAATTCTAGAAACATAACCTATTGTGTGTTTGTGTTAGTCACATCTCAGTTGTAGAATCTATAGGTATCCTTTCTTTGAGGGTCCAAAAGATGTACACTGGACATGTGTAGATGTAAATGCTTTATACTTTTACAACCACTGTGACCTCGAAGATTAAGGGTCATGTATAACAATTATTTCACCCCTAGAACTCATTTCTAACTTGTTAAACCAAACGTGTGTTAAGCACTCCCCGGTCTCTCATACACAAAGGAAAGAAATCAAAAAACATTTTGGTATAACTTTCTAAAATTGTGTATCAATTTGTGTATCATTAAAGTCATTGTTGGTAATATATCAGAAATATAGAACATTATCGTCAGTCATACATGCCCACTTTATATCAATACAGTGCTGAGCAGTAGCCCCTCTTTTCTCGAAATTTTTTGAGTCGGTTTAAAAAAAAAGAGTTCAACTAATTCAAACTGGAATGGAGAACAAACAAGAGAGATAAGGAGAGGAATGATCCTCTCAAGGTTATGCCCAGTGGAATTTCCATCTTCCTCTTTTGAATCCCCTTCACCATAAGAATTACTTAATGTTTTGCTGAAACCAGCCACTTTTCCTGTAAAGGGATATCTTGCAGAATGAAACACAAGTAGTTCTTCTGTCTGAGCTATAAATAGATAAATCACCCGAAACACTATTGTAGTTATACTAGACAGAACTATTATCAGGCCATGGAGGTGCATGATATAATCCTGACATACCCATAAAACATAATAAAATCACATTACAATTGTTTCTCTCACACCGCAGTGTTGGTGAGAAATATATGTGCTTGAAGCAGTAATATCGAAGTTACATTTTTTTTGGTGGCTGAGTGAAGTATTGAAGTTTAGCTGTGCAGCTGATTTCTGCTCATTACTGCCACTCAACAAAATGCTAGACAGGCATCAAACCTGACTCTGAATCAGTATCTAAGCATCTGTTCGTACACCTTTGATGGGCCCCTGCGAAGGACATACGTCACCGATGCAGGAAGAAGATGTGGTTTGCCACGAAGAGCGTAACGGAGGAAAGGAAATAGTTACAGAGAGTGTGCTGTGAAAACGTCTCCATAGACGCAGGGTTTCTGTTGAAGAAGACAGGTAGACGTAACCTCACCACCTCTTTTCCAGATGGAATACCTTCCTCACGGGTGAGAGGATGAGCGTTATGCTCCTTCGGTGGAAATTTGCTTCTTATCTCACGTTTGGGGTCAAGATTTTGAAGAAACTTTCCTTCCTTCTGCTCTAGAATACGTAACCGATGCCCACTGGAAACCTCCGATATTTGCATTCTTGTCGTTTTCAGTTTCTTTTGGTGACTAACACAAAGAAAATACATTTTAAGTCATACCAGCACCTGTTATTAAAAACGGCCCTGGGGAAATCACATTACTGGAGAAAACAATCAGATTAACGTGAAAACTACAACAATAAATGTGTACCAGCGACTGATTTTGGTTGCATGATTATGTTTTGAAATCATTGTAAATCAAAGGCATTTACAGACACCGTAAAGCAAATGGTTTTGCTGAAGTGTTTATGAAGAAATGTCAGATTTGCAGATCGGAAATATCCTGCTAAAAATAAACATTTAGTACCATTTAGTTTCATTAATAAAGCTATTTGTTTGGACAAGATTGTTACTGCTTATAGTAAATTCCAGTAAGTTATTATTGTGATATGAATTACATGATATTCATATTGATATTCATGAAGTACATAAATGCTAATATTTAAAACATTGATAAATCAGTAGCAACAACAGAACTTCATTACTATACAAAAATACTGTTAAAATACATTAAAAATACTATAAAAAAACTGTAATATTATTACTATTTGAAATATCAGCTTTCTTTTCTAATTTATTTTAAAATGTAATTTATTCTAGTGATGGCAAAGCTGAATTTTCAGAATCATTACGCCAGTCTGCAGCATCACATGATCCTTCCAAAATCAGTCGAATATGCTAATTTGGTGCTTTATTTACATCAGAGTTGGAAACCATTGTACAGCTTAATATTCTTGTGTATAATAAATATTTCCTTTTATTTATTATATGATTGCTCTTGATTTAGATTTTGATTGCTTCCATTGTCCTTTGGCTTAAAGTGTCTACTAAATGGCTAAATATAAATAGTACATATAGATGTTCTATTGGGTTTTCTTCCACATTTCATCCATTTACTTTTGAATGGTGTTAGCTTAATATCACACAGTATAGCAGCATTTAAACAGAAGACATAAATATAATAGCGGTTTATTCCTGTGTCCACAGCACCGAAGGAAAAGGTGTGTTACCCTCTGCCCACAGTGAAGAAACTCCTGGAGCAGAAGAGAAAAAGAGAGACCTCCTCAGCACCTCCCTCCTGCTCTGCCGCATCTTACACTGCTGGTGGTGCCGCATCTGTCCCAGTGAGACACACTATTCTATTTCTATGCATGAAAGTCTTAAGGCTGATACGAATGACTTTAATCATCCCCCGTAATGTTTCCAACAGGTGTTGGAATCAGAACAATCTCCCACTGCCGGTGAGTCTTGACAATCTTTGCGAAATGAGAGTTTTGCTTATGAAATGAGACTCCAGTGACATTTAGCTTGACTTTTACCAAACAAATCTTTTCTTTGCAGGAGCTAGTGCAAGCTACACAGACATGGGAGCAGTCAGATATGACCGATGGGAAGCTTCGTCACATTCCTCGCTTCAGCCGTGCAGCCCATTCCTGTTCATGTCTAGTTCCTCCGCTGCACAAAACTTTAGTCAGACTGGACAGACGCTTGTCACTGGCTACAGCCCTCAGCAGATACAAGACTGCCAGGATGCCCAGACAACACAGCAATATGTAAGAGCTCTATAAGTCTTTCAGGCAGCATGATTGTTGAAATTAAAGGTTTGTCCATGTTATAAATGGAAAAGAAATCAATCTGTTCTTTGTTCTCGCAGTCTATAACAGAGTGCCCTGCAACTGCAGTCGGGACTGATATGTCTGGGACTGTCCCCATTCTGACCTCCGGCTTGTGCTGGCCATCTGAGTCCAGAGCAGAGGATCACACAAGCCCATATCTTCTCCAAGAGTTCAGGCCCCAGATGGATATGGTGAAGCTGCAGGAGGCCAGAGTCTTCCTGCAGAACATGGATTACAGTAGAACCACCTGGCAGGATGATGACGGGGACACGTAAGTCAAAAGATCTTCTGAATATTGTTCAGGATGGAGATTTAGTGTCATTCGGAGGAATGGTCTGTAGCTGTAAGCATCCTAGGACTTGCTTGGGTCAGTAAGATTCTTTTAAAGAAAAGTTTGAAAGAAGTTTAAAGTAAAAAAAAACAAAAAAAAACTATTATGCTAAACTAAGCCAAAAAAAAACCGTAAAAAATTTAAATTGAATGTTTTCTTGTTTAATACATTAAAAGTAATGTACTCCTGTGATGCAAAGCTGAATTACTCCATTACTCCAGTCTTCAGTATCACGTTATTGTTCAGAAATCTTCTAAGATGCTGATGTAGTTTCAGAATGATTAATATAGAGTTCAAAATAACGGCATTTCTTTGAAATAAAATGAATATGTAACATGGTGTAAGTTTGTCACTTTTGAACAATTTAAAATTGTTTAAATGTGTTTTTAAATAAACATCTTTACATAAATCATTTATTTATTCATCAAGAAAATGGTTCAGTAAGTTTATTAGTATGTTTATTAGTAAAATTAAGTAGTTTAGCATAAGCTTTTATTATTTTTAGAAAAAAGTGCTTGTTAAGGGTGTGAGTGGCAAAAGACTGAAAAATATGTCTGAATTAATAAGTTCCACTGTAATTTTTTTATAATTAATATATGTATACTCAATTTTCTATTTTGAAAAAAATATTCAAAATTATTTTTATTTCTAAAAAAAAAAAATAATATTAATAATAATTATCTTATTTAGATACATTTGTGTTAAAAAAGCCATAATCTTACTGTGTTTCTGTAAATCGTTCAGTTAATTTCGATTTACAGAGTGTTAGGTGTTTTACCAGTGGGGTCCACCAAGGTCTTGTGCAATTCTTAACTAATGAAACCACAGAGTAAGCGTAAATCCTATTGAAAAGTTAGCTCTGCACTGTAAATGAAAACTGAAACTCTGTTCTTACTCTATGTTAGCATTCTACATATCTACACCGCAAAAGGCCTGAGGGAGTATGCTCTTGCTGCTGCGGAGAAACTTAGTGAAGTGGGGAAATTGGACTCTAAAGAACACAAGGGCAAGGTGAATATCACAACAATATAAGGTTAAATCTAATTCAAAAAGTACCTTACTGACTATCTATTCTCTTCAATCCCAGACTGCTTTGCTGGTTGCTGTAACTGCCAATCAGCCAGACATAGTCCAGGACCTTCTCTCTCTGGGTGCGGACATCGGCATCTGTGACGTCAATGGTCAAACTGCTCTTCATCTGACTGCCACCTATGGTTTCCCTCGTATCATGCAGGTGAGAGACCGCCCATTTGAAATCCATTTGAAATCAAAAAAGCATGCTTCTAAACTACTGTGATTTAATAGGTTATTCTGTACGCTGGGCTGCGAGTGGACCTGGAGGCTCGTAATTTTGAAGGTACAGACCTTTAAATGTTCTTCCATAAGCATCACAGTTACAGTCGCATAAGAGGAGACAATAATACATTTCTGCTCTTTCTTCTGCCTGGTGTCTTTAGGTCTGACTCCTCTGCATTGTGCAGTGATTTCTCACTGTGCCACGATGAAGGCTATAAATGCTTCCCCATCCTCAGCATGGCCAGCTGATCTACAAGCTCTACAGACTCAAGCAGAAGATAAACTGCTGTGTTTGCGACTTCTTATTAATGCTGGAGCTTCAGTTGTCAGTCAGGTACTCTATTTTATGGCCTTTTAATATTTTTGATTTTCAGTACAGTACAGTAATCCCGACGATAATAAGGTAACGTGTTAATTATTGCTAAAGTACCCCTTGGTGTAAAGACAGATGGTGCAGGGACACTCATTAAATAATATCATTATAAAATAAAAGTGTTAAATTAAGCCTGGCCCACAATAACATCAACAGAGTGACATATTAAAGCCAATAAAATAATCATTATTAATGTACAGAGATGTGAAGTTTAGAGTTTGATCAAACATACATTACAAACAATAATACTGTGAATTATTACAATTTTAACTAAATATTATTGTCAGTTGACTGGCACTGTTGTTTAATTGTAACGCACTGTTGCCGAATGTAAGCACAGATCTTACTGTCCCCAAGCTACAAACACACAAATCACGAATATCGCCGTTTCCAAATAATGGTAGCGATTTCTGTCGTATAGGAAAAGAAACGATATATTTCCCAAATGTTCCTTTCTGACAGACAGACAAACAATTGATTTTGTCGTTGTTCCATATACAGCGGTTTCGTTTTGAGACTGCCGCAAAAAAAGGAAACCTCATTCATGCCACACGCGCTTTGATGTTGCTTCAGTTTCACTTTGTTTACTAGTATACCTTTGTCTTTTTCAGGAAATCAAAAGCAACAAGACAGTTCTTCACCTCGCAGTGAAGGAGGGGAATATCCACCTTGTGCGCTTCCTCCTCAGCCTCCAACTCTCCAATATGCAGGCGTTCATTAACATGAAAGTGAGACACGATGACGATATTGCATTGGCTATCATATACATACGAAATCATGCACAAGTAATATCACACTTGCCTCGTGCCGCAAGTAATTCCAGATGTGGTGAAATCAGTATTGTGGGTGCGAACAAGAAGTTATTGTTGAGTGACTTACATTTTAGGTAGAATAGTATAGTTACAAATTTCGAAATAATGCCAAAGCTAATTTCATTTGCTGTGCGTCTCTATTGCAGCAACATGCGGTTATGAAATGTCGTTCGGTGAATCAGTATTTCTAAATGAATCTGTTAGCTGAATGAATCAACGGTTGACTCACTTGTAAAGATAAGAGTTTTAAACAAATACGTTGCATGATCGACTGTTTCGACAGATCTTTTTCATTCTCAACCAAATTTTTTTGAACTGATTGGTTGAGCGAATGATTCAATGAATGATTCACTTACAGAGACGGCCACTTTTTTCATTCCAGAAAAAATCAGAGGTTTTTTTTATGAATTGGTTGAGTGAACAACCTAATGATTCACTCGTAAACACAGTTATCTGTTACATTCCAGCATGTGTCAGTGTTTTTGAATGTACTGGTTGAGTGAACACTTTCATAGGACAGACCCTTATTTAATTGCAACCCAATGATTTACTCATAAACACAATAAGTGTACGTTCAGTTAAGTAAATGATTGTGAAATTGTGCTTGAGCTTATCTATTTAAAGGTATAGCTCAGCCAAATAATGAAACGTTTGTCATATTTTTGATGAAATTCAAGAGCTTTTTGACTCTGCACAGACAGGAAGGGTACAACAACGTTCAAGGCCCAGAAACGTAGAACATAAATAAAAAATAGTCCATGTGACATCAGTGGTTCAATCGTAATGTTTTGAAGGTACAAGCATGCTTTTTTGGTCAATAAGAAAACAAAAATAATGACTTTGCGTTGTGGTATGTCAAAAACTGACACGAGAAAATAGTTGTTGTATTTGTTTTCTTTGCGC
The DNA here is from genome assembly GCA_032361165.1 of Enteromius paludinosus. Lineage (NCBI taxonomy): Eukaryota > Metazoa > Chordata > Actinopteri > Cypriniformes > Cyprinidae > Enteromius > Enteromius paludinosus. Next base: position 10,448,284 of record JAUMHQ010000076.1, read on the forward strand.
ACAAAAACTATTCTCATAACATTACGGTTGAGCCACTGATGTCACATGGACTATTTTAACAATGTCCTTACCAGCTTTCTTTCCCTTGAATGTGGTGGTTGTGTCTCCATGCAAGGACAGGAAGTTATTGGATTTCATCAAAGTAGGTACGAGTAGGTACCGCTTTGGAGTAGGCCAGAATCCTGTTCCATAAAACAAGTTTACCAAATAAGCCAGGTTTATTTCAGTTAGTCTAACTTACTGTCATTTGATATAATTAGACTAATTAAAACAAGCCTGGCTTATTTGGTAAACTTGTTTTATGGAACAGGCCCCAGTACCTGCTTGATTTACACAGAGAAGTAGCTCCGGCTACAATGTTACGTTGCAGTTTTAATGACAGAATTTTCATGAGCTATCCCTTTTCATGAATTATTTACTAAATAATTCATTAAGACAGTCACTTCCCATCACACACTGAAGAAAGAGTCACTGTAAATAGGCATGGCTAATATATAGAACTTATGAATTCTAAACAGATGTGGTTATCTATAAATGTGTGCCTCCTTTCAGGCTCATGGACACACCGCCCTGCACATGGCCGCGGGGCTGCATGGAAACTCCTTTCAGGAGGAACTGATCCAGCTGCTGCTGAGTCGTGGTGCTGACCCCAGCATCCGCAACCTGGAGAACGACCAACCCGCTCATCTGCTGCAGAGCGGAGACAGAGGAGAGCGAGTAAGCGGTTTTCTTTATTATTTTTTAACAGCATAGAAAGAAAAGGACAGACTACACAGTAGCTGACACATTTTCTCTCTCTCTCTCTCTTTCTTTCAGCTCAAGCTCATGTTGAAGAAGAAAAGTGCCTCCTCTAGGCGGCGTTTTACATCCTTACAGGATCAAGAGTGACCAGGACTGATTTTTAGTCCCAGCGTATCCCTCCTTCTCCAGTAGAGATGCAGTCATCTGGATCAAAAAAATAGTATGCACGTGAAACATTAATCGTGATAATTTTGCTAGCCGTTCACCATGAAGACGTGAATGGAAAACCATTTAAAAAGAAGTTAAGATCAGAGAGCTTTAAAAAAGAACCCCAAAAACATCATCTCTGGAGAAGAATGGGTTGATTTTCAGTATCCTTTCATAAGGATTTTTACATATTGCATCATTTTTAGTATGACAGTATATTTTTCGGGATCATTCATTGATTCTGTACCATAAAGCTGCTTCCCAGTTTATTTAGAGATGAACGCTAATTTTAGTTTGTTCATGAAAAGTGATTTCAATGAAATCGTCACGAGGACTGTCAATACCAGTCGAGTTTCCACCTTCGATCATAAACCATATTGGTTTGCTTTTTTAACTCGCTGTATCAGTGGGATATTCTTTATTTGTTTTGTGATGTATTTATATAGCTTTCGGTTGGTATATGTTGCATATTATTCTCTGTGCTCATGTTACTTTCACTCAGGGGTGAAGATCAGTTATTTATTTCATTGTTTGATACGAACGACATCAGTTCTCTATGTAATGCACTTTTCTCAGCAGCACACTTGATAGCATAGTCGTCCTTTCAGGAGATGTGTCATCCAGCCATCTATGTGAATGTGTTATTTTGATGAGTCATATGAGGGGGTGAAATGTCAGGGGGTTCTGAGGTAAGAAGGTAGTTTTGTCATCAAAGTCCTACCAGATTCAAGATGTCAAAATCATTAATACGATTTAACAATGTTATTTCAGTGGAATAGTATGAAAGGAAAGGTTAATCTATGTAGGGATAGTGTCCATCTTGTATCAAGATTTCAGATGTTGAGGATGTTGTTGTCGAGTCAGTGATAAGCATGATTCATCGTGTTGAAGTCCCTCTGGAAATTCAAATGAGGGAAAACACACGCTAATGTCACTTTCTTGTAAAGCAAAGAGGTCTGTGGATTTTTGAGAATTACTTTGAAAGCAAAGTGCAAACTGCCTTCGAAGGAATTAATTTATAAAACTTTGCTCATGTTTTTAACAAATATCACAAACACTCAATGAACCAAACCATCTGACAAAACCAAATTCTGTGAGTATATGAAGTAGCATTAAAATTTGCTTGATTGTATGTAGTTTTTTTTTTTATATTGTTTATGAAGTGTCATCTTTAATGAGAAATACCTTTGCAATTATTATGTATTTCTGCAAATCGTTAATGATTTATTAAGGTGTTTGTGTGTTTTGCATTATATGTCAACTGACCAAGCCAAATTACATGAAGCTAAATAAGTAAAGGCCAAGAACAAACCACCGTAATTCAGGATCTTTTATTGAGCCAAATGTCTTTGGTACATTTGGATGATTAATAAAAACACCTTTTCTTGAACTCTTCATTATGATTGTTGTGGATGTTTAATCATACTCGGTCAAATACTTGAACAAATGAATTGTAATGAATTAAACATTCCCCCATGCTGATCAAACAGATGTGCGGTGGCTCATTATTCTCTGAAATATACATGGATGCTTTCTTTTTGATACATGAGTCATAAATACATTCCGTTGCAATTCAGTATAGTTTGTTTTCAGTAACACTTGGTTTTGGGGACTGAAGTATTACTTTCTAAAGTGCTTTGTTTATAGGAATACAGTAGTCAAATATTCATGCTGTACATAAGACCATGTGTAAATGCAAGAAAGATTTGCATCACCCGCTTGAGATGTACAGCTGGCTTAGTAAACTAGTTCGTTTTTGCGGTAACACTTTACAGTAAGGTGTCATTTGTTAACATCAGTTCATGTATTAACTAACATGAACTAACAAAGAACATTTACTACAGGATTTTGTCAATGTTGGTTCATAAAATTACAGCCATTCAGTTGAGTTCGTGTTAGCTTTCAGTGCATTGACTAATGTTAACAAAGTTGAGATTTTAATAATGCATTAGTAAATGCTGAAATTAGTAAGATGAATAAATGTGCATTCTTAGTTCGTGTGAATGGATGTTGCTCATTAAGCTTATTGTAAAGCGTTACTGTTTTTCATTTGACTGCACCATTAGTTCTTAAGGCAAGACTCCTATAGTTTCTAAGCCCTCTGTAAAGTCATGAGGTTTTAATGTAAAATAAAGTGAAGTCTGACTTTAATGATCACTGATTTCTTAAACAGAAAAGCCATACATTTAAATTTTTCTTGTTATGATTGACATAAAAGCTACATTTAGAAATGTGACATTAAATAATTGGGCGACATTTTCAAAAGTATTTCAGCTATACAGAAATTTTAAAATAAAAAAAAATAAAAAAATTTTAAACAACTAGAAAATTGTCTTTGATTTTGTTGAAACTTGGCATGCACAAGTTACAGGGTGACAAACAGGATTGCATATACAGTAGTTTCATGCTGGAGAGCTCATTTGTATTAATTCAGTCGATGTTCTGTTTATTAAAAAGTAAACGGCTGAAATTATTAACTTCATCATATCTGTCTAGAGGATCGAAATCTGTTAGATGAAGCATGAGCTCTTCAGTGTAATTCGGTCAGTCTGCTAGTTTTCTAATCATTATTCCTGATGACTTTGTGAATATTTCCATAAATGCCCTTTTAGAGCTAAGCCTCATATACTAATAATAACAACATATAAGTATTATTCATGCATGAGTAGTCAGGTGAGATGCACATGAACGGTCTCATTCACATGATAAGAACACAAAAGAGACATAATGTAGCACCTGTGCTACCGAGAGACCTAAAAATACAGCAACAGATCAGCATTTAAGCTGAGGTTACAAAAAGAGGTCAAGCAGGTTTGACTCTCCTCCACATTCCTGTAAGTAACTTTGTGCGTCTGAGCATTTCCTCCCGCTGAAATGGGGCGCCCTGTCGCACCGTACACTTTACACTGTCTGAGGTGGAACTAAAAGAAAAAAAAAGTCAAACTTATGAAGCGTAAAAAAAAAAAAAAAGTCTGTATTTTTTTTTTGGTTTCATTAATGTTTGTGGTGGTGTACCTTCTGTCTTTGGTGGCTGGAGGCCTTCCACTGGACTGGATCTGTAGGCAAAACACGAAAACACACAATTATCTCATTTGCTGGTCCATTTAATCCAGGGGTGTCAATCTCGCTTGTGATGGGCTACAGTTCTGCCAAGTAATACTCCTACCTTTAGCTTTCAAGTAATTGTAAAGACCTTGAATAGCTGGTCCAAGTGTGTTTAATTAGAGCTGGAGCTCAAATCTGCAAAGCTGTGGCCCTACAGGAACTGAGTTTGACAACCCTGGCACTTTGAAATATTTTGCAAGCACGCAGATCTGCATTAGTCAAATGTAAGTGGTGTTGCTTAGTTTTATGCAAGGACCTGGCTTTAGTATCATCAAAGGAATCCGATCATCTCAGGATGACATGCTCAGCATTGTATCAGGCTACTTCTACATTACTCTGGTTACTTTTGAAAATAATGTAATGAAAATAAATGTAGCCAGTGTAGAGGTAGCCTGGTCTTGACACACACTGCCGAACCACTTTAGTTCTTGATTTAGTGAATGGTGTAAAACATTGAACAAACCGCAGCTCTTACAGTATGAACAAAGGAACAGCAGCTGTCTTTGATACATCCGGTCGTGCAGGTAAAACATGCTGAAAAAAGAAGCTTGGTCAGTTCAGAAACCAAAGACTTTAGAAACCAGGGGCTGCATTCACAGAGTACAGGAGCCTTCCAGACATGGTGCCAATGGTGCGTCTCATTTTCTTTCAGGACGTTTCCTCATCCTTTATTCAGACTCATTCCACATGCACGGCCAAGGCTGCACATTTGCGTGAAATACTCTTACTTGGATTTTGAGCATTTGAACTTTTTACCTGTCAGGACAAAGAAACATTTAGAGATGGTGAAATATATAAATGAGAGGGATCTAGATTGGGATCAGCTGTGACCCTGGACCACAAAAGGGTACATTTTTCGAAATTGAGATTCATAAATCATCTGAAAGCTTTCCATTGATTTATGGTGTGTTAGGATAGGACAATATCTGCTCATTTCCGGCATCAAAGAAAAATTTAGCATTTTGACTAACACAATCTAATTTCGGCTTTCGCTTATATATATAGCCTACTTAAGACTGGTTTTGTGGTCCAGGGTCACAATTAAAGTTTAGCCAGTTTGTAAGAAATACATTCAGTCTCATTTAAATTGACCAAATTGAAATCCCATCGCATGGTTGGGTGGACTGCGAGAACTGTAGTGAATGTATTCATTACACTGACTGAAGTAAAACCGGGCTGACTGTAATGTCATTGACGATGACAACATTTTATAACATCACAGCCGATACTTACTCAGCGCAATAAGAATCCCGGTCACAAACATAACCACAGCAAGGATGACACCCGTGGTCCGCAACGTCTCGTAATCTGAGCTCAGGAATCAAGAGTGGTGATCTACTACTTTTTATTGGCTTTATATTTTATGTATTTCCATGCAATATTCACACTCTTACCGTAGTGAAAGGCACTCTGGTCCATGTACATGTACGACTCTGTAAATAAATGTCAATATTTTTCAACAACTAAACAAAACAAACCCTATAGTATGGATCTTTTGAATGTGATTCACTGTGAAGACATGGAGTAAAACAAGGGAGGCAATGCAGGGGACAGACTTCAGCACCATGGACAGATGCTGGTTTATTGTATGTATAAATATAGGTATATTATTCTGAACAGTCAGACTCTAATGAGCTCTCAAAAAACAACGAGCTTATTAGTTAAAACACATTCAGACTGTTCGTCTGAATTTATTTTAATCAATCGTTTGAAATGCTAATCACATAAATAGTGATCTCAATTAGTTGGCAGAAGGGCATCTTGCAAACTCAAGGGGTTTTCACCTGAGAGCGTCAGTAATTCGGGTTATTGATTAGCTGCATAACAAGGCTGCAGGCTCAGCAAAAAGATGGTTGGATGCAAGCGCCCTGAGAACTGCAGTCTCCACAAGCAAACGGCAGACTCCTTTAGTAATAATCAATAAAGCTGTCCAACTTACCAATATTGAGAGCTTATAGTGGGCTAACTACACATTTTAATAAAATCAATAGCATGCAAGATACAGAACTTCGTCATGGGACTTGTGTCCCATTAGAGCTGGCTCCAGCGCAATGATGCGGTTGTGTGTGAACTTCAGGGTAGTACAACGGCTTACTTGGCGATTTTCAGCACTCCTCTCACTCTTAAAGTGATAGTTCATTTAAAAATGTAATTACATGCATCTACAAATCTTTCTGACTTTGTCTTCTCAGGAACACAAAATGAGACTTTTGGCAGACTAGAAAAAAACTATACTGTAAGCCTTGAGACTGTCATTCTATCTAACAATTAATTTTGTGTTGAAAATGTCATGTTGACTTAGGTGGGACTATTTCAACCATTCCTCCGGTACGGACGGCTTTAGACAAGATTATCTGCAGTGTGCAAATAAATTTAAGAAATAGGCTAAATGAGACTGGAATCACATTTGTAATAAGTTGTAGCTTATAAGTAATTCCTGTCAAATTACACTTAATTAGTATAATAGAGTATTTCAAGGGGCGAACAGCAAAAGTCTCGTTCTCAAGACATTCAACATCTTAAAATGAGTTATATAATTCATCATGGTATAACCATGCAGTTTCAACTTTAGAAATCAAACAAATGCAATGAATAGACAAACCTGTTGAAGCTGCCATTTCTTCGGTGTTTTAACGAGAGTTTCTTTAATCTTGCTGTGAGCTGTAATTCAGCACCGTGAATGAAGAGAGTCCGCGGCGGAGCACTGCGTCGATGCTGGCCCTCGGAAGTTACACACTTACTCCCTCTAGCGGCGCCGGGCTCTCAGTGTTCCCGGCAGGAGAAGTCCCACCCAGACATGGCGTTCATCCTGGCCAATGCGGTGGGGATCCCGAGCCAAACACCTCCCTCCAGTGAATACATGCGACAGAGAACCCCACCTCCTATGCAGCAACAGGGCCGGGGTCTGCGGGAGCATTAGGACGGGAGGGTGGACAACTTCAGACAGCTTTGGAGTGGGTGTTTTTTTATTTCGAGCCTCGGGACGTTAAGTATTTGTGCGCATTAAAAAAAACAAAAAAAAACAATCTTATCTGCTTAATTCACAACCACGACCGTCAAATAAGTGTTTAAAACATGTAACGTTATCACAGTTATTATCATGCCATTATTATGCCATTTTTATTAAGTATGTGTAGTCGTAATATAGCTTTTAGTCGCAAGAGTGCGCCAACGTTCTACTCCAACTTGAGGTGATATAAAAAAAGAGCGCGAAAATGGCTGCCAAGACACATAGGGGAATGCAATGGGCAACATTTATTCTTCACAAATATCTGACCCCACTCAAAAAAATAATTTTTTCAGAGACACTTCATATATTCTACGTGAACAGAAAAGGTTTTTTGTTTATTTGTTTTTTTTTGTTTTTTTTACAGAAGCTAGTTACTACTGCAACATCAGTGACACAGCTGCTGATATCAAACTGCTCATACTATTAAGTCTACTACTAATAACAGGGTCAACTATTTAGAACACAAACCGAAAACGAGAGACAGACCAGGGCATTATATAATGGTTACAATTTCTCGAGGACACTTAGCAGACATTCAATGGAAATCACTTTATTTTTCAACTACTGTGTAAAGTTTGATTTGTTACTTCTGCGATACGTGACAAAACTGTATGGACAATTTACAAAATATATAAAATTTCCACTTACTACTTCTAGCTACCGAACACTTACACATGTTACACTACGTATTTCATAATCTTCACAGAGAGCTTGAAAAGTACATGACAAAAAGTGGAGGAAAATCTCAAAGGTATCAGCTGCTGGATTATTATGTTACATTATGGCAGTAGTTCTAGCTGATAATTAACACTTTTATTTAAACAATGTTTTTAAAACTTCAAATTTTAAAAAGGAGCACTCATACTCTCATGTACCCAAGAGACAAAGACAAAAAAAACAAAAAACGTGAACACTAGAAGAACTGAATCCTCAAGTGACTCTCTTCTTCCAAATGATCAAAGTTCTGATTAAGATTTCTCCTTCAGAAGTCATCCTTTCTGTCAGAAATCAGAGAAATACAGTAATGAAATAGTTGCAGAATTTATAATACTTTACAATGAATCCAAAAGTATAGAAAGTGTCACCTTTTTCTCTGTTCCCTCAGCTTACTTTATTTTGCACCTGCAACAAAAATACCGTAAATGCAAATACCGTGATTTATTTGAACCAAAATAAAAAGGGAACATTCTTACCTCTGGCTGCTTCTGCGTCAAGGCCCACTGGCCTATAAAGTAGGAAAAAAAACAACAAGAGGGACAAAAGTCAAAATATGGTAATTTCCTGAAGAGCAGAAAAATAAATAGACATTATATTCTGATATCTGATTATTGATCTAGTTGCATCATTGGAACAGATTCGGTCAGGTTAGAAAACAATTGTAGCAAAAGAGAGTCAGTTGTCTATTGTCAATAGTGTAGCACTGTATCAAACCCAGACCACACAGAAATTGTCAAAGCAAGCTGATTTTTGTTGCTCAATGTGACGAATCTGTGTGACCAAATAATTGCAAATATATGATTGGTGAAAACTTTTGACCCAACGCAAAATTCCAGATTCCATAAATTCCTGTTAAAATGACTGTATTACCGCAGCTTAGTCTAAATATTTTCATGGGAGAAAAAAAGCATCACAGTTCTCTCTGCAACTTACTTTGACTTGTTCCCTTTGCAGCGGCATTTCCGACCTATTGGAAACAAGGCAGAAGTATGATCAAAACTATTGGTGGTTTATTATAATACAAGAGAACATATGGTATTTGAGAGGTTTCCTATGTTGCTGTAACATGAAGAAATAAGACAGTTACACAAAAACTACTGTCCTTAAACACCCCTGTTGTGATCAAACTCATGGTCTATGCATCATTAGGTCATCAGGGTCTCTTGTTAGTAATTTATGTGGGCTGGTGGGGGTTTCGAAGTTAGAGTGTCAAAGGTTAGATCGGCTGCTTGTCTGTGCACTGGTGGATCACCATAAGTCATGGTATGGTGTTGGGTGTCGTAGAGAGGTTTAAACTTAGAGGTTATGAAAGACGTGCTGGCCTGCAACCAGTCTACCCTCAGTAACTGATATTTGTTTATCTGCCCGAGTGGATACATTCTTAGATGAAAATACCCTAGTCTATACATTTGATGGCAAGGGCTACTCAAAGATATAACACTTTCTGAGAACAGGACACAATTTGACACTCACCAACAATGAGGAAGATTCCCATCAAGAAGAGGATCACAGCAAAGATCATACCACCGATCCTCAGAGATTCATAATCTGGAAAGAGGATTCAGAAGAAAACATACAAATGCAGAGATGATGCATGTTTTCAGTTGATTAGAATGTTAACACAACATTAAAATGGGAAACATTGCACAATAAACTTGAAAATAAATGGTTGCATCTGTGGTAAAAACAGCCTTTTTATAGCAGGTTCACAAGGAATCTGTAGAACTGGAACTCATTCTCAACACCCATTCGTTTACTGATAATTTAGCTTGGGCTTTAAACTCTAGATAATAGTTTAGTACTGTAGTTTCATTTAACAAATTGAAACCTAAAATCAGTTGTAAATTTGGCAGATTTTCCCTAAAATCAGTGCAGAAAAAAATGTGAAAGGTTCTGCAGATTCCGTTCCTGTTTATGGGTGTTAAGGCACAGCATGCACAAACAAGAATCTACTAAGCGTAATGAAAACAGCTGAAGAATGACTTTACTGAGAGAGCGTGGAACCACTAAACTGCCATTGTTTGCTTTTTATATAAAATTCAAATACGTACCATAAATTGAATAAAAAGGACATTTAGGGAAATATCAGATTCAAACTTATTTGTTTTACAGAAGCTTAGTCCCGGGGTGAATATTTTCCGTCTGTTTTGGAAAAACAGAAGGGGAAACGCAAATTTCTCTGACTTCCCAGATGTTTCCTGAGAAAGGTGATGCACTTTGGCCCTGAAAGCCCTTCTTAACACAACAGCGCTTAGCACACTATGGGAAACATCCGAGTGCAGCTGTAACCCCCGTAATAAAACGACTAGGCTCACAATATTTTGAAAAATTCCTCCGAGTAGTCGCTGTTTTGCATACTAGCATTTTTCCCCTTTCAGCTTTATGAAGTCAACCAAGAGATTTCCTTAATCCATATAAGAATGTATACTGCCTAAGCAGCTATAGTCCATCTGTACTCACCATAATGAAATGGCTTGTCGTATTCTGGTGGGAGAAAAAAAAATAAAAATATCTAGAGTCAAAAAGCTGTTTAAAAAAAAAGACAAAAACTGGAGGCAAATCAAAATGTAAAAAGTTCTGAGGATTTAAGATGATGACAACATTCTAGTGCCAGAACATAAGATATTCTCTACATATATGCAAGCCATTTCCCAAATACAGAATGCTATTGACAAATTGATACTGTATGGAATGTACCATAAGAGGATAAAACTTTCTGACTGGTGACTCCATAAACATTTTTAACACCCACTGTAAACTAAAAGCTTATAGTGTCAAACATATGCTGTTTCAATGCACACAACATTAAACCTGGTCTAGCCTGGCTAAAAACACTGTTAATAAGCCAATAAAACATTCAGTTAATGTAAAATTAATTCTAGACTAGAAGACACTTACCATGAATTTCATCCATTTGAGAAGCTGAGGGAGAGAAAAAGTGTTACAATTTAAATCTAACAAAGCAAAAATGTCAAGTTTATGCCAGCAAAACTATTACAGAAAGAGCATTATTAGATTCTAACAATAAGTGCTTTCAGATAGGGGGGGGGGGTGTCAGAGTGAAGCTGAATTAAATTAATATAGAACTTAGGAGTGATTCTTAAACAATTTAATATAAAACTGACACCTAAGTATTGCAGTGCACTACGATGTTAAATGTAAACTACGGTTGCATACTACATTTCAACAGTAGATATGTTTGAACAGAGACACACATACAGCCACACAATCTCCAAAATATGGCAAAAAAGGTGCACAAGCATGGAAGACAAAAGAAATGCTCACACTATGGCAGTCAACAGCTTGAAATACATAAGATATGAGATTTATATTACACAGAAAGGTTATTTTAGGAACTCATCTCGAGAAATTAATTCAAATATTTTGGCAAGTTCTTTTCAACGACTTTGTATTAAACAGACATTTGGCAGGAATGTTTCTTTAAGAATCGCAAATTTATGCCCCACATCTATCAGTGGAATGATAATAGACCTAGATGTTTTTAAAGAGTCTTTTCAGAGGATCTGCTCTCTGTAAACAAGAATGTTGAAGGCATCGCTCCAAATCTCCCATTAAACATTATGAATGGTCTGACTGTAAGACTTTGGTTATCCATAATGATCTCTCGCTCTCTCTCCCTCCATCCTTTTCAAAAACAATGGACAAAGCATTGATGCAAACACTTTAACATTCCTGTGTACCCAAAGAAAACTGCTATTTAATGCTGCTCATGTATGTGTTTATGTGGGGCAGTATTTACATGAGAGAACTCTGACAGTGCTTAAATGGTGTATTCAAATGTTTGTGTTGGCATCAACAACACCACACACACACACACACACACACACACACTCAAAGTCTGAGAAATCCAACAAATCAGCTAGATGCATGCTACTGCAGCTTCTTAAAGTGGACAAATCTCAAAAGAAAACATTAAAGCAACAATAGTTATAATTCCCAAGGTCAACACATTAATGAAAACTCATCCAGTCAAAACTGCCTCCATATGGAGTAGCAGAACTGCATGTACCCAAGGTGAGGTACAACATGAGCTGCACTGGCACACTTGAAAAAACTCTCAAGCCTCGTGGTGTAAGAGTAGTGTTACTTCATCAGCTTTTCAGAAAAACCCTTCAGGGAAAGGTGTAATCGTAAGCAGAAACAAGACACTGTGGAACCGTTTGAGAAAATTAGCCAAAAACACACAAAGCCATAACAGCACAAAGTGCTCCAGCATTTCAAAAAAAGCAGTCAAGTGCAACGGCAGTCAAATTTTATTAAACAAAAACAAACAGAAAAAGGTTTGGTGCATATCAACGTCAGACAGAAGCACAAAAAACTTGAAATTCAGCTTCTTCTTTTTTTTTTAATCACTCACATAAAGCGTCTCTAACCCTCGTCTACACACTTACCTGGCATTTCCCTGCCAAAAGCTGATCCTGCATACATACACACATACCATTAATCTCTAAAGAAAAGTCTGTGCAGGACAAAATGCATTACACATTTGTCTTAATTACATTTTGCAGATGAAGTCTACTTTATATATTTATAGAAAACAATTATCAGAGTATGGTTGAGAAGGTGGCAATAATAAAAATTTTTAAAAAACACTTACCCAAAGCTGGAGCGAAGTAGGACAAAAACACTGCAGCAATGCAAAGTTCCATCTTGTCTGAAAAAAACAAGTTCGTGTGAGACACTGGGCTGTCTTCAATCCCTGCAAAATTCCACACACATACTTCAGTTCTTGTGGGAAGGTCTAGAAACCTAACTAACGAAGTCTCACTTCCCTTGTAGCACTAACTTGAGCATTTAATACAACTGTTCCACTGTGAATTAAACAACAAGTCCTGGTAGTTCTGGGTCACATTTTGTTGGACATCAAGTGCTTCTTTCTGCATTAGGTTTAAACAACTTCACAGAATAAAATATTAAAAGGTGCATTTCTACATCTGTGAGCTCCACAAAAAAATCTCTTTCAGTTCCCCAACATGTTTCGGTCTCCTGTTGCTAAGAATGGCAAAAGGGCTCTATTTTTGGAGGACCACCTAAAAACGACGGGATAAGGAGCCCAAGGGACATGGCTGTGGGGGGTGGTATTTCAGATGATATTTAGTAAGCGACTTACAGACGCAAGCGAGTGTTTAGCTGTAGATCTCAAACACATACCATATAACTCCAATCTCAAAACCCATTTTAGCTTAGATGCAACGCAACTGATGATCTTTAAATAACATTTTCGATTAAAGTTATTTGTGTACAAAAAAAACAAAAACAGTAAAGTACAGTTGACGCACAGATGTTTCCATTTACCACAGGATAAATAGTGAAGAGGAGGAGGAGTCGTCCCGTACGCGCTTTACAATTTTGCTACTAAGACACAGAAACCCCCCTCCCCCTTATTTCACCCACTTCGCGAGATTTCACAGAATTGCTTGTTGGCAGCAGCCTCTTTCTCCCCCTTATCACAACTCATCTCATACTACTGGAAACCGCCTTATGACTGCGCAATTAAAAACGTGAAACGTGGTGTGCAAACCACCAAAACAACTCTCAAGGAGCTTTAGTGTGATATTGATGGTCACGTGCTCCAGCTGCCGATATAACCAAGACTGCATTCTTGCAAATGTTAAACAAAGAAAGAGCAATCAACAAATGAAAAAAAAATGCATTCCAGCCTGCATGCATGCAACCTGCAAGCGTTAATAACCTGTTTTTAGCAAAGACTGATTGAAACAACAGATCACTCTCGCAGAAACCATTTATAAGGAGCCGCGTGGTAGTAGTTATACGAGATATATTACGTTAACATAAGTAACAGCTGATTCAACTTTTAAAAAAGCGCGTCAAAGTCTTACCAGCTCGGTGCTGCTCAACACCAAAGAATCCGGTTTAAATGAATCCCCGGGGCAAACAAGAAGCAATCTCTCGACGACCCAGTATGTTCTAGAAATATTCTATAGAATTACTACTGAAATGATGATTGGTATAAGATATAAGACTTTTCCCGAGTATAAAATGTGTTATTCCTTACACGGTGAGCTGCGCGTAGTCATAGTTGTGGACATGACACGTACATGTAAATATTTAGAGATGTTCGAACGCGCGCCTGTGTAGCGGTGCTAGACTCCTCCCAGCTCAGCTTTATACTGTAGACCTCTGACCCAGAAGGTGGAGGCAGGCAAGGAATCGACCTTTAAAGGAATTTCGATGCGAACTGCTCAGCGCGCAATTTCTCGAGCTTTGCCTCGAGAAACCTTACCTGACGCCTATTTGATAGACTATAGCCTGCGTTTCGTGTTAAAGATGAGATGCTGTTTATTGGGGCGTGTTTTTTTTTCATCTCAAAAGGTTGCACGTCATATTAAAACGTTCTTAAGGCGTTTATGATTTGTAATGTATGTGAAACAAACATTTTTTAGCAGGTACAGGTACAAGACCCTTAAGAGGCATCTTGGAGATGTAGCCCTATATGTGCAGGCTATATTTGGCGTTAAACGTGAACTACCTTTAAACACGATGTGATTTGTTAAACAGTAATAAAGTATTTGCGTTTCCTTTGTTTTGTCCGACAACGATCCTTGCGCAAAGCGCTCCAGTGAACTACTGTTGTTATGGTTACCAGTTTGCCAATAGGCGCGATTTTTATTCATGGCTTGTGTAATAATGATAATAAAACACTCATATTTGACTTTCTGTTTAGGAATGTGTCAATTGTGGTAAAAAAGCCCCAACTCCCCGTGCAACTACTGGTGGGACGTCACAAAGTTCAATATCCTTGCAATTATATTCAGAAGGTAAAAATACAGTATAAATCTTATGTAGCGCCGAGGATCTTGAGTGGCAGATCAATTTGATTTGAAACCTGAAGACAAGATTGTTGGCTATTTACAAGCTTCTCAGATTCCACAAATTCCACAGATAGTGTTGTTGCACAATACACAGAAGCTCACACAAAAATGAAGGGAGTACTTTAAACTCATCTTTGGGAGTATGGTTGCTTGCATTGGACCACCCGTTAGTCTGCTTTTAACTAGTGTCACAATCTTATATGATAGCCATATGCTGATTGTGTTTTAATGAAGAGATATGAAGGGAGTAAAAATGTTTTCTTGCATGCGCAAAAAAAGTCCGTTGTTATACTGTGATGCTCGAGGTGGCGCCATTCAACTAGAGCAGGTCTGTCTCCCAATAATTGGCAGAAAGGAGTTCTACACGTTTTCAACACTGAGGTGCAGCAAAACACCCTGTAGAATGTCTTCCCTTTTTAACGACTGTACAGTCTTGTGGATGAGGTGTCTACACAAGCAGAAACGCATGCTTAAAAATCCCCAGGTCCAATTAACTATGCCGTGAACGGAAATGGTAAATATCCAAGAGGAAAAATAAGCAAAATTTAATGATACATTTTAAACCCTTTTAATTAATTATTTACATTTACTTTTGTTGTGTTTCAGTGATAGTGTTTTGATGGCCGTCTTTAACTTCTGTCGACATCCAGCAGAAAGTAATTCAAAAGACGTAAATAAGAAAAAATGTTTTATAAAAATTATTATTCATAATAATTGATTTCAGTTTCTGAACTTCAAATTTTATTTAGTGTTATTTGTGGCTAAAATCTACACCCATTAGATTTTTATAGTTTTTACACCCAATTTGATTTGCATTAAATACTGTTTGTAAGCTCCTGTATTACAACAAGTTCCAGACTTCAGTTCTAATTTGTCTCCACAATGCAGGAGGAGGTCAGCGTCTCGCTCCAGAAATAGGCCGTGACGTCAGAGTGTGAAACAAGCAGGTGTGCCCTTGGCAGATGCTGGGTCATTGTTAAAGCAGCCTTTTGTAAGTGTCTTTGATAACGTGTCACAGGTGAGACTGCTGGAAATGACTTTCTATCTCATCCCAATGTCAAGGTTCCCCCGGAGTAAGACGGAGAGGAAAATGACAGCAAATCTACTGCCATTTACAATTGACTAAACTGCTAAGCTGTTGCAAAGAAGACACTGCATACAAAAAAAAACAAAAAAACAACAACTACATATTCACATTTAAAAAGACACAGAAATAACAGAAATATAAAGTAAACATCATACAATGATCTGCATTTATTATGATGTGTGACAAAACATGTTAAACTACTCTAGTCACGCTCTGTCCTGAAGACTGAAGTAATGCTCCAGTTTAAGGGAAAGCAGCAGAGGGATTGGGACACATATGTGCAGTGACCAGAAGTAAAAGGGACTTATGTAACAACTCTGAGATACAGAGCAGATGCAGTACTGCTCCATGGACAAATTCCCTGAAGACTTTTCAGTTTTCCACTCTACTGAGCAGACGGCGATGAATCGCCATTTACATACAAGCCAACAAATATTGTGCACCCCTGGTCTTTTCCCAGTAAAAACAAATCTGTTTAGCTACTAAAGGATCCATAAATACTACTTAAAAAAAAAAAAAAAAAAAAAATACCACCCCCACCCATCACCCACTCCATCCATGAAAATTTCAAAAATAAGTCAAACATACAGAAAATGTTACAAAACGCACAATACTGTGGCTAATTTCAATCAAGACCGAATAAAATAAATAATAATTATAAATACATAAATTACAAGAACAACAATTAAATTAATTTTTCAATTATAATTATAAAATTATTAGATTTTTTAAAATACACATAATAAAAAAATTAAATACAAATATTTGATAAAGAATTCAAATAAAACTAAGAAATTAAATACATATTTAAATATAGATACAGAGGAAATCAAATGTAAATCAAAAATGACAAATATACATGATAAGAAATTAAGCAATTACTACAAATTAAATTAGAATAAAATTATATATTTAAAAAATAAGTTTACTTAAACATTTATAAATAGTAATGAATACAATAAAATATGTAATATTAATTTGTTTATTTTATCTATTAAAATTCTATTAAGTATTTACATGATTTAGTATTAATAAAACAATAAAATAAATAAAATAATACATAAAAAGGAGCTGTAAAAAAATGTAAATTAGAAATTATTAAATAGAAAAGTAAAATATACACATTTACTTAGATAATAAGACATAATAAATAAAATATAAATGGCTAATTATTAAATATATATTTAAATATACATGTAAACAAAGTAACAATAAGACAATGTTTTATTATTATTAACTATAAATAAAATAAAAATCAATGTACATACACTATTATTGTTTGTGGTTAACATGCTTGGTTTTTAGGGCTCTAGATGGTGTAACACTCAAATCCTCACAGTATTCTTGGAGTCTCTTCTGGGAAATTGCTGCCTGCATCCTTGCAAAACGTCTGAATTATTGAACAAATCCACAAGACCTTAAAGCGACATGAGACATTCAGAGGCCCTTAGGCAGCAGAGAAGCCAAAGTACAGGATGAATATTTCACTGAGCTCTGAAACCATCATATATCAATCCCACCAGCACTATGACGAGAAGAAACCTTGGCAGCAGAAGTGTAAGATCCCTCTCATTCTGAACTCCACACAGCAACAAAATATCCACACCGGTCACGATTTGGTAATCACAAGACGTTACAGAAAGCACACCTTTGAATGGACTGCTTCGATATCACAAGTTCAGGGGAACAGTTTTCAGGCTCAATAAATTAGATGAACATTTTTATTGCGTGGGTGAGGATTTCGTAATCCCATGCAAGGATAATTACAGGCTTGTGCAGAAATGTACAGATGTGAGATGGAGGTGGTCAGCTGTGCTCAGTTTGGCAGATGTCAGCAATCTTACATAACCCACCTTACATAAACGCTCAGTATTGTTCCTATTATGAGTCTCATTAGGAGGGCAAGTTGATTAATGCAGCTGCGATGGTGTTTCTGCATCCTGCATTAATCCGATTCGAGGTGACATCTTTCAGAACACTTAAGATCAGCCTGGTCAGGCATTACAAAATAAGCTGCAGGAAGCCTTTTAATGTTTCTGGTACAGTACTGGAACTGCTTATTGCAAATAGTTTGATTATGGATTTCATGCCGTGCATATTTCTCAAACTTTTTGATTGGAACAAATAGAAATCTATGCTAGTCATGCATCAAAAAGTATAATCTTGACTATTTTGAGGCCTATGAGTCAATTCAGATAAAGGGTAAATCTATACGGAAATAAAATCAAATATTGTGGAGTTTATTGTTGAGTTTCATTCAGGTAGTCATGGAGAAGTGCTCATGAACATGATATTGTGGCCTTGAAACGGAAACAGACCGTTTTTGTTTTTTTTGAGGAATTGAATCCACCACCTGTGCTGCAGCGCTGTGACACTTAAAGCAAAGAAAGGAAAGACACTGTAGCTCTGGTGGTTTCTGGGCATTAAACATGCTGACACTGCAGGGAAATATCTGCAACTATATGGCAGATGCATCAGTATAGCACACTGCAAATTGGTGAGTTTTCCCCCTTCTTAGACTACAAGAATCAGATATAGCGTATGATTTACGAGTCTCTCATTCAGATGAGTGAAAGTTTTATGTGATGCTTCTTGCTCGATATTTTCAAGCCAGTTTAAAAACACAGGCTTAGTGCTCTATGCTTGTGGGCTTCTGTATGAAAGCTGGGGGCTGGTAAATTTTTGCAAAAATAAATTATTCAACAAGGATGATTGGGGGTTGATTAAATATGATAGTAAAGATGTGTTACAAGCCATTGCTGATTAAAAAAAATGCTGTTCTTTTGTTGTCTTTTGCTGCTGATGAAATTGAGAAAAAGTTTTGAGAACATTAAAATAGAAAACAGTTGCTTTAAAGGTGCCATAGAATGGAAAACTGAATTGACCTTGGCATGGTTGAATAATAACAGTTCAGTACATGGACATAA
>JAUMHQ010000076.1:10487570-10501150 GCA_032361165.1 Enteromius paludinosus
CAAACGGTATATGAAGATCACGGACGACAGGTGATAAGGATCGAAGCTCACACGTGCAGTAGTTTAGAAAACTAGTCTGAATAAGGCTACAGTGTAATTCAGCTATACATCCGCGCTAAAGGTGAAAGTCACTTGAAGTATAGACTCCAACCCAACTTTGTCAGTAGATTAACGGCGATATTTTTTTATCGCGCGATAAGAGTCACCACTAATAAAAATACAAATCTAATTAATTCTGACTATAAACAAAATCTAATTAGATTTTTATTTTAAAAAGACCCTTTTGTGTATATTAAATGTAGTTTGCAGGTAGTCTGTTAGGTCTCTGTGTCTTATCTTACCTGTTGCTTTGATACAATGATCTTCTCCATCAACGCAAGGTAAAGCTGATGCACAGTCTTCTCCACTGCAGGTGTGGCAGTGCATTCCATTTGGGATCATCTTGGGTGATTCTATGATATATGCATAGTTAAAGCAACAACATCAAGCCATGTAAATAGATTTTACTGTCACTTAGTCGTGTGTTAAACCTACCTGGTCCGTTCTGAGTATTGCACAGGTTAGTACTGCAGCACTGATTGTTGATGACTATTTTTGTAATTCCAAAGTTTGCAGATGCACTCACGCATTGATGTGCTTCAGAGCAGTTCTTCATAATCATGTCAGCCAATGTGTTGTTTCCTACAACAGATTTTGACTTCAGCCTCGTTTTTAAAATGAATATTTGAGTTCAAATATACAATCTGCCCAAAGCTTACCCAAATAAGACGTGGTTCTCATAGTCCCACACTGACCAACAGGGCACTCCACTTTAGTTTCAGTGCACTTAGTTGAAGTCTCAGGTATGCACTGATAGCAGGTCAGGGAATTTACTGAAATTGAACAAATCTTTAAGTGCGACAAATTGAACACAGACATTATGGTGCACCATCCAAACGTACATTCTTATAATTCGTGAATGAAAACACTTGATTTTGATGTACCCTTTCCATGGTAATGCGATGTCTGATTTTAAAACGGCTTTTCAAAGGATGATTTTTGAGATTTTAAGTTTTCCACTGACATATTTTCTTGGGATTTCTAAAGCGTGATAAAAAAAAACAGGCAACAAAGAAGGTTTTTTTGTGACAAACGTCTGAACTCCTGTTATAATGTAGATTTTTTTAGGTGCACTCTTGTCATAGATTAATCTATTATTTTTCCTACATCATTTTTTAACCAAAAAAAGTGGTAAAATATCTATTTAGGAGTCTTAGACCTTTCCAATGATATATAGTGTCTGTCATGTTCCATTAGATTCAATAGTAAACTGTGAGGGGACGGAGTGGCAATAAGAGTTATGTAACAAAAACCTCTTTTAGAGAAGTCTTGTCTTTTTGAAAAATATTATATAATGCAAATTGCAGAGTAAACCTAGGACACTATAAGGAAATACATTGTTAATGTACAAAAAAACAGTTCAGTCACCTATATTTTAAACTATTATTATTATTTATTTTTTTAAAATAAATTATATCACTTAACGCTAACAAACGCAGAAATAAAAATTCCAGCAATTACCTTTGTAGAAAAGTGCACTGATGAGAACAAAGAGGAGAGGCTGTGCCATTTTGATTAGAGTTCAGACTGAGATGAGAAGGGAGGGACAGGAGACTACATCCCTCAGAAACACGAATCATGCTGAAACTGATACTGTCCTTCAAAAAAAAAAAAAAAAAAGAGTTGCCAACGTGTCACATATAGCTCATAATTCTTCCAGCTGGAATTCCTAAGTGAAACTGGAAACTTGAAACTTGTTGCTTTATTGATGGATACTGTTATAATAAACAGTATGTGTGAGAAAGAAGGAATGTGTTATGGCATGTTTTTAATGTATATGGCAGTAGATATAAACAGGAAAGAAGTGGGAGAAAAAAGAGGGAATATGATCAGGATGTGCTGGACCTGCACTGAGGAGTTTTATTGTCTGGCGCTGTGTGCTGTAACTTCGCCTGCAGGTTATCATTATTGCAGACTATAGAAATTAGGTTTATAAAATACAAAACATAGTAAAATGTTGTAGTATAGGTAAACAAAGTAGCTGGTTATTGTACAGTTGTTACATTTATTTTGCCATGAAACAAAAAGCAGAAAGTAAATAAGGTTTATATTTAATTTATATATTTATATTGAATTATTATTGAAATACCACAATTCTGTCTAATAAGGATTACGTTTTTGTCTCAAATATTGTGTAAATACTTTATAGATATTTTAAATGAGCTGCAGCAGTGTTTTGAATTACGGTCCCCCTTTATCCAAGACAAGTATTGACGGCCCTCTAATAATATGTACCTTTGTCACTTTTTTGTAGCAGTGATAATAATTAATTTAAATAAACAAACAAACTCTTGTCAGTTCAATGTTGTACATCTTTATTGTTTTTTTTTTTAATTCAAATAATAAGACTTTTATACCATAAAAAAATAAGAAATATTTGTAGCTTTTCATTAAATTGCCCTTCTTTATCAAATAATGCCACAATCCCAGCAGTTTACAGTAACAGGACTGTGATTATGGCAACAAAGTCTATAAGCTTCTTCAGTCTCTCTACTGATATTTTAGACACAGTTTGTTAGGACACAGTTATTTTTTTCTTAATCTTTTTAACATCACATGTTCTTATGGAAACCTTTTTAAATCTGTATAGTTTTTTTGTCTCACCAAATATCGGCAACATTTTTTTAGGATATGTGGCATTTAAAAATATTTCTACAATGTTTTATTGAAACACAGAATGTACATGAAACATGAAATATAAGTTGGCTGAGAGTCCTAGTTAACCACTGCAGAGCAAGCTATATCAGCTCCCTTACGAAAACTAACCATGGTTTTACTAAAAACAAAACACAACAAAAAGATTATAGTTAAACTATGACAACCACAAATTAACCATAGTTTTAACCGTGGTATATGTGGAAAAACTGTGGTTGTAAAAATGGTAATCAATACGCCATTTAAAAACACAAAACATGGTTACTGCACTTTTACTACAGTATAATAAAACCATGGCTCATTTTTGTAAGTGTTAACTGTCGATGCTATGAAACCGTTTACTTCAGGATAGCTAAATGACAAAGATATCTACATAAAGATACTCAAATGGGAAACAAGGCCGTTTTGAACAGTCTGGAGAGCAAGAAATGCATCTTTATAAGTATTCCGTAGCTACTACAGTCCCGTCCACCACCACTAGAGGTCTCTATCGCCTCAATGAACCCTGGGCTCAACGCTTCTACAGCGATTTGCTCAAAAAGTCAAACACAAAGCACCCTATAGTCTTATAAATGTACAATTATAAAAACAAGAATACCCCTAGATTTACGATGTAAAGAACTGTGGAAACTGTGGACTTGCTAAAAACAAAAACAAAAGACGGCATATATCAGAAGACAAATAGAGAGAGAAGCGGTACAAGCATCGGGAAATACACTCTCAAGCTCTGAGCGCTGTTACACAGGTTTCCCTCACAACATTTCATGTTAGCACCGAAACCGTAGGGCAGTACGCGTAATCCCAGCGCCAGGGTCCCGTTCCCACACAGCAGCTTGCTGGAGCACCCTTTCGTGGTCACCTTCATGCCATCGACCTCAGCTGAGAGACAAAACAAGAAGATCTGACGTTTAAAGCCCTCAATAGAAACAGCTAATTACTAACGTTCTGTCTATAGATTTAAATAAAAACACGGGGTTTTATTGTGCTGTCAAACGATTTTTTTGTGACTGACTGA
Source organism: Enteromius paludinosus (assembly GCA_032361165.1). Lineage (NCBI taxonomy): Eukaryota > Metazoa > Chordata > Actinopteri > Cypriniformes > Cyprinidae > Enteromius > Enteromius paludinosus. The sequence continues at coordinate 10,491,340 of JAUMHQ010000076.1, forward strand.
TTAATTAATTAGTAATAAAAGTTTCACCTGTTGTAATAAAGCACTGAGTCTCATCGCCCTCACAAGCCATCGTTCGTGTGCAGTCTGCTGTGGCATTGCAGGTGAAACATTTCTTCCCATTAGGAGGCTTAAGTGGCAAATCTGTACAGGTTATACATGACATTTAAATAGAATTCCTTATATATATCTATAAAATGTCAAGATCTGAAACTATATCATAATCGTACCTGGTGAATTTAAATAGTTGCATAAATCTGTATTGCAGCATTGGGAGTTGAGGGTCACTTTGCTCTTTCCAGAATTCATGCTTCCAGGAACACATGAAGCAGGGTCGGACTCTGCACAAGCCTTTGCAGTGCTGCGCTCCACTTTGCCATCTACAAAGACCCCTTCAGTAACAAAACACTAACAAGATTTACAGATTTTTCATGATCATGTTATTTCTTACCTACGTATACGGTTGTGGTTGTGGAGCCACAACGAGACAGACAGGTTATCGCATTTGGTATGCATGCTCCAGCAGAATCTGTTATACATCCCCAACACCTCAGTGTCAGGGCTGAGGAATAAAGTAAATAATGCATAATTTTAGTACTTTGGTGTCAGCATGATAGTGCAACCATTAAAAACAACAACAACAAAAAACTTTTTAAATATATAAAACTAAAACCATAACCATTTTTACTTTAAACATAAAATTGAAATAAAATATTACAATTTTATTTTATCTCAGCTATAGTTTCCAAAGCCATATTTCAAATTTTGATCAATTTTAATAACATGAAACTAAAAGTTAAATAAAAGTTAATGAAAACGATCGTACAATAACATAATATAATTCTTTATAATGAGCCAATTAAAATCTAAATGTTAAAAAGACGCAACAAAATACTAAAACTATAACAAAACTTAATATACTAAAAAAAAAAAATTATCTTGCACTGTACTTCTGGAGAAAAAAGCAGTGGTGAGAAGCAGAGTAATGTGCAGTGCCATAGCTGGACTAACTGAAGGATGGCAGCTCCTCAGCAGGAGTTCTTATACATGCATGTTGACAGGTCTGTTTTGCATTGCAGCAAGGAAGATTAAGCACTGGACAACAACATTTGTTAAGCAGAATCCTCAAAAGGCAATATCCTCTGTCTCATCTTGAGCTCAGGGAAAAAAAGGAAAACGTTTTGGAAAAGCTGCAGGTTTGATTTGTTAAAATGAGTTCATGTATTATCATGAACTAAACATTTACATTTATAAATCCATGTAAATGTTAATGCGCAGATATAATAGTGCTTGATGATAATTACGATTTGTAACATATTAACACGTATGTACATTTTTACTTGAAATATAAAAGATGTGCTCTTATACATAAATGTTACATACATACAGTAAACCCATACATAAATATATTATTTCACATTTGGACAAAAAAAATGATACATCTTTAAATAATTATATATATAAATATATATATAACAATAGTCTCAATATAACACAGAACACAACTGTGCTTGTATCAGAAAAAAGTGTTTAGTTTATTTTAAATATATATATATATAATAAATACATGAGCCTAGTAGTCCTATCATATTACCTACCTATACATTTTCATAACAATGGAAGAGTCATATTTAAATCACATGTATAGTTTTTACCTATTTTTGCATTTTTCTGTGACGCTGACCTTTTAAAAACAAGTTGGTCTTGGAATGATACTTCAGTGAGTGCTGCTGAGACTTTAAGTGTATCATATGACTCCTTAAACTTTTCTATTACCACAATGGTATATATATATTAGGCCAGGACTAGGTCTTTGTTAATTTAGGAAATGTAAATAGTTTTTAGAAACATGCCTTTAAAAAAAGCTTTACCTTGGGAGCATTTTAAGACCAAACAATGGCAGTAATGTATTTTAAGGTACGTCAGTGCAAACTGTTTCCATTCAGCTCTAACATTTATTTAATTTACGACTAGTCTTAAACCCTGTTCGGGAAACTGCCCCAATATGTTTTATTTTAGCTTTATTTTAAAAAGAAGATGGGAATTGAATTATGAAATTGAAATGAAAGTTGTGTCAAAAAAAAAAATAATTAAATTGCCTAAGTAATCAAATTACTAAAAAAACAGGTGTTTAAGCTTCCGATTAAAACAACTGAAGCAGATACAGCATTGAACGAATAACAATGCAGCTAATACACCAATACAATTATATTTTTAGAAAATGGTATTATATTTATCTAATGTAGGTATATTGTATAGCTCGACTGCCAGTGCCAGTGATTAACCAAATCCTCGGAACCAAAAAAGCGAAATTGCGGTTCCTCATCGGCCTCTTTTCGGGTTCGTACCGTTTCGTCCACACAACAGTCTGGTACCTGTTAAATGATACTCGCTGACATCTACTTAAATATTACTGCACTACAAAAAGAAGATAAGTGAACTATTTGCTGCATGGTTAACGTTACAGCATTTCAGTGGACAATGGTATTTTAACTAAAACGGTTTATTCATTCATTAGTAATTTGGCTGTCGACAGGCCAATACAGTCAGCTATTACCAGTCAGGAATATGTTTTGATATGTTATGTTACGACTGTATTTAACACTATAAAACGTTCGAATGGTAAATACTTGTTTTGAACGTTAAGAAACCGCCCTAAAAGTGTTGCAAGAACAGCTATAAACTATTAAGTAAGACGTCCAGCACTCAGTAGTGGTAACGTTATCTAGCGTCGGTCATGTCGGAGTCGGGCCACAGTCAGCCCGGGATGTACGGACAGGGAAAAAGGAGGAGGCGACGGCGAGACCGAGACCCAGGACCACCGGCACAAAACCTCTCCGGACCCAGCCGAGATCGAGACTATGTTCCCCGTGAGCGCAGGGTAAGTTTCTGTGTCAAAACACGAGTTCTCATCATTTTAAAACGATGACCTAAACATATAATGGTTTAGCGCAGAGACTTTCAACGTTAAAGAGGTCAGATGTAATCCTCCTGAGAGGGACCTACATCCTAAAATGTAAAAGAAACTGTATGTATTATTATTTTTAATTTAGACCTAATTTGTTTAGTGAAAACATTAGTACTGTAAATATGTCTGCAATGCAGTATGAAACCCCCTCTTTTATTGTTGAGTTGTGTGATATTATCTTGCATTTTCAGGATGGCAGCGAGGAACCCACTGGACCTCTTCTCCAGAAGACTCCCATTATTCTTGCTAAGCCTCCTGGAGAGCGAGTATGTATACAATTCTTGCTTTGGATTGTTTTGTATTTAGTATTAATGCATGATATTGTCTTTATTTGTTTTTAGTCCAAACCAAGTGTTCCTGTAAGTGGAGCCCCATCTTTGGAAAAGCCAATCATGCTCATTAAAACCAGAGATGAAGGGGGGAAACCTGGGAACCCTCCTGATGTGGCTCCTTCAGTCTCAGGTGCAGGAACTGCCAAACTGGAGAGGGAAGGCCAGCGGCCAACTCAACCGGTGTATCAGATCCAGAACAGGGGCATGGGCTCCGCTGCATCCGGTGGAGCTGTGGATCGTCAGTTATTTTCTCACATTTTGCTCCTTAATATATATTTTAATTACAGCTGTAAAGGAATGGTTCATCCAAAAATGAAAACTTGATAAAAAAAATTGTTTTACACCACCCTCAACCAAGATGTAGATGGAACAGAACAAATTTGGAGCAGCACAACATCACTTGCTAAACAGTGGGTCCTCTGCAGTGAATGGGTGCCATCAGAATGAGAGTTCAGACACCTGATAAAAAACATTGCTACAAGAAATTGTCACAACTCCAGTCAATGTCTTGTGAAGCAAAAAGCTGCATGTATTTACTAAACAATCCATCAAGACACTTTAACCCAAAACAGCAATCAAAAATGAGCTCTGAACACATACGGAGTACATAGTTTTTATCAGCTGTTGAAACTCTCATTCACTGCAGAGGTTCTACTGATGAGCAAATGAAATGATGATAAAGATACATCTTGGAGAGTATTTTCAGCAAACTTTCATTTTTGAATGAATTCATTTTTAATTTAACTTTAATGATCATTGAAACCTTTATTATTGGTATTTATTCATCATATTTAACCATGTGATTTTTAGCTGTCATTGGCCAGACTAAGCTCCTCCCCCCTGAGAAGATGAAGCACAGCATTAAGCTGGTGGATGACCAAATGAATTGGTGTGACAGTGCTATGGAGGTGAGAGCGTACGTGTTCTGTTATTTTTTCACTCTATAAGTACATAACAGTCTGGTGAATGAATGACAAATATGTGTTTCTTATTTATTAGTATCTGCGAGACCAGACGGATATGTTAGTCGTTGGAGTAATTGGGCTGCAAGGCACAGGCAAGTCTACAATCATGTCTCTCCTGTCTGCAAACAGTCCTGAGGAGGACCAGAGGTTAGTCCATCTTCAGCATCCTGAGTTTGTATTTGTCTCCACCATTTATTTGCTTTTTTATCCCATTCTTCTTGCATTTCACCCAATGATTCTCTGTTAAACAGGGCGTATGTGTTCAGAGCTCAGACACAGGAGATCAAGGAGAGAGCTGGGAACCAGAGCAGTGGAATCGATTTCTACATCACTCAGGAGAGGGTCATCTTTCTGGACACGCAGGTCAGACTGTAGGGTCAAACAGAACATTGGTTTGTTTTTTTCTGTTTTCATTTAGATTATTTTTAAACTAATTGTCATTTTCATCTCCAGCCAATTTTAAGCCCCTCTATTTTGGATCATCTCATTAATAATGACCGCAAGCTTCCGCCGGAATACAATCTCCCTCATACGTATGTAGAGATGCAGGTGAGTTTAAGACAATGATGCCCAACACTCTATGCCTTATAACATCGTACAAATATTGTTGTATATTAATATAACAGAATATTATGTAGTAGTTCATGCAATGTGTTTATAATACTAACGGTCACATGGACTTTTACAAATATTCTGTAGTTTATTTGTCATGTACTATTTTATATTATTCTAATAATTCAACATTACAAAAAATATTATGTAGATTCAATTAAACTGAAATTCTCCCTTTTTTCCCCAACTGTTTGGTTTAGTCTCTGCAGATCACTGCCTTCCTTTTTACCGTGTGCCATGTTGTAATTGTGATTCAGGACTGGTTCACTGATATCAACTTATATAGGTAATAAATGATGCCATTTAAAGTTTAAATAATAATGATATGAAGGTTTCATATAAATATATGTATGTGTGACCCTGGACAACAAAACCAGTCGTAAGTGTTAATTTTCCGAAATTAAGATTTTACCGAGATACAACGATATTTAAATCTGGAACCTGAGGGTACAGTAAAAATTGAAATGCTGAGAAAATCACCTTTTAAAGTTGTCCAAATTAAGATCTTATCAAGTCATACTACTAATCAAAAATTAAGTTTTAATATATTTAGGGCTGGGCGATATATATCGAATGATATATTATGCGCATCTCGTCAGTAAAGCCGGCTCTTTGATTAGCGGCAAATCTCCGTCAGCTGTTTTTAAATGCAGCGCCAGCTTATGAACAGAGCTGTAGATCAGTGACATCACTGATCACCCGCCAAACTCTACGCGTAGCTTGTCAGTGATCTACGGCTCTGTTCATAAGCTGACGCTGCATTTTAAAACAGCTGATGGAGATTTACCACTAATCAAAGAACCGGCATTACTGACAAGATGCGCCCAGCCCTAAAATATATATAATAATCTCTCTCTCTTCTCTCTCTCTCTCTCTGTTTATATATATATATATATATATATATGTCCTTCAGAAATCATTCCAATCATTCTAATATGCTGTTTTTACACAAAATGTCTTACTGACCCCCAAGTTTTGAATAGTTTATTTATACTGTATGCTTCAATTCATAATAATAAACAGACAATCAATAACGACAGTGAGTATGGAGGGTTATGCTCATAGAAAACTTGAGGCTCAGTGTGGCAAAAACGAACAGCTCTGTCTGAACAGGTTTTTGCAAACTGCTGAGATGCTGAAACCCTCGACTCCATCGGCCAGTCACGACAGCACCGGCTCCTCAGGGGCAGATGATGGCTCAGAGTATTATCCTCACATAGGTCTGAAAAATATTAATAATCAAAATTATTCCTGAACTATTTAATGAGCTACTGGGTTGTACTTTCACATTCATGATGTATGAAACTGCTGGCAAACGCTCATAGATTTAGTGTTGTGTAAGGCTTTAATGCTTGTCTTTTTGTTCTGTTTTCATAGTTTTTTTGCAGAACAAAGCGAGGAGGGAGGAGTTCTGTCCACGAAACCTGAAGAAAATGCATATGGCAGTCGACAAGCTTATGGTTCATTCCCACCTAAAATATAAAGGTCAGTCCACATGACATGAAATAAAAATGATCGTAAACACTACATGACAACTCACTGATGTTTTTTTCATGTTGTAGGCACCTTATCCATGCTGGATTGTAACATATTCCCAGGACTGAATCGAGATTACCTGGAGACAGAAGTCAATCTTTTCCTCTTACCCATGATGGAGAATGACGGGGAAGATGCTTTGACAAGAGCAGGTCAGAAAATAGGCCTAGTTGTTGTTAAACTACATTTTTGAACTGTTGAAGCAACTAGTTCAACAAGTGAGTCATAAAAAAAGTGTTAGAAAAGGTTGATGGATGTGCTGGATCTGTATCTTTTGTGCACCAGGTTCAGGTCCCCCTCTTTTCTCTCTGCTGCCTGGTTACAGAGGTCATCCCAGCTTTTCTTCACTGGTTTCTAAATTCCGCAGTCAGATCCTGGCTATGTCTCGCAGTCAGCTCTCTCACACAATTCTCACTGAGAAAAACTGGTAATGCACAGCCTGACACATAATGCTTCTTTGATTGTTTTGGAATTGATTTCTTTGTGTACCTATTTTGCATGCATTTGAAAGAAATATTTAAATTTAAGAAAGTATGAAATAATATTCTTTTACCATGTACATTTTAAGATAATGGATCACTGCATTTGTTTTTACAGGTTTCATTATGCGGCTAGAATTTGGGATGGTGTTAAGAAATCATCTGCGCTCTCTGAATATAGCCGATTACTGTCATAGACGTTGTGTTCTCACAGTACCTGTGAGATCACTGATAAAGGGGACTGGGCTCCTGCTCAGATGATTACAGACAGAAGGCAGTTCCCAAAGAGATGACTGGGTCACAGAAATGCAGTTGCTCTGAGTGAGGTTTAACCTTCCGTGAGGTCTGGATCACAGCAGCGGAGTGCTTTGCGGTTTTGAAGATGTGCATGAGTTGTTCTATGAAAATTAGCAGGTGCCTGCCAAGGTCCATCCAGTCATGTGTTCAACTCGTTGTTACAAAAGATAATACGCAAAGAGTCAGTGATGTAAACATTTTCTTTCTACAGTATAAACGTGCAGAAGCTTTTGATTTTCATATTTTATTTGGCTTATGTAAATAAAATGGTATGACGGCACACGTTGCTTTTCAGATATGTGTTTGAACAAAAACTTGTAACCTAGATGCAGTTACAGCATGATTTGTTTTTTATATAATTGTTTAATGAAATTTAATAATAATAAAAAAGGTCCCATCTTTATTTGCCATGTCAATTAATTTATTTTTATCAAACATTCATCAATATTACATTATTTCATTTTTGTCCATACTATTTTTAGAAAATTGCTAAATCATCATCAATTGATTATTATTATTATGAAATATTAATAATAGTGGGATAACAATTACAAAATAACATTCACTGTACACTTAAATGTATGACATAGGAAAGATTATTTTTAATTTGAATTATTTGTGTTTGTTTATATAAATGTATTGGTTATTTAATGAGCAACACAGAATCAATGAATATGTAAATTGTTATATATGTGTATGCATATATATATATATATGTAAGCCATTAAAAAGATGAAAAGATGGTGCGCATGCGCCATACATACACGTCTTATCCGGACGTATTTAGCAGACGGACCCGCGCATGCGTACATGTTTGGGGGAGGAGCAAACAGCAAAACACGAAAATTATTAATGAAATCATTATGTTGTAAGTATACGCGTTAATAAGAAAGACGCTCGTCTTTTACTCCGTTTATATACTATAAAAGGTGTAACAAACATTCTACAATGAAAGGTCTGGCACTGGCTTGTATCTTGTACTTTTAAATGTCAGGTTGTTTGTACAGGTTTAGAGATTTTATTTATTATTTAATAAAGTCGGATATCCGCCTGACATGAAGTCACTGTTACACTATGAGAGAAAAAAACAGAAAAACCTCTAACTGCACAAACAGACCACACCCTCTAAAGTTTCTGGAACAAGATTCAAACTGATTTCATGTTTCAGGAAAAGTTTTCTAGTACTGTAGGACAGTTGCACACAGGGGACGGTGTATATTTAATGTCTACGTAGACTGCAAAACTGTTGCAACTTTATTGTGTGCTGGTAACCAATGTTTTTTCTTACTGTTTCAGCCTAAAGTAGCTGCACAAGAGTTGATATTGAAATCTTACCATTTGAGGAGGTGGAGCGTGTTGCTGGTGCCAAAATGCAGAAAGGTGGTGTCACTGGTCTTCAACAGTATGTAAGTGGTGCAGTTAATTACCCCTACACGAAAAGGACAAAAAACTCATGTATTTCAGTGGACTTGGGAAACGCACACAAATTCTGGTTTGATGAATTTGCACTAAGCAGTTACTTGCAGTATTAATAGCGTTTTTTGAAATCAGAAGACTGAATTACATTCTGCTGTGCATCTCAGTTGTCCATATGAGGGAAAAAACTAAGAGCATTTATTCATCTTGCTCTGAAACCATTTTTAGGTTGTTTTCCTTGGTAGTAGTATGTCAGTGTTGACAGCTAAAAGTGTAATTTATATAAGTTTAGGGATGTGTACTTAATATTTTTGTTGGCATGCAAAGTCATAAAAATGGTTGCTATGGTTACAGTCTTTTTGTGCCATTGTGCCCTTGAGCTAAATATTGCCTAAATACCTGTTGCTTCGAAGACTTCATGACAACTAGGTAACTTTGTTGACATGCATATCATTTTCACTAGAAAATGAGTTAATAAGTAATACAAATATTGCTAAATATATACATATTATCATTCAAATGTTTTTTAACATTTATGATTATTCCTAAATGTTTGCAATCAGCATATTATAATTATTTATAATTTATTTGATAATGAAGACTTATGACTGCTGAAAAGTCAGCTTAGCCATCACAGGGATATATGCCATTTTAAAATTAAATTAAAATAAAAAAAGTTGTTATTTTAAATTGTAAAAATATGTAAAACTATTAACGTTTTATTATTGTATTGTATGAAATTATTTTTGCACTAATGGTTTGTAGAAGTAACTTTTTAAAGTCTTTCCATCCCTCAAATTTGAATGGTAATACACTGCTCAAAAAATAAAGGGAACACTAAAACAACACATCCTAGATCTGAATGAATTAAATATTCTTATTGAATACTTTGTTCTTTACGTAGTTGAATGTGCAGACAACAAAATCACACAAAAATTATCGATGGAAGTCAAATTTATAAACCCATGGAGGTCTGGATTTGGAGTCACACTCAAAATTGAAGTGGAAAAATACACTACAGGCTGACCCAACTTTGATGTAATGCCCTTAAAACAAGTCAAAATGAGGCTCAGTAGTGTGTGGCCTCCACGTGCCTGTATGACAGGGGTCACCAAGTTCAGTCCTGGAGGGACGGTGTCCTGCAGAGTTTAGCTCCAACTTGCCTCAACACCTGCCTTGAAGTTTCAAGTATACCTAGTAAGAGCTTGA
>JAUMHQ010000076.1:10503565-10515739 GCA_032361165.1 Enteromius paludinosus
TAGTATCAACCAGCAGGCCTGTTCTGAGACAAACGCCTCTGGCTAATATTAGACCCATACCTGTAAACGTCCCGCTGATGTCTTCAGTCACTTGTCCCACCCTGGTCAGTGCTCTTACTGAAAACAAGCCTCAGGTCTCTTCTGCCCAGGTTCAGGCTCCATTACAAATAGTGGGCATGTTTGTGAACCGAAACTCTACAGAAGTGATACAGAAGCATGTCGAGCAGAGCTGGCGCTCTAAGACCATCTTCCCCTGCCGTCACTGTGGAGCCGTCTCAAGACAGCCATCGCTGAAGGTGCGTCACCGATATTTGCACCGTGGGTCAAGGTTGTACAAATGTCAGTGCGGAAGGTCCTTTCAAAGGCAGCTGCATTTACTGAGACACCAGGTCCAGCACGCGGAGTCCGTCCGATTTGTTTGCGCACGGTGCGGAAATACATTTGAAGGGGCACATAAATTGACCTGGCACAAACAGAAACATAGAAATGGCAGGCGGTGTGCGAAGAAGAAATGCAAGGCGGCTTTTGAGTGTAGTAGCTGTGGACAGATGTTTACAAGGCCATCTGCGCTGTTGTGGCATATGCTTAAAAACTCCAAACGTTCGAAACGCACTCGAAAAAACTCTCAGTCTGTCTCTGTTTGAGTGGTTTGTGTAAACGAGACACTTGAAACTCTACAAATTGTGTTTTTCTTTGGGCCAGATTCGTCTTTCTGTATTATATTCATATTTTCTGTATCAGCAGTGGTGTTTCTGTTTTTTTCTTTATTTTTTTATTAAGTCCAAATCTATAACGGCACAAATAGTAACACTTTTTGTATCAGGAGGAATGTGATGTGAGCACTGGTATATTTTTTTTGTCTGTCATATGCTACTACTGAAAGAATACTTGAGAGTATTTTAAGCAAGCTCTCATTTATTAATTACCAAAAACAACCTTTTCTTCATTTTTATAGGGGTTTTGTGTTGTAAGGCAATGATTCATTCTAACCCATTTGTAATAAAAATCGCACATAAATACAGAAGCGTTATGTGTGTTGTTTTAAAGTGTTTTTGTCATCATGTAGATGGAAAAACACAAAATTATGGTAACATGAGATGGCTTTATTAAAATGTGCAAAAATAATGCTGTAAACGTTTTCCGTCGTTTTCTCCTTGCATTTTTTTTTTATGTATATTTCACAATACAACATGCAAAACTGAATAAGCAGCAAGAGTTAATGGTTGGTGAAATAATGAGTCAAGTGCCATTCATATGCTTCCCTCATACCAGCAGTTTCAAATATGCAAAGACAGCAGTAAAACCAAGACATAGCTTCTGTTTGTCTATAAAAGAACTACATACGAGAGACTCTTTTCATGTTCCTATTGCCCTCATATAATCATTGTACAGCATACACATCTAATCTATTTTGAAAATATTCTTCGCAAACGATACAGGACAAGCACAGTCTTAACTGGAATTGATGGGCAAATATGCAACACATACTTTTGTCCACCAGGAGGAGATAACAGAGACGACTGACAGCCTCTGTCTTAATAAACTTAAACACAGGCTCGAGCAATAAAGATTTTTCCGTTACACCAGTATTCTGAAAACCATACTACACGAAACCTTTTCATGGTGTAATTAGAGCCGCCACATGCCATCATTCAACAGATGCCCTGTCAGGTTAAAGGGCTGATGGAAATTCAAGTCATTCCCAGTTTTTTTTATTGGGGTGCTTTGGGTACAGGTGGTTCTGCCTCAATTAAGGTTGTTCTAAAAATATCAGCGTACAAGTCTGTGAGGAAGTCTGACTTATCTCTGAAAAGGTTGCCAGTAAGCTACAGAGACCTTCATCAAATACCAGGTTCTATGCAAATTTAAAAAAAAAAAATTGTGTATCACATTAGAGTCATGACGTCATTTGATCTATACTTCCCAATTCTGAGATGAACTTATAATTGTGTTTTCTTTAGTTTGAAAAAGTCTAACTTCCCCATTCTAACCTAGGAACAGGAACTTTTTCACTTTTTTCAGTTTCACGTTCCTTGTGTGACTCTGGGTTAAGAAGTAATCTAAATGTGTTCCTTAGTGCAACACCGGAATCTCCATCTCATAGTTTCGGAATCAATCATAAACTGAAACTCAAAATTAGAAGTCGAAAGTTGAAAGTAAGCATGATCACTTTTTCCCAAGCTGATATTCGTAGCATTGAGGAAGTGTTCATAAAAACACGCGACAGAATGTCTGTTCAAAATGAAACAATGTCTGCTGGGGTTATTGCTGCTCTTGATCCTTTTGAAGTTCCTCATAAAGTTCCTCCATCCGTTCAAGAGGCTTGATTGAAGAAAACTCAGAAAAAGAAGACTATATTAGCCTTCAGTAGAGAAGTCACAGGTCACCTGTATAGAAATAAATCCAGACGTTACACTATAAACCTACTCGATTAGGTCAAGCACATAGTCTGTTGCCAGAATTACCTGTGGTCCAGTCTGCGGTGATGCAGCGCCTGTGTGAGCAGCTCCGAGGTGATTTGGAAGGAGCGTCCCAGCTCGTCCAGTTTCTGCTCCATAGAGATGATTCGCTGCTCAAGCTCATGGTAAGAGCTGTTCCAGTTTGCACTCAGATCACACATGATCATCTGCATCTGTTCAAAGACCAATGTCCACTTTCAGGTAATATTCTGTGTTTTATAAATGTAAGCATGTCAGTTTAATAAAACACTCAAAGTTTGTTCATATTTATCACTCAAAATATTCGGGAGATAATGCTTGTGAAACCTCAAGGTCTTGTTTTTCTCTTTATGTGCATAGCTGTAGATATCACACAAGATGCTGTCAGACTTAAGGTAGTTTTTACAGAGATTTTTATGGTTTCACTGAACATTTATATGTCTGGGTTAGGTGAATGCCTGTTTTTTCAGGCAAACGGACCTAGACACAAGTCTGATGTATGTCTGACTTACCTTCGAGAGATCCACCATCTCACTGGCAAAATCCCTTAACTTCCTCTGCTTCAGTCGCAGATGACGAAATCTAGTCGAGACAGGATAACACACATTGCATTCAGGTAAAGTGGTTTTAACAAAACTCTAGACATCTTGTTTTCTCCTGTATACTGGAGGTGTCATTCTGTAGATAATATGTATTTCCATGTGCTGGCCATAGGTTTATAAAATAATATTTGTAGTAACTGTTCTTAATGGGTGTCTTAAGTTGCCAGATACTATATAGCACTTTTTATTTGGATTCATGCAGGCTTTTGGGGTCATTTTAGGGTTAAATTCAGAATTTTACTTTATTTTGCAACCTCTCGTAATTAAGTTTTAGCAGTACATTTATGTATTTTTTGCAGTAGGCCTATACGTGCAGATGTCTCTGACTATGCTGCATCCCAAAGAAAGCAAAATGGAAACCGGTTATTGCAGGAGAACCATCAGTATGCAGAAATCACCAGTGTCCATGTCTCATAGGAGCAAAAAAAAGGAACAGAACAAAAATCACAAACCAGAATGACCCCCTAACTACTTGGCGGTCTGCTTGGTGACACGCTGTTTTAGTTTTGATGATTCTATTAACGGTAAAGCAGGAAGTCAGAATCCCTCCACCCTTACAGCCATCCACGGTTACTCATGGATCTCGTACACACATGGAACATTCTAAGAGCCAGATTCCTGTAGCCATTAACGCTGTTAAACGCTGTGGTGCAAATTCACACATCCTCTCTTCCTATTCACTGGTCATAAAGGAACTGCAGCCAAAGAGGCCAGCCAGCTGAGCCACTTTCCCCAAACTCAGCCCCTTATCTGCAGGAAGATGTCAGGACTTACTGTAAACAATAACGCAGTCAACAATCAGCTGAGAGATGGGGAAGCTGCCATTCTCGCAATGATCACAAAATAAACAATCACAAGACCACATTTAATCCAAGCTGCTTTGCTCTGCATAGCGTGACCTCGAAAAGTCATGAAGGATTTTTTAGAAAATGACAAAGTGTCATATCACCATAGTATAATATTCCAGGTGATGTTTAAATGTCTAACTGTTGCATGAGTTTGCTCACTGTCATATCTGATGATTTATATATTAAACATTTCCACATATATTTATTTATAGGAAATTATTGTGATGAGCTGCTTAAGGTACAGTTAGCATCTGAATACATTATCATACATATGTTTATATTAGTTTATACCTGATTTTCTAAAATATAAACATTATAAAGACTTCTGTTTTGGTAATAAATATTTTGGATTTTTTACCGGTGTTTTTACTATGTTTCTAGACCTGGGATAATTTCAGTTGTGTTGCTGTCTATGGAGGGACAGATGGCTCTCTGATCCGGAAGGCCACGGCGGAGCTGGAGCGAGAGAGGACCAAGGTGGAGCTGGAGGGAGGGAGGAGCCTGACAGAGCTGGCAGGATGGAGGGACGAGGTGCAGCTGGAGGAGTGGACTCCCGAAGTGGCGGATGGACTCCGACTGACCAAGGCGGAGCCGGAGGGACGATCGAGTCCAGTGGAGCTAGTGACCTGACGGGCCCCGATAGAAAGGAAGGGAACTAGGCCCCCGGTGGAGCCGATGGGTCGGAGGATCGGGATCGTCTCTCCTGGCTGAAGATCAGGAACTTGACTCTGGAACGGCTCTCCTGGCAGTGACTCTGGAACTGGAATAGGGATCGCCACTCCTGGCCGTAATCTAGGGGCTGGGATCGGGATCGGCACTCCTGGCCGAGACTCTGGAACTGTGACTGGGATCGGCACTCCTGGCCGTAATCTAGGGGCTTGAATTGGGATCGGCTCTCCTGGCCATGATTCTGGAACTGGAATAGGAATCGGCACTCCTGGCCATAATCTAGGGGCTTGAATTGGGATCGGCACTCCTGGCACAGACTCTGGAACTGTGACTGGGATCGGCACTCCAGGCCGTAATCTAGGGGCTGGAATCAGGATCAGCTCTCCTGTTCGAGACCCTGGAACTGGATTCGGGATCAGCACTCCTGGCCGTAACTCTGGAACTGGATTGGGAAACTGCGGATCGGAATCCGCTGGGATCATAGCTTGCATGTCGGACCACACATCTGGTTCTGGACCCGAACCACGTGGACTGAAATCCATGGGGATCTGAATTGGGGAGTTACTGGCGCTGATTTGCCTCTATACAGCGCCACTTTCGGGAGAGGATTCTGCCAAATGGCAAGGCACGAGCCAGGCAATGGAGGATGTCCTCCTGGCCGTTGCTCGTACGGAGAGGGAAGAGGAGTGAGCCCGTTGAGGAGGCAATGAAGGATTTCTCCGGTGTGATCATCCTGTTCCGTGCGGTTGAGGTCGATCGCTCTGTTACAGTGCAGGTTGACTCAGGCGATGACAATGATAGCGACTTGAACATAGACTTTAATAACTCAAAAGAACTTACAAAAGACAGGGTACATGCATACAAAATAATCTTGACGATCGACACACAGGAAAGAATACAATGGGCTTATAAACACTTGGGAAGATGCAGGACAGGTGAGGAACACAGGTGGCAAGGATGAACTAATTAACTAAACAAGAACAGGAACACGACCAAATATGGGACACAAGAAAACCAAATCACAACCAAGCCAACTAGTGACACATAACACAGAGTCTGACAGAAGGTCTTATGGGTTTATGGGACTGAATTTTCATTTTTGGGTGAACTTAAAAATGATATTTTTCTTTCAACTGCACAATTAGTTTTATGTCATCTATCCACAGCCCCTCTGTGTTTCTCTCCTGGTGAGTCTGTAAGTGTAATGTGTAAAGGTCACTAACATGCGGATAGCCTCCAGCAGGTGTCTCTGGTGATGACGATGCTCTCCTCTGTTGTCTTTTGTCTGGGTGGTGCGATGAAGCAGCCAGCATTCTCTCAGCACATTGGCTGCTGCGTGCCGGATCTGTGTCACAGAGAATTTGATTAGAGTTATAAGTAATCCATCCATCATTGCTCTACAACGATAGTCTATTGACAGTCTGTAGGACATTCCTTAAGTAAATAATGGCATGTTTACATTGTTCAGAAAATAGCTGATCAAACACTGTCTGAAACTACTGTACAAGTGCCATCTGTTTAACTACACTCACTATCTAAATTACAATGTTATTGTGTAAGTGACAAATTATAACATAACAGAGTATTACTAGAAAATCTGGACAGGATGTAAGGAAACTGGTGCAGTTTATTAAGGGGGCGGCCTTGATGAAAATAAAACTGGAAAGACGGGAACGGAAGGAAAAGTAATAGCTATTTTGAGGGTGATTTGAAGAAGAGAATAGCCATCATAAAGATGTGGGTTACGAACAGTCAAGGGCTTTTTTTAATCCTGTTGAAGACCTCTTCATAATGATGTCACCAGCTCCCTGGCAATTTTGGGTGTTTGTGGTTATTAATAGAGTGTCCAACTGTGTCCAGATGTCTTCCTTTAAAGTATCATCAAGGTAAATCATCACAGCGCCTGATGAGTAGGAACCGTGGCATGCACACACACACACTCAATGATACACCCTGTAACAGGATATGGCCTTTGCCAAGTTAAAAAACATAGGTTCAGACCTTTATGAATGAAAGGAATATTCTGGACTGGATTCAAGTTGAACTCAGTCAACACCATTAGTGGCAGAATGCTGATTACCAGAAAAACTATTTTCACTTCTCCTTTCTTAAAAATAGCAAATCAAAAGCTTGTCTGCAGTGAGACAAACACAATAAAAGTAAATTAGGCCAGTCTGTGAACATTAAAATACTCATTATTACAATGTACATGTACATGACATAACATCAGAAACCCTAAAATGCTTTCATATTTCTGTTACTCTCTGAAAATTGGGCCACATTCACCTCTATTTAAAGTTTCTCATCATAATTTAAATGATATATTTATGTTTATATATTGAAAATATGTATACATGTATAAATTTATATACTTACATTTTATATGTAAATATATTTAATATATAAACAACATATTTTTATTAAATTATTTTATTAAACATATTTTATGATTATGCATGAATGTGTTTATATATAATTACTTTACACATTACACATAAAAGCTTTAAGCAAAGTGTTATTGTTATTTTTTTTTTGTTGAAATGTCCTGCCGATAACCTCAGAACCTGGAATATTCCTTTAAAAATGTGAATTTTCATTGACAGGAAAATAATCAAATGCGAGTACATTTTTGAAAACACCTGTCAGTGGTTGCTCAAAGCGGTCTGATTTCATTTCCATTTGTGGAAACTCTAAACATCTACCATCTTCCTCAATGCATTTATTTTGAGGCCTTTCCTCTGATAAGCAAACAGATGGATCCTGTTAGAGACCCGCCTGCACCACCTCAGCACCTTCTCTCCTTCGCTCTTTTCCATCTCACAAGCTAACGGACACACATCAGTGCATCTTATTTCCTGCCTGAGTTAAGCTTCTCATGAACTGACACAAGCTTTCCTGACAGGGACCTGATTGTTTCCTCCCTTTGACGCCTTTGCTCGACTATTAAGAGCTCAGCGGCCGTCTCTGCCTGGCCATCCTAAGCTTTTTCCCACACTGTGCTGCTATGTGGAATTCCCTATTTAAAGAAAAAAATAATATTCTAAAAAGCCTCCGAAATCACAACACGTGTGCGATGCGGAAAATAACGCTGCTCTCCATCCTCCGGGTCACTGCTTTTTATGTTTCTCATCCGAAACGGAGGCTTATTTTTAAAGATTAAGTTAAGTATTCCCAAATGGCTAAGCTATGTCTGATTATCATTAACGTATCTTTTTTATGACTACCAAATCGGTCATAAGGAAATAACCAAGCACACATAGGTGTTGACAAAAAGACAGTGAAGAATTGTTTTATGTGGTGCTCTCTCTTGCTCACCCGCTTGGAGATCTGAATGTCCATCATGAAGAAATGCACATGTTTCTCCCCTTTGTTAAGCGCCAATTTCTTAGTCATGACGGCTACCAACATAGCAGTACATGCCACACCCTGACAACAAACACATAGACATGAGCATGGTTACCATCTGTCTCATTATCCCAAACATGTACTCAGACATAAAGTATTCAGATTTAATGATATTCAGACAGCACACAGAATTCCGCAAAGAATCGTTCCTGATGGAATGAAATATAATGGCATTTTTAAAAAAAAAATTTATTCTAATCTGGAAAGCTCAAAACAAAAAAGCAATTCAAACCATCAGTGAAATGAAATAAAGTAAAAACTAGTGTTATATGGAAGAAAGTATGACTCTATAAATAATGTTTCCATGTATTTTTACACCGAACGGTTCATTTACCTGAACTCCTTAATTTGTTGCATTAGAGAGACATGATTGAGAGATAAGGACAGGGAGACAAAGAGAGAGCCAGTTAGTTGTTATGGAGAGAAAATATAGTTAGCATCGCTTCTTCATGGTATTGACTAAAAGTTCTGAAAACACAAAGGCTTCAAGTGTTTTCCATATAGTTGATTATTCACAGCAGTCAGGGAAAATGTTGAAGCCTAATTAACAGAATTCCCCTTTAGTCAATCATCTTAGTAAACCAGAATTAATCAGTTCAAAGGGCAACTTATTAACACTGCCGTTATTTTTCACAAGAGTTGCTCCCAAAATGTTTGTTGGCAGACAGTGTGAATTCCTCTGTGTTATAATCGAATATAAGGAGAAGCACATTCATCTTTTGAACTGTCCACACCCCATACGCAGAATTTTCAAGAACTCATGCAAGATCACGCAAATTCATTGAATGCAACGCACTCGTGTAAAAAGCTTTGTATCGCCACAAAGTTCAGACTAAATTACCAGTCAGCATTTGATAAAAGAAAGTCATGTAGATATTAAAGTAGCCTATTTAAAATTGTACAATTGGTTTGTTTAAGCTCTAACGCATACAATTTGTCATTTATACCCCGGGTTATTTTAGTATTATCGAGATACTATGGTCCCACTTTATATTAAGTGTCCCTAATACCTGTGTGCTTACATAGTAACTAGACGTGTACATAGTATGTAACCACAGTGTAAGTGCACATTACTACATAGTATCTACAGATCTAATATTTTTGTAGCTACACACATGTAACAACCCTCAGAATGGTGTGTGTAAGTAAAAACGTGTGTTACAGGACATTGGTCACAACTATTTTTTCACTTCACTAAGTACTCGGGTAACAGGAATTATATAACTACATTTTGTAACAAGAGTAACAGGGGGTGGAGATGGGTAGGTTCAGGGATACGTCAAGTAGGAGGAGAAGTTGGAGTTGGTGCACCACTGTAAAACCAGTGTACTTACATGGTAACTGTCCACTTAATATAAAGTGCAACATTCTGGACACCAATCACAATTTATATGTAAAGTCTAAGTTATTGGGTGCTACTGTGTAACATCAAAGTAATTACATGATACGTCCATATTGTTTACTTAATATAAAGTGCACCACTTTTCTTTACCAAAAAGTGCTACAACGTTTTGTTACCAATGTCCTGTTACACATGTGTACTAACACATACTACTCAGTCGGTAGTTACATGTATGTAATTACACATCCATTACAGCTCTAGACACCAGTATGTAGTTACACTGCAGTTACATACTACCTACACATCTAGTCAATATGTATGTACACGGGTATTGACTGATAATGATTACTTATTTTATTTTAGTTTTAGCTGTTATAGTAAACCAAAATAAACAAAATTCAAATGAGAAAACGTGGAATGTATGCAAAATAAAGAAGGTATTGTTATTTTATTTTAGTTCAACTTTATTTTAAGTAACAAAAAATGTCTTATGGCTTTAGTTTAAAGCCAGTGCCGTTTTACTTTCCCCTCAAATATATATTTTTGGGTAACAAGAGAAACATACAAATTTAGGATAGAAACTCCATCACACTTCCACTTGATGGGTAACATGTGATCCTGACAGTGGAAAGTCGTTAAGTCTCATCTTTATGTGGAGAAAGTGATAGGAGGTATTTAGATGGGGCAGCCAGGCATGTTTAACGTTCCCGCTGAACGAGCAACAGGTGAGAGGGCTATCCCACAATAATGAACTCCCCATATACTGTTCCAACTGGATTAGGAAACTTTTGTTCTGGTTTTCCAAGTCTTGGGCACAGGTTGGCACACCCTCCTGATCTAGTGGCGCCAAATGCTATAAACCACCTAAAAATGGCAATGGTGGAAAGTTTTCCCTAAAAAAAGGGGAAAGCTTATAAAAACAGTTAGCAAGGGAGAGAAAGAGGAGTGAAGGATTATTTTCCACTGTGTCAGGGAGGTGTCTGGGTTTGGCTTTAGCCCCATGGTCCTGTCGTGTGAGCCCCATGCTCCTATCCTGCCGGCTTATCTGTCCTGATCGGAAATGAGGGATGGAGAGAAGAGAAGGGTGGACAGTCCAGTGCAGATGCAGCTGCCTGAGTCAAAGAGAGGTTGGAAACTCAACCCTCACGAACACACTGCCACGCGCTCTTACTGTCACTGTGAACAGTTGTTCGCCACAGAGTTATATACTATAGTTATCAACTAACAATGAAAATACTATTAAAACATTCATTAATCTCTGGTAATGTTTATCCTAAACATTTATTAATACATCATTCAAATCAAAAGCTGTGCACTAGCGTTAACAAATGTATTTCTCATTGTTAGTTAATGTTAGTAAACATGTTAATGATGAAATTTTGTAAAGTGTTACCAAACACTTTTGTTATAAAGAACTAGTATATAAAATAAAAGTACCAATATATTTTAATATTTATATTAATTTAATATAATAATATATTTAATGCAAATATAATCATAAAATATGAATAAATAATATTTAATAAAGTTTCTTTTTATACATTTTTGCCATGAAATGAATATGTATAGCCTTTACTTTCAATCATTCGGTCTGAAATGATCCTGCACGGGTGTAACCAAAGTACTTGGTTTACAGACAAAACAATCTGTGTATTATATTGCTAAATCATTCCCTCCCTTCTTCACTTACTGAACTCTATGCTCAGATACACCCAGACACACACACACACACACACACACACACTAAGGGTCCATATTTAAAGCAATTTTTTAATCTGTTCACTAAGATATGATTTCAGTGTACAATCTATGACAAACCCACAATTATTGAAGGGAAATTTCATAATATGAAAATTATTCATTCAGACCACCTTGTTTATTAAACATGTGACTGAACAGCCAAACGATGTTACAGACTACGATTCAACTTAAATTATAATCCTTCATCAGTGAGCCTGCCAGCACAGCATCACTGAAATCCCTTTAGAGTCCAGTATCACTGTCAGGAAGGGTGGAAGAACAGCTGTTACTGTACAAAAAGTGTGTCCAGATAGATGTGGATCGCATAACTTAGTCACAATGCTTTAAATGTGATGAAGCAGAAGCCAACACAGTCTCACACGCTTGGCCAAAACCCTTTTGCATCACTTTTTGAAGCTCTTTTAAAGGAAACGTTTAGCATCAATTTGCCAAAGCGACATTTTTTTCATTTTATCTTCATAATTAAAAGATATATTGGGTAAAAACAATGGCATTGTTGCATTTATGTAGGGGTGTGATTTTTCAATGTAAAAAGTTTTATATAAATGATATTATTTACACATTTACGAGCACGTAACCCAACCCCCTAAACCTACCATCTGTCAATAAAACACAGGCAGATACAACCACTGCCATAATTTTTTAGAAAAACATTAATATTCCAGGTCTTTTGAGGCAAAACGATTGAGTTGTGAGAGGAATAGACGTGGTCGCTGGCTTCCTCCTTCCGTGTAATTCCTGTGTGCTACTGCAGTCTGTATGCGATTTCTAAAAATGCCGCTACAAAATTCCTTATGTCAACATTGGTTGAGAAATGCCATCGAATCTTGTGTATCTTGTGACCGATTGCATCACGCTACAGGAGGGGAGTATGTTTTCTGAATGAGACACGAGCGTGTTAACGGATTAAAACCTTGTGTTTTACTCTCTTCTTCACATAAAGACTTTGTATGGCTTCAGGAGACTTGGAATGTGACACGACTTCTTTGTAATGTTTTTATACTGATTTTATACTTGCATTTACCAGTGGTTTTGGCACTGTGAGCAGGTGCCAGGTCATGCTGAAAAATTAAATCTTCATCTCCATAAAGCTTTTCAGCAGATGGAAG
>JAUMHQ010000076.1:10522437-10547001 GCA_032361165.1 Enteromius paludinosus
GTCAGGAGATGGGAGAAAGTTGTAGAAAGTCAAACATCACTGCAGCCCTCCACCAGTCGGGCTTTATGGCAGAGTGGACCGAATGAAAGCTTTTGCTCAGTGCAGGACACAAGAAAGGCTGCATAGAGTTTGCTAAAAAAAAACACCTGAAGGACTCCAAGATGGTGAGAAATAAGATTCTCTGGTCTGATGAGACGAAGACAGAACTTTTTGGCCTTAATTCTAAGCGGTGTGTGTGAAGAAAACCAGGCACTGTTCATCACCTGTCCAGTCCCAACAGTGAAGAATGCTGGTGGCAGCATCATGCTTTGGGTGTGTTTGTCAGCAGCAGGGACAGGACGACTGGTTGCAATTGAGGGAAAGAGGAATGCGGCCAAGTTCAGGGTTATCCTGGAGGAAAACCTTCTCCTGAGTCGCTGTGTGTACATTAATGAGGAAAAAAATTAACTTAAATGATTTTAACAAATGGCTGCAATATAACAAAGAGTAAAACATTTAAGTGGGTCTGAATTCTGTCCCCCCTGTATTTAGATATTGGTTTAAAAAAAAACCCCACACAAACCAAAACAAAAAAACACAAACATTAAAGAAACAGCAAGTAAAAGTTTGTTTGCCCACTCCAATCATGTGGACAGGACAGCACGTGAAAATCAGCATAGTCCTTATGTCCCGTTTGAGGTCAACACTCAAATCCATTATTCAAACAGGCGCTAATTATGCACTAAATGGTGTGGAAAGATGCAACAGGCAGTCTGAGCAGCACAAAGGGAGGGGGACAAAATGTGGAAAAACTTGCATAAATAGCTGCTTTTCCTGTATAATTTTGTTTCCATGAGAATGGTAAGTTTAAATACACTGTCACGGTTGCAGAAGTAGGCTATGCTTCGGAGGCATTAATTAATAAATTATATCTCTCTAAATTGTCTGAAGCAGTATTATCAAAAATACGTTTTGAGTAATATGACCAGAAATAATTGGAGGACATTTTCTAGAGCGAATGAAGAAAACAGAGATGAAAACACTGATTAGTTATCAGTGAGGATGTTAAAACTCTTTAGCCACCCATATTGACAATTACGGTGTGGTAGTCAAGAGTAATACTTATCTAAAGGTCTAAAAATCTAAAGATGCTAATCCCTAGGTCTAAATGTAGAAGATGTAGAAGCTTCATTTTGCTATTGATTTTAAATAATAATTTTTATCATTGTTTTCACATTTTCTCATGTATAACCATTGTAAATATGGATAAAGAGTTTAAAAAGAGCTGGTGCATTTAGACTCCTTTCATAATATTATAACATACATTTAATGAGGTCTTCAGATTAGTGTTTTTATACATTTATGAGATGGAAATCAGTGCATGGGTCAGATAAATGAAAAAGCCTACATTAAAATGTTCGTGAGTGCAATGCAAAAACAATGCAAAGGCTAGATAATAAAAAATGGTCTAGAAAGTTTCTTTTGAAAAATGTTGATAATAATGTCCCCATGGCCAAGTTGTTTCCTTTTTTATGACAGACTTATGTTAAGAAATTTTAAGATTATAAGATTTTTATGATAATGTTTTATGAAGCTGGTTCCAGGAATATACTTACCCATTACTACTATAATATCATTAAATAAAATACAAAATATATGTAACTGTTTCACGCATAAAACAATAGAGCAAGGTCCTAGCAAAACCAAGGTCATGGGTTGAAATTCCAAAGAATGCAATGCACTGCCTAAACGCATAAATTACAAGACAAATATACAGTGACCACTCTCGCAAACATACAGGTAATAAGCAGTGTTGGGGGTAACGCATTACAAGCAACGCGAGTTACGTAATAATATAACTTTTTCCAAGTAACTAGTAAAGTAATGCATTACTTTTTAATTTTAGAGTAAAATATCTGAGTTACTTTTTCAAAAAAGTAACGCCAGCTACTTTGTTTTCTTATTTATTGACTGACAAGTCTCCTGACATGTTGGGAGAAATCAGAAATACAGAGGCGTTCTGTGCGCTGTGTGAATACAATGTAGTTCTAGACTAAATGTGAAAGTGCATTAATTCATGTCACTCTCAAGAAACAGATTTAGTATTCATCAAAATAAATCAAACTAAACTCTAAAATATGATGCAAACCTGCAATAATTAAATTACACAAATGTATCTCATCTAATTTTATTAAACAATTTCTGCTGCTGTCCTTTGATGATCCAAGTTCAACCATAATTACAAGCAAAAATGACTGTGCTTCATTGTTTTTTTTCTTCTCCTGTATTCTACTTTACAGATGTCAATTACATTTTTCTTCAGCCTGAGGTTTATTCATGACACTTTTTGGTGTGAAAGTGCTTTTACATTTGCTATAAATAGAACTTCTTATATTAAAAACAAACGCTCAAGCTCTGCCCATTTTTAAAAAGTAAAGCAAAAGTAACGCAAAAGTAAGTAACGCACTACTTTCCATACAAAAGTAACTAAGTTACGTAATTAGTTACTTTTTTAAGAGAGTAAGGCAATATTGTAATGCATTACTTTTAAAAGCAACTTTCCCCAACACTGGTAATAAGTGAGTACAGTGTACACTCTCTGGTTTCTTGCATGAGTTTTCTCTTTTGGTCAACCTGCTGTGTTTTCAACAAAATGAACATTTGTCCAAGTGAAATATTATTTAATAGATCTCTAAATCAGCCATATAGTCATTTCAAGGTTTAAATCATGTAGTAATCCATTGTTTCATGTTTCCACCTATCAAAAGAAGATTTTGCCTAATTCAGCAAGGTCAACAACGTTTTAGTTCTACACAACCAAGTTAAAATTAAAACTAGCTGTCAATATTTTAGCCGGGGAGATTTTGAAACGTTTAATTTCTGTTGTTATTTGGGTAAATTATCTTTTGGTCTGTCTCTTCTATTCAATTTGGCTGATATTTCTCTTAATTGAATATCTTTTCATCTTCTAGAGCTTAAACATGATGCTCCATCAAATACACCACTGCTGTCTCAAGCTCACCGTTTCTGTATTTCACTACAGCTGGAGATTAACTTACTGGTTGATACACTACTGGGCACAGCTCAGCGTGTAATACCATCAGCAGTATGCCTAACACCGCGGTTCCCAGTGCCCACGCGCAGACGCGCTTCTTGTCCTCCAAAAGAAACTTTCTGTCGCGAAGTCTGTAAAGGTTTCCCCCTTCGATCGGTGTGAGTCTCTTCCCCGTGTGGGACAGCGGTACTCTAATCTCCGTCGTTTCCCCGTTGTGGTTGACAAGTCCATCACAGTTTCTGCCATCCACTTTGCTGTCCAAGTGCGCAAGGCGAGCGGTCATCTCCATTGCGCGCTCTTGTCTTCAGCCCATACAGACATCAGTCGCCTTGTTCTTCATCCTGTCCTTCCCCCTCTCCAACCAAAATTTCGGAAGGCATAGCACGCCTAAGTCAAGAAATATTTCTAAGCACAGAGGATAGACCGAAATGCGCACTCCTACCTGCGAACTTACACGCCTCAACATTTGACTTGGGTCTGTGGGTAGGCGCTCTGAAACTGTTCACTTTGAAGGAGCGCTCTTACGTAGGCTATTCTGTGAACGGACTGCTTCAACCCTTTACAAGTCGTGCCGCCTCATTTACTGTAATTAGTGTTTCTTTCGGGAAACCATCGTTCACACTTAGGTGTCAAAGTGTTCTAAAAGAGTTACAGTCCGAGATCAGTGGAAATGTAAAACTAAAAATTAAATGTTCCAGAATCAGCCAAAGTAATACAATTTGATTACAGAAAAATATCAAAAAATCCCTTATTTATATATATTTTTTTGACAGCAAAATTCCAACAGTTGATATATTCTCAGGTATTAAAATTAAGTGTATAATAGCTCATATTTGCGCTCTCTGCACGTTCGAGCTGGATACAGTCAATGCACACACTGCCAAATTTGTCCAGAGGGGTACCTCTAGTGTTAGTCCCGTTTAGTGCAAGACTAACGGTTTAGTTAATTGTGTATAGGTCCAGTGCTCCAATTAAGGCTATGTATTTTCGTGGAACAGTCTGTTCACGCGTGACGTTACTAGATTATTTATGTTTGCATACAAAACATATTTCTTTTAGGTATAGGCCTAACAAAAATACTGACGGCATTAGTCATGTTAGTGCACTGCCCGAGTAATTGCAGCGAGAGGCTGGTAGCTTATTGTGTTATGTTTACCTCTACTAACTAGTTTAGCAACAAGTTTAAGATTTTGAGGTAGCCTATTGAAACATTTCAAAGCACCAGGAAAACTATTATGTAAAATGTGTGTGTGTGTGTATATACACACACACACACACACACACACATATACCTGGTATACCTAAACCAACATTCCCACTGCAGTTGATATATTTGTATTTGTAAGTTTAACACTTATTGCTAATTCAAAGCATTTGAAAACGAGATTCCTGCACAGACCATTCAGAAAATGAAATATCAAATGGTCACTTCCATAATGAACTCGAGAGGGACAGGAACTCAGAAACTAAACATGCATGGCCACGAGGTTTGTTGCTCTCTCCTCTTGGTTTACAATCCCCTCCTTCAAGATTCTATTTCTATGCGCAAATCCTTGCTTGTCTTCCTCTAGGAATAACGTAATGACCTTGGGCCATGTGACGCACTAGCCCCATGTGGATCCTTCCGCCAGGGCATCCTGTAGCACAGAACCTACAACAAACGTCCCAATAAGTGTTTAGTCCAACTCATAGGAGCCCATGTAAAACATTAGGATGTTTCCACCATATATTTGGCTTGATTTCAGAGGTTGGAAGGTCTTTAGAAAGATCCTGTAACTTTTATCCTTCACAGTGGACTTGAATGAAAAGATTCAACAAAAGGTTTAAAAGTCTGAGTTTGTTTATTTTCAGTCTATGAAGAATACTGTGAATTGCACAATTTGGGAATAGATTATATCCAGAATCAGCCAACTTGATACAATTCAGGAACATTTTCATGTTTTTAACATAATCAAATTAAATAAAAATAACAAAACGGTTACAGTTTAAGCAATAAAATACATATTTGTAACAACCGTTGGGCATCGCTCATTTTTGGTTTGCGAAAGCAGAAGCAACATTTACAGTGATTGCATAACAGCAAAACATTGTGTAAAAGATAAAAGAAAGCAAAAATAAATATACATGTGAAGACTAAGCAAGAAAAATGTGTAAACATAGTATAGGTTATAAGTTTAACATGCAAAACTACACACAGTTCATTTTTATAAAAATAATAATGATATAGCATAGGGAAAATCTAAAAAGGCAGATTATAAAAACATTTCTGCTGGTACACAAGACAGCATTTGTGAGATGACACTGTTCACTTTTACAAGCAGTTTTTTTTACAAAACAAATACATCAAGAAGAAAATCTATTATATACAGTGACAATATCAAGATAATGAAATGTGGCTTGAAATGAAATTATGGCTTGAGGCAATGTATATCACCACCTAGTGGTGTTGGAAACAATTACAGTACAATTATACAAATTTTAAGCCTAGGTAAACGGTAACATTGTGCACAGAATCTAATATAATTAATAATAATAATAATAATAATAATAATAATGTTTTCGTTAATGCAGTCCTCTCCACATCAGATATGATTATTCTCAAAGGTGAATCGCCATTAATCAAGAATGTTACATGCAGAATTTAATTTAAAACCTCACCACACAGCACTCTTTGGCTTTAGTTAATTAAATTAATTTAATAGAAAAGATGCAAGATGCTTGTTGTTTTAGAGGTACCTTCATAAACTGTTACACCTGAGTTGAACTGCTGGTAAAATCTGGGAAAGTGCGTCCATTGAGTATTTCAGTGAATAACAACATTCACTCAAATTCAATTCAAGTGTGCTATGAATAAAAAGTTACCAAAACATTTAAACACTCACTGCAGAAGCTACTGGAAAAAACTGTGCTTTCCATATCTATGGCTAAAAAAAGTTCAAGTATGCAGTAATCCAACTTTGGCAACGTTGAGAAATAATTGCTGTACTTTTATGATCAAGTAATAAAAGAGACAGTGTTTTGTGCAAGAGAAGTTTAAACATATTGACTGACTATTTTTAGCACATAAAAACTTAAGTTAAAAGCCCAGAGAAAAAAATAAATAATAGCAGAATAGGTCAAATGAAAAGCTTAAAGTTGATTTGAATATATAAGCCCCAAATCAGTCGACATGCTTTACACTATACTTCAAGTTTATGATTTCATTAAAATAAGCTATAAAGTTCCCTGCAAATTGGCAGATACGTCTTAAATTATAGATCCACTGGTTTTGGTTACCCTTTCACTGTCCCCCAGGTTTGGAGGGTAGCGTGAGGCACAATGAACTGAGGAGGTGCTTTGGGTACGACATAGTAAGCAAACAACGGAGAAGGTGCTGGAGCACATACAGTCGTGAAGAACATGCCTCTCTTCTTCTTGTACTTGGGCCACATCGTTGCCGGGTTATAAAAGTACTGCGGCCCAGGGATCTGTTAATGACAGAAAATGTTTTACAATTTTACTTTCATTTTCTTTTAATTGAAGTTGCACTTTTTTCTTCCTTGAGTGTACTTTTTTAATTGAGTGTAATTTGCTGACGTGAATTTTAAAGGGACTGTACACCTTCAGTTTCCTGTTTCATAGCATGGGAAAAAAAACACTGTGCAAGTCAATGGGGACCAGTAACTCTTTTAGCAATGCATAATGGTCATTACCTGAGCTGGAGGAAACTTGCGTGGCCCTCTAGGCTCCCTTGTTTTAGATCTTGTTGTAGGAACTGTGTTCTTCACTGTTCTCTCCTCAACTTTTTTCGTTTGGTTCTCTTTCACCTCCTCTTCTGTATCACTTGAGACTGCTGAGCCGCAGTCAGATGAGGTTGCTGAGTGGTAGTCGGATGTATCCAGATTCACAGAATCTACTTGGCTTAAAGTATCATCCTTTTCCTCATCCTCCACTTTAGCAAACTGAGCTACTGTAAAATATCTGCCATTCTCCCCAGACCTGCGGGAACATATGAATGGGAACTACTACTTTTAGTGCCAAGTTCTCACTTAACACAAAATGGCAAGTATAATCATAAGGCCAAAAGGAAGTGTCTTTTTTAAAAATGTATCAAATAACAAGCCTGTCTTAGAACTTACCGCACGCACACCTCTGATGGATCGATCCATATTGTGATCTCACGAGGAAAGCCCAACTCACTTGGCTTTAAGCCACTCTGCATGCACGCCTGTGATACCGATTCATCACAGGGAGTTGTGTCATTTATTCTGATGCATCTGAGTAGGGAATAAAAAATGGTCAATTTGTGAAGACTGCAATGTAGGTTTGTAGGTCTTTTATAGGTAAAACCTAAAATGTAGACAAATTAAATGTTAATTTTTTTTTTTTTTTAAATAATGTTTTATTCAGAAAGGATGCAATAAACTGGCCAAAAGCAAAGACATTTACAATGTCGCAAATGATTTTTTATATTATCAAAATATTCTTCTAAATTCTTTTGAATATTTCTAATAAACAAAGAATCCTTGAAAAATTTATCACACTTTTAATTAAAAAATATTAAGTACAACTGTCTGATAATAAAAAGATGCATTTCTTGAGCTACTAATCAGCTAATTAGAATGATTAAATAGAATAAATGCTTAAAATTAAGCATTGCCATCACAGAAATATACTATATTTTTACATTTGTAAACTTTATTATTACTTTAAGTTGTAATAAAATTTGGCACTATTACTGTTTTTACTGTATTTTTTATTTTTTTTTTAAACTGCAACTTCGATGCCAATATTTCAAATATTGGTGTATATTTACTGAGAAAAATGTTGAGAAATATTTTATATATTTCATTAATATTTTGTTTATTCTGAATAATCACAATTAAAAACAAAACACTTTTAATACAGGCTATAACTTCAAACTAGAATATCCAAGTTTCCTATAAAAAGTATAACAAGTTTTACTAAATCCGTGAAGCCTTCTCATTCACCTGTATGCCTGTCCTTTGCAAGGATTGGCTGGGTACCAGTGGCCGGTGAACTTTTTAAGCAGAAGCTCTTGTAATTTAGCAGCGAACAGTTTGGCTTTAATTTGATCCACACCTCCACGCTCCACTGCCAAACCTTTCAGAAAGTTCACCCCAGCACTCACTTCCTTTTTCATTCTCACCACTGAAAGAAAAACAAAAATCTAATTTTAATCCGGGGCTTTATTACAATCACAAACTACAAAATTAGGAAATAATCTCCGATTGCCCTCCTTTTTAAATTGAACATTGTATATATAAAAATAGGCAAGAAAATTGGGTTCTTCCAGGCTTCTTTTTACATTCAAATAAACAAATAAAATGTATACCTATTCGTTTTTAGTCACCTGCGAAAAAAAATCTTATGTGTAACCACAACCTGAAACGCCTACGCTTTTGTAGGTCATCTCTATTGGCATCAGTGGCAGAAGAACTTCCCTGAGCACTGTTTTCTCTTTCCTCTGACACCTGTTGAAGCTGTGTCAACTGTTATTGAACTTTACCACATGAGAAGACTTGTTATCCCACGGCCATTATTTTGCATTATAGGCAAATAAAACGCAAATAAGAGTGACTCCGTTTCCAACAGCATATTGCTAAATAAGGTATACAGTTGCAAATGTAGACACATAAAAGTGCAAATAAACATGCATCCTTCTGACTCACATTGGAGGCTGAATTATGCTATACTGCTGAACAAGATACCTGACTTTGGCCACTCTTAAAAATTTATGAACTGCAGGATTTTATATACCAAACATTTAAGAATGATCATGGCCTGAACTGATTTGTTTTTATTTGTTTTGTTTAATAAAACCAATAAGAGGAGATGTTTAATAATTTTTTTATTCTCCAATTAACAGTTACTGTGGAAATTAAACTTTGTTTTTTACCTTGTGAATCATGTTTGCCTCTGTATGACAATTCATACGTATTTGTTAATTCAGAGAAAATCAAAATCAAGCTAACCTAAGAGTTATATAACACTAATTAAACCAAATAAACAAGTTTATGCCACTCCAACCATGCGAATGAGGTTGTTGCATTAGGCAACCTTTGAGCAACACGCTGTGAATGTACTCAGGCATTAGTCAGGGTGCTGATTTGAGTGACACAATAATAACTCATTCAAGATCTTTAACAATGCACAAAAGGCTTAAATGGAGTTGAGATCAAATCTATTTTCCACCTACATATCACAAATCTGAGCAACTCGTGACAGAATTTGCAAACTAAGTAAAGCAGGATGTCATGTATGTTTTTAGATGGACATTGACACAGACTGACCCGTGTATGAAGTGAGCAGGTCAACAGAGGCTGAAAGTTTTATCAAAGCGATGACTAACTGTGCAATTAATAGGAGACACATCACACAAATATCATGCTGGATGTTTTGTAAGTCTATTCAATTGGAAGAGGGGAGATTGTATTAGAAGCATGTATGATAAAAGAGATATAAATAAATAGAAGATATCATTGGCATATTCTATAAATGGACTCTGAAAAGACCATTCTATACGTCTATATGGCATTAATCACTCGTTGGGAACTCAGTGTGGACCATTTTAGGCAAAAAGCAATTTTCCAGACAAATGTTTACAATAATCAATTATTCTATTGTATTGACTATTCTAGTCAAACTATTGTATTAAAAAAAACTAAGTAAAACTACTGTATAAAGGAGTAAAAAGCGCAGCGCTGTTCAGTCACGTGCTACACGCGCACCACATGCAATTCTAAAGGTTTTCAAGCAAGCGGCTGGGAAAGTGCATCATCGGAAATTCCCAATAAAACCCCCCCACATCATAATGTATGTACTCTATGTAGACCTATGTATAATATATATATATATTTATAATATATATATATATTAACTAAACATAGTTAATACATACAGAATGATTAATATGGTGTCTTCAAAATTAATAATGTATTTTTTCCGACTTTTAGTATTTTTCATAAAAATGTTAAGGAAATAACAGTGGTCTCCGATTACAGTAACATGTACGATCGTGAAACTCGTACTTTAATATTTTACATACATCATATTCATGTTTTGACACTTTAACTGCTATAACTTACAGAGAACAAAAGGAGAAAGAAAAACTTTATCGTTAATGTTTATAATTAATAGTTCTTAAGGCAATTTCTTACCGATATACGCTGAACCCAAAACGACTGGATGTTTTTCGTGCTCTTCAGCTATATTTCCTCAAAATTGTTGTCTCCAAAAAGACTAGTAACCCGAGTAAGTACGGTGCTTCCTTGTTGTAGTACACTAGTGCTCCACGTTTCTTCATTCGCGCTGGGCTCGGTCGACCAACAAACGCGTCATTTTACCGTCAGCGATTAGCATATGACTCACTTCCTGTTTTTTTTTTGTTTTTTTTTGTTTTTTTTAAACTAAACTATGTGGTTTAAGTTTTTTTATTAATCTGTAACTATAATATCATAAAAAAATCCCTGCCAAATTATCTCTTTTTTTCAGAGGCAAATGTTAGGCTATTTGCTTAGTCCCTCATTTTTAAACACAATTTTACACTTACAATTACAATAATAATCTACTGTATAAGCACAAATCTATATTTATTGAAAATCTTATGTTTGTGTCTCAACCTTTCAATCAAAATGGTTTGATCTGTAATTACACTGATATTTTAGTTAAGCATGGAATTCCTGTTTGCAATTGTTGCTGATGCAGCGCCACATGAAGTTGTCACGCTTTTTGGAGGTCTTTCTTTTCCAATCTTTGCAAAACAGTTGTTGGAAAACAGTGGCTTTCATAATCCAATTTCAGATGGAGTCTATTTCTGTGCCTTATGTCATCTCTTATTGGAATGGTTTAGTAATTGAAATTCCCTGGAAGATTAGTGCTCTCTTAAAAGACTTAAGAAAGATAATAATACCAACTTTTGCTTCTGTTTACATAATCTTGAAACTTCTTTACATTTATTCTGGAATAGCTCTTATTCAACATCATTTTGGTGTGACATTCTTGACTTTGTCAAATGTTATGTGAATCCTAATTTTGAGTTTACTTACAAAAATATACGTTTTGGCTTTCACGAATGTGGGGACAAAAAGATGATACTTATCTCATAAACCTTATTTTCCTGTTTGTTAAATATCATGTTCATAAATGTACATTTTCGAAATGCAAACCTCTTTTTATAAGATTTAAACGTTGAAAATTTATTTTGAATCAATTGAGTTCTCTAAGAACTTAAAGGCAATAAGAACAATGGCTTTGCAAAAGGACTTTGCACTTTCTTTGGGCTGAAAGACTGATGAATGACCCTGGACAGTTGTTGTATCGTCATGGTTTGAAAATGATGACAATTGTTATTGTAATTGTTTTTCACACAATGAAAAAAAAAAACTCACTTCCTTGTCTATAAAGTACAGCTTACATTGTTTCTACTACAAGAATTCATGTTTGTTATTATGACGCTGATTCACTCAAAGCCCAAATATGGTCAGAGCTACCTGTACTCGGAAGTAGTTGTAAAATACAATGATAGTTAGCCAGAATATTTATTTACTCCAGGAATTTAAGAAGACATTGTAAGAATGTGCTCGTTATGTGTGTTATACGCCTGTGATAGTTTAGATTAGTTTAATAATAAATGGTTATTTAAAGTAGTGTTCTAAAGTGTGTGAAAAATATAGCCTATACGTATGCGTGTAAGTTGTGATGCAAATGATCATTTGTAAGGCTACTCAATAATGAAACCACTCGTTCTTTAAAAAGTGAAAAAGTCTTTTGAGTTTAAGGCAAGAGTCTTTGCATTGATACTGGATAATTTAAAGGCACCATAAAAAGCAGTGTAGTCACGGTTAAGAATAGAATTACACTGAGAAGTGTTGATAGAGGGTGTACTTCATCTGATGTACAGCAGATGGCAGAATTGATCCCTTCTCTTTCTTTTTTTCCTCATTCATGCTGCTTTTCTGTTGCACTCTGGGTGAGATCTGATGTAAGAGCGTGTTCATCAACCTGCGTTAGTGTTCAGTAGCTCAGCTTGCTTACATTGAAAATGGAAAATGTTCTGATGATAAGAATTCTAAAGAACAGAGAAGAAAACAGCATGAGGTAAACGTTACACTGGCACACCTTTGCAGAAACAGTCAGTCACTTTCAGTTCAAACCGAAGTCACAGACAGATCATAAGCTACAGCATGTCCCAGATGCTAAATCAAGAGGAAAGTATGGCTAAAAGAAAGAGAGGTGGGCACAGATTAAAAAACAGAAAGTAGATCAGATGGCCATTACTAATATTCAATACGTTTTTACTAACAATGCAGCCAGGGAAATAATCAATCTGCCTCTGCTTGCCAAAGGAATCTAAGAAAAAAATCGGTAAACAGTGTGATTTTTCCTCATTTCCATTGTCTTTTACTATTGGCTTCAGATTCCTTGTCAGTGGGTAGTTCTGGTCCTCAGCTGGTACACTGATTGGATTTTTCCTGGATGCCTTTGAACAAGCAATTAATTTAGTCAAAAAGCCATGGGTGATTTGGTGTCCCTCTTTGAATTAAGAGTGTGATGCATTCCTTTGACCTGGCACCTCAGCCCTTGAGAGGTTGGTGTTGTGTGAATCACAATGAAGAAAACCTGTGTACTTGGTTCATTTGCGTTTGATTAATGTTTCTACAGTAGAGAAATGTGTCTTTAATGTGACATTTTGGCCAATCGTAGGCTGATTTCCCCAAAGTCTGAACACTGTGGCTCTATCAAAACATTTTGTTTGTTTGTGCATCTCAGCCAGCCCAGCAACAGTGGCTCGACCAATGGAATGAGTTAGGGGCAGAGCTATCTGCATGACTGACCAATGGCAGACACAGGGAGTGTTCAGTCATCATTTTTGCAAATTTAGCAAATAGTTTGGTCAGAATTTGTGCCAGTTTGGTAACATGCTGAAGAAATTACACATTTTAACTTTCATTTCTGGAAATACTTTTTAATTTTTTTTATTCTTGCTCTCCCAGCTGCCTACAAGTCCTTGGCTTATTATCCACAACAATAAAAGAGGTTGAAAAGTAGTTTGAGGGTTTTTTTCTTTAACTTGTCACTACAAAGGCAAACAAACTCATATTGCCTCATATTAGAAACCACAGGTGTTTTTCATAGCCATGGGAAATTTTCAAGAGGAAGTTATGGATAAGGGTTTATACACATGGATATTTTTGGTTGCTCAGGCTGAGCTTTGTGGAAATATGTTTTTGCGTAAGTATTCTGCACTGGAACATATCATCTGAAGGCAATTTTTGTAATTAAACATGTATAAACATAAATAATTTCAGAGAACTAAATAAATAAATATTTGCATTATAAATTTATATATTTTAAATGTATTATTTTAATAAAATTGATTTGACTGTGTATTTTTATTTCCTAAAAATAACCACTTTGGAATTAATTTTATATTACTGAAACACACACACAGACAAATGCTATCTGCTAGTTGCTTCAGCTTTAAAAATGTATTGATTTCCCAGGCTCCCAGCAAGCTTAATGCAATCGATAGCGATGGCCTTTCAAGATCAGCACCAGTATAAGCATACCATCCTCTCATGCACAGTTACCTCTACACAGCCACGCACACACTCTCCCTCTGTATCCCCCTCACACCCCCAGGTAACGATTGTCCTTGGGTAAAAGAACAGTTTGTCTGCATTAGGAGTGAAGTGTTCCTAATGGGATTGTTCTCCTACTCTGGTAATGATGTTATGTATGAAGGGCCAGTTTGGTTCTATAATGAAGGTGAAAGAGATTGCAGCACACTTCATTTTGACCTCCGTTATCTACCCTGTCTTTTCTCCGTCTTTCATCCCACCTCAGCTCTCACCAATTTTGAAGAAGATCGATAGTTGTTTATGTTTGCAGTGCGCTCAAAGATCTGCCTCGTTGGTTGTGTGGAGATAATGTGTGTTGTGATCTGTCCTTGTTACTCTGGGTGAGGGCAATCGAAGAGTTGAGACTGTGATTTTGATTACTTTTGAAGGGTTGCTCAATGTAATCAACACAATGTAAAGCTCTGTTGGTTGTAACATTAATTACGGATACTGTAATAAACGTGAATATTTTGTCAAACTGCTTGCAATAATTACATTTTGGTCATTTTTGGGTACAGGTGGTGGTGAGAAAAATTGTCACAGCTCAGTTTCAGAGGTGAAACCCAGTTCAAATGACAGTACAAAATTAAATAATAAAACACTGTTATATACAATCATTAGGCAAACAGGATAGTAACATAGGCACCAGATAATAAGAGTGAGTGAATGTTGAAACCAGGTTGTAATCAGACTTCCGTAGTATTTATTTTTTTGGTCCTACTATGGAAGTCAATGGTGACCCAAAACAGCCTGGTTTCTATTTTTTTGTGTGCGTGTTCAGCAGAACACATTTACAGAACTATTCCTTTAAGAGTTGTTTGATGTAGGGGGACATTTTTGTTAACCTTTGTGTTATAGGCTATTGGAATTTATTATTAGTTCTGTCATGTTGGGAGAGTTGCTGCGGTGAGGAGTGGCGATTTCTTTAGTAATATTTTCACTACCACGCTATTCTATTTACATCTTTCATCGAAAATAATACGAAGAAAGTAATGCTAACTTGTTTTTTTGCCCTCGTATGTTTTGTTTTAAAGTCATTCTGTTGAGACATGGCTGTTTTAAAAAAAAAATTCAAGTTTAAATAAAAACCCGCGAAAAACCTTCAAGTTCTTCAGACTGTTGGAACGCAAGAACGTGACCCGTGTGAACAAACGTTATTCTGAACGAGGATTTGTGAAATCTGAAGGAAGACGTTTAATAGACTCAATCCAGCTCTGCGCATTTCGTATGTTTCTCTTGTCATTTGTTCTGTTCGAACGTTTGCGCTTTTCGAAGTGGACCTCACCGAATACTCCGCCATGATTCCAGTTCGAGGTGAATTTATACGTTCCATTCAAAGTGCATTTAAGTGTGCGAGACGTCATTTAAATCGTATTCACTTATTTACGGTACAAATCCGTGAATGAATGTTCCGAAGTGAAGTAAACTTTAACGGACACTGTGTAGGGACCATGTCGATTGGGAACACAGCTAATGCACAGATCTCTCTTCTAATGAGCTGATTATCAGAATCAGGTGCGTTAACAAAGAGACACGCAAAATATGCAGAGCAGGGGGCCGCGAGGACCAGGATTGAGAACCACTGGCCTAATGTATCAACAACCGTCAAGCTGTTGCTAAATTCAAGAAAAGAAATTAAACCAGAAGCGGGCGTGTTATCACAGCTAATAAGGTAATTTAGGACAATTTGTAAAAATGTGACAACCTGCCCTAACTTGACATGATAAAATACGCTTGTGCAGTCCAGCGTTTGTTGTGAAATTAATTATAAAGCTGTCTAAACACTTAAAAAATGTCTGCAAGTGTTTAATGTATTCACTTGTTTATCCAACAACTATTTGACAAACTCTGTAGTTGAAAGAGTTTTGTGACATGCAAAACCAGAAAATAAATAGCCTATCATAAATGATTTCCCCTTTGATTATAAAAATGTTACGTTTACACATGATACTGTATTTCTATGTCGTTTTGAGGAGTCATCTGTCAGGAAATCGCTGCTACTGTCCTGCACCTCGCTGCTCTGCATATCAATGTTCACTTTCCCTTTCTTGTCCCCCAGACTCAGCTCAGTGTGTTTCTTCTGCAGGAGTTTCTCAGGCAGGGAGAGGCCAGGATGGGGTTGCAGACCAGGGAGAGTTTCAAGTTCAAGTGCAAGATTACATGTTCCTGACCAAGAGGAAGAGCGGAGAAAAAAAGTGTGGTAACTAAGCCGAAAGTAGTCATCTGTATGCTTCTGTAACCTTAACAGCACATTGATTCCGCATGAGAGAAAAAGTGAACAAGAGAAGCCGGGGAGAAAAAAAATCCACCCCTCTGCTTTCTCTTCACTGTTACTCTCCTCCTCTTTCCCTCCCACTAAGATATTCTGTCTGAAGCCACCCCCCCTTCTCTCTCTCTCTTCCTCGATCTGTCTTGTATTCCTATCCTTCATTCTCTCCTACACATGCACATACTATTAAACACCACTTTTCTTCTTTTTCTTCGTCTCTCATCAGGTCGTCTTTTAGCACTTCGCTTTAAGAGCCTCTAGTATTTCTGTTTTTCCCGACGGGTGGAGAAACCGGCTCAATGAGGCTCTCTCTCTCAGCTGTGTATCACACACTGGGATAGCCTGTTTCTCATTGAGAGGCCCTTTTTTTACTTGTAACACACGAGTCTCGCTCTCTTTACGGCGCAGGTTTCCCTCCCCCTCCCCTTCTTCTCTACACTTATCCGTAAAGAAAGGAAGGAAGCGGAAGAGAGAGGTGTCTGTGAGGAGGAATGATGAAAAGGCAGAGAGAGAGAGAGAGAGAGAGAGAAGGAGGGGGTAAAAGAAGAGAGCAGGACTGAGGAGAGTGGACTGGCAGAAACGTGAAATACGAGAGGGAGAAGAATAAAGTAGGAGAGGAACCCGCCAGAGGAGAAACGAGGGATGGCTGACCTGGAAGTGGGAAAAATCGGGGGAAAGGAAGCCACCGTTCTTTTTCAACACTTGCTGGTATTTCGCTTTTCACTTTGTTTTTTTGTTTTGGTAATTTCTTTTCTTTATATTTCATCTTTCTGATTCAGTTTTTTCTATTTTTCTTTATGGTAATATATCCTGATATCATTCCTAATGTTTTATTAGTGTATAAATGTGCTTTCTGCTACTTTACATGCAAAAGTAACCATCCGTTTGCAGACTTCGAGTACTTTTCTCTTCCATCACATTTTCCTCTCTGCATCAATCACGTTTTGCTTTCTTGTGCGACACGTATTAGCTTTCTTGTGCATTTTTCTTTGCCACTTTTTTTGAACACATTAGGCTATTATTCATGACTTTTTTAAAAGGCTAAAATGGGGCCCGCAAGTCAAGATGATCGCATAAAAGCTTTAGTACTTATTGTTTGCATCAGTTAAATTGGTTTTGCACTGATGCACTTGTAGAGAGTGTGATCTTTATGTAAAGTCAGTCCTGGCCTCCCGAGTTTGGGCCACTTTTGTTTCACTTGAATCGTTGAAATGTAGCGTAGTCCCTATATTGGGGTGTCCCCTCTTCTCTCTCCGTACCACGCTCCTCCCATCATCCCTCATCCCCGCTGTCTGTCTTCCTCCATCTGCGCCCTTCTGAAAGGTTCATCATTGTAACGCTTGTGTTTATCAAACCAGTGAATACTGATGTTGACATTAGTTAACCATTTTCCCCTTTGTGTACATTCTCCCTCAAAAGCCTTTTTATTCTCCTCTTATGGTTTGATAACGGAATGCTATCCCATCCCCTCTCTCTCTGCTTGCATATGTGTTTCTCTCAGTGTTTTACATCTTTCATCTGACTGCATAAGTGTCTCCACGGTGATTATCCTCTACTGCCCTTAACCACATGGTTCCTGCTAACCTTCCGACATATAAAAGGGCAATGGTAGTCTAGTGGTCAAAAACAGCCCTAAAATGATGCTTGTTTTAGGCATAAGTTAGGCTTGTGTATTGATACAATGATTTTTAGTTCCCTGTCCAGTGGTTTTTATGTTCTTAAAAATATTGTTTATTTATAAAAACTATGAGTTTTTAATTAACTTTTTACAGCGTATAACCATTTAATCACAAAAAGGCATTGAGGTAATAAATAATAGGAAATTTCTTTAAACATCTTCCATACAAACCTCAATCCATGAACAAATGTGCAGAAGAGTCTTATGCAGTGCTTCTCAGCTAGGGGGCCGGGGCCCACTAGAGGGCCTCAGCAAATTTCAACAGGGGCCTCAAGATAACTTAAGATCATTTTAACTTAATGCATCTAAAATTTTAAATATTAACCATTTGAATGTATTTTTTTTAACCAGGATTGCCTTGGTCTTGGAAAACCTGAATATATAGGAGGAGGACTTAAAAGTGTGATTTTTCTATATGTTAAAATAATGTAAATTAAAATCTAATAACACCTTGGGCATATTTATCATGAATATAATTTTATTCTAGTTATGCCAAGCTCTAAAATATTTTATTGGTTAAAAAAGTAAAAGAGTAAAATTACGTCCATTATATTCATATAAGGGTTAGCTAAGCACCAAAAAGGGGAAAAGTATGGTTTTGGTGTGTTTTATATTTTCGTACAGAGGTTAGGAACACATTTTTTCACCATGCCTGTTTTACTTGTGTTTTGGTGGTCTGTGTTCATCAAACCCCCAATAAATGGATGTTGCAGTTGCATTAATGTTTTGTGACTATAAACACAGACTCTATATGTCAAGCATTAAAGCAGTGTTATTTTCCACTGGTTGACACAGTGTTTGGTTAAATAACTAGATACTCTGTCATGTTTTATTTCTTTATTATTTTTTGTACAATATCTATTGTGTACCACCTAATTTTCCTTGAATTTTGAAACTACATTCATCACTGGCTCACAAGTGCATTCATACAGTACCACATCAATTTCAACACAACAAACAAATCACCTTGAGCCTCAAGTCTTGAATACTACCAGCAGTACAAAACAGTATAAGGGCCATTGACTCTCCATATGTTCAAGTGTCTCAGATTGCTTGAGCCCAACCTCACTGAAGTGCTCAGGAAATCAATAGGTTTAACATCAGCGCTGCCTCCTCTCTTACAATTTCTCACTGAGGAATAGATTGTGGAAAAAAGCATTTCGCTTGTGAACCCCCCCCCACTACCTACTACCTTCTTTTGTGCATTAAACTTCAGGCTTTTAAGTTGGTCCAGTATTGTGCAATCAGAGTAAGAAAGTTTTATTCATGACCTATATATTGCAGAGTTTGATGACATTTGCTGTTGCGACAAGCAAAAAAATTAAAATAAATGCCTGTGGGCTCTGTATAAAGAGAGCATTTCTACATAAACAGCAATTTACCTCGTTCTTCTGGTGTCAGATGTGTCCGTGAATGTGTCTAATTTGCCTAAATTGTAGTGGTTACTGTATATTTTTAGGTAACCTTACTAGTGACTCAGGTCTAAATGGCTCTTTTATCAAATCTCGGCCCACTTCACCATCCAAATTAGGCTGAATAAAGACATTTGCTGGGTAGTTGATCCCATTGGCAACAACAGATGGATATTTGTTACATTCCTTAGAGCAAAAGTCTTTCTTCTTTAAATGGCTTCAATTTTTGCATGGTAAAAAAATTATTCAATATACAGTAACTGCTCATTGAGTGTTTAATTAACTTGATTCCTGAGATTCTAATCATAATAATAATATTATTTTTTTTTTTCAGATACTGTTTATATGTAATCCCAAATTATGATGGATAACTCAGTTTAAAAAAAAAGTAGAAGTCACCCTCGTATCTGTCACGCTCAGAGCAGGGGACAGACACCATGTTTCAAGTCAAGCAGGTTAGTTTATTTCACAACGTAAAGGATACACAAGGAGATGCAACAAATGGTAATTCAACAGGGTAACAAAGTTTAAGAGCTCTCACCACAGTCACTCACCTGAGCTCAAGGTCGCTACCCTTATCCTGGTCTCCATCCATTAGGCCACAACTGCCCCCAGAGAGCTGAGTCCCAGTAAGCCAAAAGTAGTCGTCCGTATGCTTCTGTAACCTTAACAGCACATTGATTCCGCATGAGAGAAAAAGTGAACAAGAGAAAAAAATCCACCCCTCTGTAATCCCAGTAATCAGTCTGGTCGTTCGTTGGCGGATTGTATCCTGAGGAAAGACTGATAGAAACACCCAACAGACGAAAGAATTCCTTCCGCACTCGAGAGGTAAATTGAGGTCCTCTATCAGACACTATGTGTTCTGGAATACCAAAATATCTCAATACTTGAGTGAAGAGGGCCTCGGAGGTCTCCAGTGCAGTGGGTAGTCCCGGCAGGGGAATTAATTTGCAGGACTTGGAGAAACGATCGGCCACCACTAGGATGGGGGTGTAACCGCTTGAGGCAGGCAGGTCAGTGGCAAAGTCAATCCCTTTGTGGGACCATGAGAGGCGGGGAATGGGCAAGGGTACCAGTTTTCCTTCATGCAGATGGTGCAGGATGTTTGAAATGGCCCAGACTGAGCATCCACGGATGTAGCGGTCAACATCCCGGGCCATGTGAGGCAACCAGAATTGGTTTTGGACAAGTGAGAGGGTTCGGCCGCTGCCTGGGTGCTTGGATCCTGGAGAGGTGTGAACTGAGTCCAGAAAGTGGTGGCGGAGCATAGATGGGACATTCT
This sequence comes from Enteromius paludinosus, assembly GCA_032361165.1. Classification (NCBI taxonomy): domain Eukaryota; kingdom Metazoa; phylum Chordata; class Actinopteri; order Cypriniformes; family Cyprinidae; genus Enteromius; species Enteromius paludinosus. The sequence continues at coordinate 10,542,738 of JAUMHQ010000076.1, forward strand.
TCTTGCCTTCTGGACCTCTTGGCGGAGCTGGTTCTAACTGAGTGGCCTGCTGGATCTGATCATCGCGGAACCACTGGATTGCCAAATGGCAGACTCTGGTAGGATGGGCTCTGGTTCTTCAGGTGGGGGATCAAGTTGATGCAAGCGGGACAACACATCCGCCTTGGCGTTCTTACTCCCTGGGCGGTAGGTGAAATTGAACGTGTGAAAAACAGAGCCCATCTAGCTTGATGAGGGTATAATGTTTGGGCTTCATGGAGATACTGTAAGTTCTTATGCTCTGTAATCACCTCAAATGGATAGTTTGCACTCTCCAGCCAGTGGTGCCACTCTTCGAGGGCCAACTCGGTTGCCGATGTTGTAGTTCTGCTCCGCCGGGGACAGTTTCCTAGAGAAGTAGGCGTGTCATCGTGCCAGATTAGGATCGGGGTGACGGAGAACAGGTGCTGAACAAAAGGTATTCTTCAGGTGTTGAAAGGCTGTCTCTGCAGCAGGAGTCCAGGTTATGCCCTTCTTCGGCCCTCGGAGCAGTCAGCTGAGGGGTGCGGTGATCTGGCTATAATGGTTGATAAAGCGAATTTGTAAACCCCAAGAATCTCTGGAGCTCCTTCACAGTGGTGGGCATTGGCCAGTTGCACACAACTTCAACCTTCTTGGGATCCATAGCAAAACCGGCAGGGGAGATGATGTATCCCAGGAACTGGATGGTGGATTGATGAAACTTTTCGGCTTTTAGGTAGAGTTGATGGTCTCTGAGGCATTGTAGGACTTGGGAGACATGATGGTGATGTACTGACAAATTGGGTGCGAATATGAGTATGTCATCGATGTAGATGATGACAAACTGATGGAGCATATCACGGAACATTTTGTTCAAGAAATTTTGGAAAATGGAGGGTGAGTTAGCGAGCCCATGCGTCATAACCCAGTATTCGTAGTGGCTGTTTGGCGTGACAAAGGACGCAATTTGATTGCGGTCTTCCATTCATCTCCTATGTGGATCTGGATAAAGTTGTATGCACTCCTAAGGTCTAGCTTTCAAATTACGTGGGCGTGCCAAAGCTCTTAAAAGGCTACAGGTATGAGGGGAAGAGGGTAGGCAAATTTCACCGTCTGATCATTATGGCTCAATAATCAATACAGGGCCGGAGACATCCAGAGCTTCCTTCACATACTCCTCCATGGCCTTTCTCTCCGGGATCGAAAGCGGATATTATCACCCTTTAGGAAATTTGGCATCATGCAGCAGATTAATGGCACATTTCCAGGAGTGGTGAGGGGAAAGGCGAGTGGCAGAAGACTTGCTGAAGACATCCTGGTAAGACTGATATTCCTGGGGTATGTTGGTGACTGAGGCATTCTCAGGACTCTCAATGGTTGTGGAGGAGAACGGTAAGTGTTGAATGGTAGGTTTAACTCAGACCTTTAGACATCTCTCCTTACAATGATCACTCCATTTCAGAATCTCCCCAATTCTCCATCTGATCTGTGGTTGGTGTTGCTCAAACCAGGGTCTACCCAGGAGGATATCTACAGTGGCGTCATTCAGGACCAAGAACATGGTCGGCTCAAAGTGTACGCAGCCTATTTGGAGAGCGATTTGAAGGGGTAGAGTATCATACCAGGCGTCTGTCAATGAACCTTTCCTAGATGGTGGTAATATGATACTGGACAGGGTTCCAACGTCTTGGGATTTATAGACTGTCCAGACAGCATGAGGAGATGAAATTGCTGGCTGCTCCCAAAGTCCACCAGGGCTTTGACAGGGGAGAGGTGAGAGTTAAAGACAAGCCATGCATCTATGAACAGTATGAGAGTTAGCGGTCGATCAATGTTTTTAACACTCACCGTTGCTTGTGAAGGTCGGACAGGACAATGGCGAAGGAAGTGGGATGTTTCGCCACAGTAAAGGCATCGTCCTTCCCGCAAGCGCTGGGTCCTCTCCTGCTCTGACAGATGGTAAGCCTCAGGCTGCATTTAAAGGTATAGAGAGCATTTTAACAAGAAGCCATTACATGAAGTTGTCCCACCCGAGAATGGGGTTGGTCGAGCTACAGGGCTGGCATTGGGTGTGGGTGATCGGGAACAGACATCATTTAAAGCCTGGAGGAACACTTGATATTGATCCTTGGGGTGTGTGGCTTGCGGTTCCATGTGGTGAGGAACTCCGTAGAAGCGTTGGTTAGGTGCTAAGCTTCGGTCACTCTCAGAGCAGGGGATAGACACAATGTTTTAATTCAAGCAGTTTAGTTTATTTCACAACGTAAAGGATCCACAAGGTGATGCAACAAAAGGTAAATTCAACAGGGTAACAAAGGTACATACTCAGGTAAGTAAGTCTTTCTCATCAAGGGGTAAAGTATCCCACAGTAAGCGGCTTGGGCAGACTGGAGACCAGGAAAAGGGTAGCAGCCTTGAGCTCAGCCGGTGAGTAATTGTGGTGAGAGCTCTTTTGTATGTGGCAGGTAAGTGGGTGCAGGTGCGGGTGATTAGTAATCAGATGATTGTGATCGTGTGTGATATGTGGCTTTGTCTGTTGCGGGTGTGAGTGAAGGCATGACAGTATCACTCTCACGTTGCTCAGTTTTGCTTATTTTAACTATATGTAAGCTATATGTAATGAAACTATTACAAACTTTTAGTAAGTAAAACAAAGCTCAAATAAAACAAAATGAAGTATAGCGGAAATATATAAATGGTAGTTGGCATACTGAAATCTCTAAAATCTCTAAAACTAATACTGAAATATTCTATATAATATGACAAAAGCAAATAACCTAATTACTAAAATGTGAACTACAATTAACATTACATTATAAATACCATTATTCTATTCAATAAATTAATACATTAAAATAACACAGTCTTTTTAAACCGCATGACTACTGTCTAATACAAAAAAGGATGTCTCATTGTGTTTTAAGCCTCACAGTGAAAGTCTGGAATCACATGGAATGACATGAGGGTCAGTAAATGATAACAAAAATTTCAGTTTTTGAAGGGCTATCCCTTTAAGAATAATGTGTATTTATTTGAGCTAAAAGGCAGTGTTTTCCTGTGGAGCTATAGTGGAGGTGATGTATTTTAGGTGATATTCTACACCTGCATAGTCAAATGTGCTGACAGTATGGGGCTAATTAACAGTCGCCTGACTGTTGTAGTACTGTGTGTTTACCTGGAGTGCTGACATACGAATTACTGGAAAAGAACTGTACCACCGGCTATTGTGTTTTCACTATGTGTGCACTATGAACGTTTACACAGCGAAGGTGACACAGAAGTGTTAGTATGCATGACCAAGTGAGAGTGACATTTTGTCATGATTGTGTTTAGTCACACCTGAGGTTTACCAGCGTGTGTACAGCTCTTAAGATCATGTGTGGGTGTGGGTGTGCGTACAGTGGTCGCGTGGGGGTTAATATCTGCAGTCCAGAGGAATGTGTTTCGGGTCAGCAATGAGAATTCCTCAGTTCTGCATTAGTAGGTCACAGCGCTGCTGCTTGCCTCAGCAAACTCCCTCACTGGCGAGATTCTCTCTCATTTTCTAACCTTCTCTGCTTCCCTTCTTTTGCTTTTAGCTAGGTCTCATTTTCATTTTTTAACCTTCACTTTTCCCACATGGAATTGTTATGCATCCTCTCATTCTTTTTTTGTTTCCTCTCTCTCCTGCTAAGACGACTAAGATGTGGGGGGTTGGGTGAAAAGGGGGAAAGGCTATATGTGTGTGTTTGTGTTATATAAATGTAGCCACGTGCACTGTTCACTCTTGCCGCCTGATGCTTATGTTTGCATATGATTTATGTCGAAGATCTTTCTTATAACCAGATGCCGCTCATTTCAGTCTCCTCCTGTGAAGAAAAGAGGGAGTAGCACAAAGTTCAAAAGATGTATTTTTGAAAGAGATTAATGCTTTTATTCAGCAAGAATGCATCAATTTCAAAAGTGACAGTGAAGACATTTATACTTCTTCAAGTAATGACTTCATATTCATACCATGGTTTCTTTACTGTGAACAAAAAATTAGATGATCAATAATTTATGTTAGCTAAAAATAAAAGAAACGATTAACAATTTTTTTGTAATTTAAATTGAGCAAAATAAAATAAATGATGAATATTAGATTAAAAAAATCTTAACTTAAGCTTAAAAAATTTAATTTTATTCAGTTCATAATTTGAGTTGACATGACTTGTATAGCCAGTTTGAATATGCCAAAAAAAAAAAAAAAAAAAAAAAAAAAAAAAAAAATATAAAAAAATATAAA
>JAUMHQ010000076.1:10580098-10593062 GCA_032361165.1 Enteromius paludinosus
AGTTTCCTGTAAGGGGTAGGTTTAGGTGTAGGGTCAGTGTAGGGCAATACCACATACAGTTTGTACAGTATAAAAACAATTTACGCCTATGGAGAGTCCCCATAAATCACAAAAACCAACATATATGTGTGTGTGTGTGTGTGTGTGTGTGTGTACCTGTTTATGCTACACTGTACAGACCAAATGTCCCCACAAAGAAAACCTGAATTTATTTACATTATGGGACATTATTTACATTTGGTTCCCACAAGGGAAAAAAAGTATCAAAAATATGAAATGATGTTGATCTGAAAGTCTAACAATGCAAACTGGTTTTCTGTAAGGGTTAGGGGATAGAAAATATTGATTGTTTGGTAGAAAAGTAATAGAAATCTATGGAAAGTCCCACAATTTATAGAAACAAATGTGTGTGTATGTGTAAAAGAGAGAGATTTAATTAGGCTATATACCCATAAAGTATTTGACAAATAAAACTATTGTAGGCCATTGTAGCTTTTCTATATATATATACATGATAAGTTTTTAAATGTATTGTGCATGTGATGCAAGTTGCTTTTTGCTGTTTTTTTTTACTGTATAACTGTTGTCTGCACATATTTTTTTATAATGCATATTTTATTTTATATAAAATAGTATTAAGTTTGCTGATGTATCTCAAAGATTAAGTAAAAAGCTGAAGCAAAATAAAACTCCTTACTCTGGAACATTAATTAACATTATTAAATAAAATGACTTTACATTCTTTTTCAAATGTGAAAATTGCATGTATCGTTTTAAACATTAATAATGCAATGTTTATAATGTATGCTGTTTCTATTCAGCTAAATTATACTAAGTGTTAAAAGAGGTCACCTTTTAAGAGGACTCAAAAGAGGACTTAACCTATGGATCTTCTCTAAGACTGTAGTGTATTAAAATTGTAGCACCACAAAAGGCCTTGTAATGCAATTTACAGATAGTTAAATCTCATATGTATATATTTCTAACAATTTGGAAAGTAGATTAATCAAATGAAAAGCTTTTTGTTCAAGAACAGGAGATAATACTGTGTATTTCATCTTTTTATTTTAAAGAGTTGGTAACATTTAAAAATACAAGTTGGTTTTTAGCTTAAATGTTAACTTTCTCATAAGAGATTCATGAAAAATGATGGTCTATTTGGTTTTAATTTGAAATGGGTGCAGATTCTGATTGTATAAATGTGGTCAGGAACAATGAAGGAAAAAAAAAAAATCATATTATACTGTATACTTCAAAAATGAGAAGATTTATTGGATCTTTTCTACTGAACTGAGTGGCGTGACCAAGTACTGTGGCCAAGTATGGTAACCCATACTCAGAATTTGTGTATTTAATCCATATAAGCAGTGAATACACACACTGTGATCTCACACTCGGAGCAGTAGGCAGACATAGTACAGACATATTGGAGTAGGCAGACTCATCCGGGGAGCAGGTATGTGTACAGTGCTGTGCTCAAGGTTTACACAAGGGTTAAAGGAAGCACTGATTGTTCATTTCTCCCACTAACTATTCCTGCTAGACCTGAGACTTAAACCTGGAAACTTCAGGATGCAAGTCTGACTCTCATCATTATATACCGACTGCCCAGTCAACTCGAGTTTGCATAAATAGTGCAACTCTCTCTCTCTCTCTCTCTCTCTCTCTCTCTATATATATATGGTATAGTGTACCGTAATGTACTTATTGGCTTCGCCTGTACCCCGTTGATTTTTTTTTTTTTGGTGGCTATGCCCAAAATGAAATCCCCCCCCTCATGCATTTTATTGCCAAGCAGTTTACATCCAAATACATACATGTGTTTTTATTACATGTTTCAAATCTGAATCTTCATGGCAACCTTTACTTCAGCAAGAATTACAGGCACAGAGATCTGGCAGGGAAATTTTGCTTGGTGGCTATATAGGGAGGAATGCTAAGACTCCATAACAACTTGAATTACACCATTACACCATCATACCATCATTACTGCAATGGCCCTGGCCAATTAAACAGACTCTTCAAAATCATCTTGAATGCTGATCAAGTAAGGATATTGTCTCATCACTAAAAGCTATGCACTTTAATAACATATCCAGTAGATGACAGTAATCCACCTACCAGTGCTTTTTTTCTTCTTCTTCTTTTTCAGTTCAGCTCTAGAAGAATGGGTGGAAACATGTTTATGCATTTCATATTGTCCTGCTGTATTAAAAAAAACATACAAATGTTGGCATGTAAATCTGCACAATTACAAAATAGTTTTCTTTCAGCTGGTTTGAAAATCATTTTGAATTAAGTATTGCCTGTCTCATTGCAAGGTAAACCAGCTCCCCAAAACATTTTTGATATTTAAGTCTCCCTAAAATGATTGCATGACAACTACCCTACCAACTACCCCACAGCACATGCAGGATAAAGTAAACTGTGGGTTTAAATAAAAAGCCACAGTTGTTTTAATGTTTCAGAACAGACAAATGTCCATAGTAGCTACATAATGCAGAGCCAATTTATCTCAAATTGTATCAATAAATTTAATACATTGAAAAAAATACACATTTATAAATTTTCCTCCCTACTTTCAGTGCTCCCATCAGCTGTCGTGTATGCACCCCAAAGATGGTTTACGACCCGCCATACCATAAAACCAAAAAAAGAAGAAGCTGGCATGTACCCTCCAGTCCTGTTGGTGGCGGTAATGCAGCAAATCTAATCGCACGCGAAGAAGATTGCCAAAAGGAAGCTTTCGTTTTTCTTTCTCGCCTCCTTCTTTTCTTAAGAATTAAGTGTTGTTTTGGGATAAACTGCTACTAGTTCAGTTGACCGGTCAAAAACGCAAAACCAGTTTACGATAGACGTTGAATGCGCAAGAGAATTCGCTCTACAGCTTCACACTAAGCAGAAAGGAGACGGAAAGTTGCTACCCGCGTTTGAGCCTCTTAAAAGTGACATCTATCGACGAGGTAATTCGCGGATACATGTGGCTGTTTCATTGTTTGCTACGGTTTTATTAAAGCATAGATTTTTTTGTTGTATATCCCGCACACCTAGCCGGTTGGGTTTTACTTGTGTAGCGTAACAAGTATATAATCTACAAGTAAATCAACTTCGCTAACGTAGCGCGTTGTTGTTTAGGCTTGTAATGTGGTGTTACTAATGCAATGGTCTTTGGCTGATTTTTATTTGGCATGGACTGTACATTTTCCCCTAGTCTTTCCATTGTTATGGATGTGTGCATTTACCGCTAGTTTATCTGTATTGTATTTGTGGTTGTTGTTTTTATTTGGAGGATACCATTATGCCTTCCTTTGAGATCGACGAGCAGCCTGATTTGGTTCCTGGACTCATTAAGCTCCCACGATGCCTTGTCCCTCAATCTTATGCCAAGAAAATATTAATAATAATAATAAACCCTACTCAGGACTCATTAGCTACTCAATACTCATTTGACCGCATAGCTCTTAATATAAAATACAAGTTCAACTTGTGAGCTGCTTTAATTAAAAGAGCTAAATTAATAAATGTGGATAATGTGGGTTTTAGCATAAATGTGTAATATTTGACCATTATTTCTACCCTTTACGAGATTAATTCTGTGCTACTATTGTGTCATTTATTTATTTGTCTGTGAATGAAATGTATTTCTAGTCACTATGTAAGAGGTCTGTGGTTTTGTTTTTTATTGTTAATACAGTACAGAAATGTACCATACCCTTGTTCTGTGTTCTTACAATTCTGCTTTAACAGTGTTTTTTTGTTTTTGTCAGTTTTAGAAATACTGGGCGTTCATCCTGGCTGTGGGAAAGGGCGTGTAATCACTTTTAAAACATCAGGACTGCGGTGAGTAATAGTTAAATCCCTGATTTTTGTACACTTGCTAGATATATTATAATACAATTCTTGAGAACAAATGGTGCCTACCAGTGCAGCCATGTAACATTCATCACACATTTAATTTGGAACGTAATATAGCCTAAACAAAATAAAATATTATAGCGTGAACAACAAACCCAAATAACTACATTGGAATTTAACATTAATCTCTTATTTATGTGTGATATCAGAAACTGTTACATAAAGCAGACTGTAAAAGTAGAGTTATCAACATTGCACCATTCACTACAGACTTGGTTTCTTGTCCCTGATTCCTATATAAATTTTAGATTTATTGTATTACATTATAGTGTTTCTTTAGCATTTCTAATCAGCACACCCGACCCAGCATCACAACTCGGCAACTTGTGTATTATCTAGCATTTTGAGTTTCCTTTGTAAATATGCCCGTGTAGGTAAAATAGGTTAATGTGTAAATAAGCATATTGTACAGCCATTTGTTTTGTTTTTCGTTATGATATTTCCAACTCATGAAGAACGCACAATACACAGTGTGCTTGTAAGAACCTGTATTGCTTGTAAGAACCAAAATTGCTGTTCCTATAACAGGAATACACCCGTAAAGACATGCTATATCATTAGCAAGCAGATTTCCCCACACATTTACAGTACATATTAATTATTCAAATTCACAATATGTGTGTTGTGAAGATTGCAACTTATTTGTTTACTTGGTAGGTGTTGAACTAATTTATCTTACTTTTTTTTTAACTGACTTAAGTAAGCTGTTGTTTTCACTGCCATTCTACATTTATTTACACTTACCAACAGCATTTTTAATTTAACATTTGTTTACCATCCATTCTTTTTATACAAAAAACATCACTTGCTGAAAATAAATATTTTTTTGTCTTTTTTTCCTCTCTCTCTTTTTGTTTTACAGATGGCAGTTTCTGAATTGTGGGCCAGCTCCTGAAACAAGGCAGGCCATACATAACGAGGTTTACATCATTGTATTTTGCTCAAATGTTACATTTTCCTACGTTTAAATACACAATCAAAGACATTTAACCAAAAGGATTTTTCAATCCTTTTTTTTATTTTCTGTTTTATTGAAGTTGGTGAGGTTGCTATTTTAAAAACGCTGTGACCAGTTGTGGCTTTTTATTAAATGCATATAGAAACTTAGAATGGTTTTATAGCAGCTGAAGTGAGATTGGATGTTTAATGGACATTATTTCATGGGAAATAATTCTACTAGTCAAAAGTTATCATACACCTCACATAATATATACCATATGCTCTCTGTTTAACTTTATACCTCAAAAGAGGCTACATTTTGCTTTGTCATGATGGCTTACCCAATGGACTATATGCAAGAGTTAGGTGGAGCAGATGCCTTCATCTGCACAGAGTGTGGTGAAGGGTTTAGTCAGTACCCAAAACTAGTCGAACACATGGCTATTCATGGACTTACTGACATATTTTCCTCTGATGGTTTAAGCATTAGTAATGGTAGTTGTATTAATGCATCAATTGAGGTCGCTCTCCATGAAAATGGAATGCTCACAGTGGTTGATCGATCAGTGTTGTCTAACTTTACATTCTTGTTTGGAAAACCTTCACCCAAGACATTATGGTGCCAACCCCCTAATCAAGAAGCCTTGACTTCAGCTAAGATACCAGAGAAGGTGTATACTCAGTTTAAGTGTGAAAGATGTGGACAAGTGTTCAAAACCCCAAAGAGCTTACAACAGCATCAGCAGTACCGTGCCCTGGAGCAGGGCTTCAGATGCACTCTGTGCTGCAAGGTGTTCAATGACCGTGAGAGTCTGCAGAGCCACCTTCAAAACCATGCTCACGAACGCTTTTATAGCTGTGGACACTGTGGAAAACGATTCTTAAGACAAGAGACCGTACTGGCACATCAAAAACAGTGGCATGGATCTGTTAGTTCCAAGCCTTTGAGGAGATCTGAGGAAAATCAAGGAAAAAACATGGACAGGTCTTATCCTTGCAAAATTTGTGGCTTGCGTTTCTTTTGGTTGTCAGACTTGCAGAGCCACCTAAACAGTCATTCTCGTGTCAGCAGGCCATCCAGTGAGGTATCACAAAAACAGGAAATCCTTGCGGAAGAAGAAAGTAAGAAAAATGGCATTAATTTGGTTCAAGAGCCATGTCGCTGTGGCTTGTGCGGGGAACCTTTCAACCAAATTGCAGATTTAAGAGAGCATCATAAATCACAGCATCCAGACGAGGTTGAAGTAAAGGACTCTTCAGGTTTACCATCTAAAATAAAACAGCAGTACCATGGAGTAATGCGACACATGGTTACAAAACAGCAAAAGCTGCGAGTTGATCCATTAAGGTCAAGCATTAGAGGAAGGCCTAGAGGAATGAACAGAGGCAATTTTACTGGTAAATTATTTTCCTGCAAACTCTGCCATCGTGGGTTTGTACACTCAAGCAGTCTCTCTCGTCATATGCGTTATCATAAGGGAACTCTGCATGCATGTGTTTATTGTGGAAGACACTTTCCGCAAAGATGTGATGTTACAAGGCATGTGGCCTTGTACCATAATTCAGCACCTCAACTTAAGGCTTCTGGGGAGTCAAAGACAGAATATGAGGATAAAGACAGTAAACAGGATTCTGTAAAAGTATCAGCGCAAACAAAAAGTGATGGTCAGCCAGAAGAACTTGAAGGAGAAAATCGGCCCACGTCCAAGACGGATGACCTGTTACTTGGTTCTCCTTATAAAGGAACTTACAAACCAAAGATGAAGTACAAATGCAAAGAATGTTGTAGAGTCTTTGGTCTACTTAGTGTGTTTCGGCGACACGTGTATTACCACAAGCGAAGTCCCTGCAAGGTTTTGCTCAGTTGCCCTCTCTGCCCAAGCCGCTTCACATTCCTGTCTGCTTTAGATCGCCATCTTGAATACCATCATAAAGGAGACTCTGAAAATGATGGCACAAAACCTCCTGAGTCTAATGTAGTTGATTCCAAAAGTCAACAAGAAGATGCCGACGCTGAAAAGCCTGAAAAAAATGCTGATAATAGCATGCCATCGGAAGTACTGAATGAATCCGTTGAATGTTCTGAGACTTAGAGATCCACAAAATGGCCAAAAGTATATGGAAACCCTTTTCTAATGAACAGTTTTGGCTATTTCAGAAGTTTTAGTGAAGACAAATGTAAATGCTCAACTCTAAAATGGAATATTATGCGCTTTCAATTTTTTTCAACAGTGAGGACCCTTTTTTTTTTTTTTTTTGTCCAGCAGGGCAGTGACCCTTTGAACAAAGCAATGTTCTACTGTTTCAGATGTTTGAAGAAAGCAATGAATGGCATGCACAGACCCTCTGCTGAGTACCTTTGGGTTGGATTTTGCTGGATTTTATTGACCATCTTGATTATCTTGTCTATTTGTGAAGCAATTCCTTGCAACAGTGTTCCATCCCAAAAGAGTGCAGTCTCGTTATAGCAGCAAAAGAAGTGATTCATGTTATACTTTTGAAAATAAACTGTTGGTGAGCATCAAAGAATCATGTACCCCAAAGGCATTTAGGTCTTTATGCAAACCAGTACTGTCCTTTCGGAAAGTGCCCTCCCCACATAGTTCCAACAAAGTTGGAAGCACTGAATACTCACGTAAATTATTAAATAGTAAGGTGTTAAGATTACAATTATGCTTGGAATGCCTGAAGAAAAGGATATTATAATATAATTAGACGAGAGTGTCCACAATGAAGATATAATGTAAATCAGAATTCACATTTTTTTATTTTTGTTTTTTAATAGTTTTGAGTGTTGTATTTCTGTAGCGTTTGGATGCTGTTGTCTCATGTATGTTGCATTTGTTGTATATAAAAGTGTTTCCCCCAAAATACTCATTTGCATTTTCCCATTTTTGGATAAGCTATTAAAAATTCTTATTCAAAGTAGGTGTCAACCGAGTATGCATTCACAAACCAAAGGGACCTACATGAACCATTATAATGACCAGAATGTTTGAAATTTGTCTAATAGAGCAAAGCAGAACTTTCACGTAATTTGAACTGTCTTTGCTAAAAGATGATTCATGAACACACTCCTGCAATGAAGTATATATCTGAGCTATACTTACTGTTTTACCCCAAAAAAGCTGATGTCTCTACACAGACTAAAAATCACATAGGATACATTATATATTTTCTTTTTTTGTACAAATTGTATTTCTTATTTTGTATAAGTGGTGATGCAGAACATATTTTGACATCCGTAACATATTTTGTGCAAGTCTAGTTCCGCTTGTTTATAAATAAAGATAATTCTGTTTCTCTTTCTAAGGCTTTGTAATTGTTGGATTTTTCATTTATGTGCACAAATCTGCAAATAGTTTTCATGCATGTAAATATTGGTATACCTTTTTCTGATCTTATTTCAGGTTAAAACACATTAACAGGCTAAACACATTCCCTAAATGTTGTTGCAGTATTTTAGTAAATTTTACTTATTTATTATGGGTAGTTGAAGGCAAATTCAGTATTCGCTATCCTGTTGACAAATAAATAGTACTTTAAAAACATGAGTAACATAATATACACTGTAGTGTAATTTTTATTTTTTTTTAAACCTGTGTAATGCTACATCCACACATTCTAACTTCTGAATTTTAGGACAATATACAAATCATTGTGAGTCACTTTTGCATTTGTTTTTGTGAACGCAAAAGCCACAGTTGCTTTTCTCCTTTTTTTTGTTGTAATAAACAGCAAGCTACAGATTCTGTTTTATGTAACAACGAAATTGTACCTAATCCTGTTATACAAGGTCTTTCAAAGCCGTCAGTGGTGTGGGGTTGGGGTTAAACACGCTGCGATTATTAGTTTGTTAGGGTCCTTCACATAAGAACAAAACACAGATCTTAAACGTTTTTTGTTTTTTTTTGCTTATTGTCTCTAGTTTGCAGGGAAAAAACTGAGGTTCTCAGTTTATTACACCGATTGCCCTAGATTTAATGTTTGGTAGCACAGTTGTAGGCCGTTTGGCTGTTGACATCAATGGCACTCTTACACCAATGCACTAGTAGTTTGGTCTATTTATTTATTTATTTGGGCAACAGTTAGATTCTCTCAGATTTTAAAGGTACCATGTTCCAAATGGTGTTAATTGTTTTCTCAATTGTTATTCAGTGGGATTTAGATCTAGAAATATTTGTGGCCTCTTTACACCAGTCTTAAAAAATGTTGAACCGTTAATGGGTGTTTCTGAATGCTTAGGTTCTTCTACCATTGTTTAAGTGGATTACCATAGAACTGAAGAATTTGGCATAGGGTGCCTTCTATTAGTACATGGCTTCCGCGGTTGGGTACTGAAACCCGGTACCAAGTAACCAGTATGTACCGAACCGAATCAAAACGCGGATTTCGGTGCCATGCCTGAGCGAAAAACCCAACAAATCTGTGATTATTCTTGTTTATTTTTGTCAGTCGTGGGGCGGATAGATGTCTACTGTTATAAATGACCCTAAACAAAAATCTAAACTCCTAGGTTAAGTTATTAAAAGTGATTCCATGTTTCGGCTACGCAGATTTCCTCTGGATCTAGTATCATAAAGAAGACTGTAACCTAAACGCGTACATGTTATATTGACGTTCTCTTGCAATAAGTATAACGATCTAATGCTACGTCCACAAGTTTTCTTTGTTTTTTCTAGCTCTTCAACCATGTAAATATGTTGTCTGTTGCACATGTTATGTGGTGTACCCTGATGGATCAGAGTTATTTGAAAGCATTTGACCATATGAACATTTACATTATGCTGCAATGTGGTTAAATGTATTTGACAATCTCGGAATACAGTTAGAAGTGGACAATTTCGGAACATGTAGTCCATTGCGATCAGTTTAAACACAAATCCTTAATTACAGGAGCTGAGATTATAAGGAGTAAACAAAAGAATAGTGCACAGTTAGCCAGTGAAGAGCTGTAAGAATGTCAATGCTTATAACATGACTTATCTTGTCCATGGAGTTGCCTGAGAGGAATTGTGCTGATCCTCTTCTATGGCAATGTTTGTCAGAAACCAAAGTGACTGCACTGTTTTTAGGACTCGAAAGTTTCTAGGAGTTTCTTCAGTGTTTTAGATTGGCAATGGTTTTGCAGGGGCAAGTCAGGTCAGTAGATATGCAAGGAGAGCAGCTTAATGTTAAGAAAATTACAACGCCTGTTTTTTCTGTTTCTGTTGATTTACCCTGTCAAGTCATAAGGAAATGTAATTACAGCTGGGAGTAACTGTACGGGTGCACACATATATTAAAGAAGGAAAGGAAAGGAAAGGAAAGGACGTGACATGTGGCCAGATATGGTTTCCCATACTAGGAATTTGTGCATCTGCATGTAACCCATCCAAGTGTGCACACACAGCAGTGAGAAGTGAACAACCATGCACACACCATGAACACACACCCGGAGCAGTGGGCAGCCATTGCTGTGGCGCCCAGGGAGTAGTTGGGGGAACGATGCCTTGCTCAAGGGTCTCACCTCAGTCTTGGTATTGAAGGTGGAGAGACTGCTGGTTATTCACTCCCCCTACCCACAATCCCTGCTGGACCTGGGACTTGAACCCTGTCCATTAGGCCATGACTGCCTCCAAGGATGCATATAGGTATAGTCCAGGGCTGAGGTCAGTCATGATGTCCAGTTTCCAGATGTACATGGATTTGCAAATGGTCAGGTTTTAAGGTTTATATAAAAGCTTGTTAAGGAAAAAGACCTGGACATATATCAGTGTTTTTCAACCACCCCAACACTGTACTTTTTATATGTGAGAACTGTGAGAGACCACAAACACTAGGACAAAAAAACCTAGATGTAACCATGTTGCTCCTATAGTGTGTGGTGTGCCACGATGTGACAAAGACAAAGTCCGACTGTGAACAAATGAAATCTCGCAAAATCTCTTGAGACTTGAGAATAAATATGTTTTACAGGACACATTATATAAATCCACAAATCGACAAGCTGATCCTCCAACTCTGCTGTCTAAATCCGTTTTTGATGTGCCATGACTGCTCTTGTTATTATTGTTCTGTCTTCTGTCAGCTCGCTTTCTGATTGGATATTGTTTAGTTTCATGTGATAATCTCCTCAGGTTCCCCCCATACATCAGGACTTTGGAAAGTAAATATTCAACATTCACAATTGGGGCACCACCGACGATCATCTGAGCAGATTCAGTCTCTCTTAACACACCTCACACCAGAGGAAAATCTCATCAAA
Organism: Enteromius paludinosus; assembly: GCA_032361165.1. Lineage (NCBI taxonomy): Eukaryota > Metazoa > Chordata > Actinopteri > Cypriniformes > Cyprinidae > Enteromius > Enteromius paludinosus. Next base: position 10,591,200 of record JAUMHQ010000076.1, read on the forward strand.
TAATCTTTAAAACCACCAAGATAATCGGGACATTACCTAGGATTTTCTAAAGGGGAGAAATCCACCCAAAATCAGACAATTATTTTGTGGTTTGTACACACCAAATTCAGGTCCTAGAGATTCATGAGTTAAATCAGGTCTGTTTGATTAGGGAGACACACAAAATGTGCAGTGCTGGGGGGCCCCCCAGGACCAGGGTTGAGAAACACTGACAGATCAACCAGCCATTCAAATGATCAAGGCAAGTATTTCCATTTTTACCTTACTGGAGGAATCTGGAAATAAACTCCAATCTGTTATTTCAAAACAACCAACACTATTGGTTCAAATAGCCTTGTGGGCAGCATGCTGACATATAGCGTCTGTTGCTGTTCAGGTATCCTGAGTTTGAACCCCAGCTCATGGGCTTTTTCCTTATGCCATCATCCTCTCTCTCCTACTTCTCTTCCTGTGTAATTACTGTCCTATCATCATAAAGAAAAACAACAGCAACACTGCATTGCTATTACATTGTTATCATCTGATTGTGGTTGTATCTCACTATTAGTGCTACTGGATCTCAGCGCTGCGTTCGACACTATTGACCACAACATTCTCTTGAATAGACTAGAAAACTTTATTGGCATTAGTGGTAAGTGCCTTAGCATGGTTCAAATCATACTTATCTGACCGCTATCAGTTTGTAGCAGTGAATATTGAATAGTGCAATAGGGAGTACCTCAAGGCTCAGTACTAGGGCGTTTACTTTTTACGCTTTACATGTTACCCTTGGGAGATATTATCAGGAAACATGGTGTTAGCTTTCACTGTTATGCTGGTGATATGCAGCTATATATTTCTTCTCAACCAGCTGAAACGCACCAAATTGAAAAACTAACGGAATGCATAGCTGATATAAAAAATTGGATGTCAATTAACTTCTTACTGTTAAATTCTGACAAAACTGAGGTGTTAATTATTGGACCTAAAAAACCTCACGTGTAATAATCTAGAAGACTGTATAACACTTGATGACTGCTCTGTCAATTCTTCTTCTTTAGCTAGGAACCTATGTGTGCTGTTTGATAGCAATCTTTCATTTCAAAACCATGTTTCTAGCATCTGAAAAACTGCGTCCTATGCTCTCTCATGCATTTATGACCTCAAGGTTAGACTATTGTAATGCTTTATTGAGTGGTTGTTCTGCACACTTGATAAATAGACTACAGTTGGTTCAAAATGCAACAGCTAGAGTCCTTACTAGAACCAGGAAGTATGAGCATATTAGCCCGGTTCTGTCAACACTGCACTGGCTCGTCGTATTTATCTAAAAATTTCCTTAATTACTTATAAAGCCCTGAATGGCTCAGCTCCTCAGTACTTGAGTGAGCTCTTATCACATTATAGTCCTCCACATCTGCTGCGTTCTCAAAACTCTGGCCATTTGATAATAGCTAGAATATCAAAATCTACTGCGGGTGGCAGATCTTTTTCCAATTTAGCACCCAAACTCTGGAACAATTTACCTAATACTGTTCGGGAGGAAGGCACACTCTGTCCGTTTAAATCTAGATTACAGACACATCTCTTTACTCTGGCTTACACATAACACACCAATACACATTTATTAATCAAATCCGTTAAAGGATTGTTAGGCTGCATTTATTAGAACTGCCGGAAACTGGGAAAACTCCCCTTAACACACAATGTACTCGTTACATCGTAAAAAGAATGGCATCAACGCTAATATTAGGCCCAATCCCAATTCTATTTTCTACCCCTTTGCCTACCCCTCGCCCCTTCCCCCTGCCCCTTGAAATAAAGTGGAAAGGGGAAGGGCTGAAATATTTTCCCCTAAGAAATGGGACACCACTACTACACTGT
>JAUMHQ010000076.1:10604956-10643601 GCA_032361165.1 Enteromius paludinosus
CGCCGATACCGATATATCGGAAAATACCAAATATCGGCCGATAATATCGGCATTCCGATATATCGGTCGGGCTCTAACCTGCATGGAAGTTTCTAACATGCCTCAGGGCTCTAGAGCAGGTATGGGGAACGTTGATCCTGGAGGGCCACTCTTCTGCAGGGTTTAGTTCCAACCCTGAGGAAAAAATACGTGCCTCCATCCTGAAGACCTCAATTAGCAGTTTCAGGTGTGTTTGATTAGGGTTGGAGCTAAACTCTGCAGGGACATCGGCCCTCCAGGATCAACGTTCCCCACCCCTGCTCTAGAGTGTGACCAATTTGGTTGCACATGCGGCCTAATTTCTCAATAGTGCAGCAAAAAAAAAAAAAAAAGAGGTCGCACCGGTGCAACCAGGTGTTCGAGGGGAAAAGAAAGCGGCTCTGAAGGTCTCCTTGTGGTTCAATAACAGACACGCACATTAAGGCCGGAACACACAGGCCGACACAAATTGTTGTGCCGTGTCGCAACCAACAGAATAGGTCCTATTGTATTTTGTTGCATTGCACCATGCTACTCGCGTCTGAAGTAGACACGGCGAGAGAACGGTGTGTAGCCTAGGCCCTTCAGATAAACAGAGTGGATGTAGTCACGGATAATGAGAGAAGATAAAAAGAACACTTGACTACTTATGGCGCTTTTCCACTGTGTGGTACGATCTTGGCACGGCTCGTTACAGTACGGCACGGCTCGGTTTGCCTTTCCACTGCAGTTTAGTACCGCTTTAGAGTGGGCGGGATTATTCACGTGTCGTTATAGTTGTGCTGCCTCTACTGCCGTGACATCATCATAAACGCACCACAAACAAACACACAACAAAAGAGCATTTTTCATTCCGCGTCGCCCCATCAAGCTCTCGCTGGTTCCGCTCCTCAGTCATCAGTGAGAGGAACGTCTGTACTTCCTCAATAACCACGAAACAGCCATTTTTGGTTAATACAAAAAGGTGCGTTTCTTCAAACAAAAAAGTTGCGTTCGATCCTTCGCTGGCTGTGATTTAAATCTGTTTTGTCTCGTGTCGCAAGTTCAGTGACGCAGTAATAATGATTTTCTCCAGCTAATCAGTGACCAGCAGAGTTTACACGTCACGTTTTGGTAACGTTGCGGCTTGCTTGGAACCTCGGCTGAGGTGGTACTAAAAAAAGGACCAGGTACTGTTACCAGTGGAAAACCCCCCAAAAGTGAGCTGTACTGAACCGTACCGTACTACGCAGTGGAAAAAAGCGCCATTACTCATTTAGAATGTTAAGGCCTGATCCGTCCAAGAATCATCAAGAATCAAGTACCAAACACCTTTACCTTTCTTGTAGAATTTTGCTTCAAATAAAGAACATAATGCTAGATGTGGCATGGCAAATTCCTGACATAAGACTAATGCTGATATATTTGACATATTGACATTTGTTTCAAATGATTTTCAATGGTCACTTTGTCGCGTTCAGTGTAGACGCTGTGTTAGTTAATCATTTACTTGTCAATATTGCCTATGACAATTTGGGTGCACCTAACTTTTGTATTAGGTGCACCAGTGCAAAAAGTTAGTCTAGATCCCTGTGCCTAGTAAGAGCTTGATTGGCTGCTTCAGGTCTGTTTAATTAGAGTTGTAGGTAAACTCTGCAAGACACCGGCCCTCCAGGACAGAGTTTGGACAGCTCTGGTTTAGGGGGTCTGTATGCATCAAAACAATGAATTATCATATTGAAATGCATTATCTATATATTACAGCGCTGTGAAAAAGTACTTGAAGAGGTTGCCATGTGTGAAACGGTGAACTGTGTGGAACCTGCATTTACTAACCATATGGAACTTTGTTGATGATCTGTGGAAGTTTGTTCCAAGCAAGTTGAAAAATCTGAACTTTGGCGAAAATTTGTGCCGCGTTAACCAATCAGGAGCTTGCTCTAGTAGTGATGTGAATACTAGCAAGCGGAGGCAGAATTCCGAAACTATGGAGGACAAAATCATCAACGCTGTATGACACATATTCGTACTTTAATAGAAACAGGAATGAAAAGGAAATAAATACTTTTTCATTAAACCAAAGTTAAACCACATTTTACCTCATGTCTAACCATCACAGAGATTTGGAACGCCTGGCCGAAGCCCTTCCCATGACGCGAAGCGAGTAACCTCAAAATGTTCGAGCGTCCAATTACGCGCGAATAGCGTGATTTATTCGCGCAAGCCGCGTCTGGTGTAAACGCACCATAAGGCATTTTTGTCCCATCATTGTTTATTACTGATATTTTGAGAACGAATCCAGCATCGTTCCCAAAGCTTTGCAGCATGTATCTGTAAAATTAAAGTTTTTCAAATTCTGATTCGATTATTGTCTAGAAATCACAAAGTGCACTCCCATTAAAAGCATTACTCCAAAGGTAACACCACAATGAATCTCTTTACATTGCATTTGCATTTATTTAGTCAGGAGATGATTCTCAAGCATGCAAAATTCTGCTTTCAGTCATAAGTGAATTCTGAAAAAATAATGTTGTAACGTTGCCCATGCTTTAGAGTACTATACATGACTAAAACGCTATGCAATCTCTGGCGTACACTACACTAATAACATATTGCGGCAATATGACCAACTTGAGTGTCCATCCAGTGGATACTATCCAGAGTTGATTGCTGAGGGCCAAACAACCTGCAGCAACCCAAAAAAGCAAATTGCTCATCAGATAAAGTGATTTCCATTGTCTAGACTTTGATTAGCAAATTAAAATCACAAAAAAATAATAATATTTTAAAGTTGGTGGTGTATAGTGTTATAAAGCTGCTTTAATGCTTGGTGAATGGATACCTGTGGGTTTTATGCCTGCAAGGGTAGCTATGACCCAATGCATGTTCATGCTCACTACTCGACGATGAAGGAGAGATCCAGCAGCGGTGTATGGAGTAGGGAGTCGTCATGATTGGTTTCATCCAACAGGAACAGCATGTTTGGACATTTTCTTTTTCACTCGTACTCATTCTGTTTCCGCAGATGGATTGAGTGTTCTTGTTATATTGGGGGGTATTCTGAAAAGCAGGTTATGTAACATTAGGTAAATTTCACTTTACTTTTTTGTATCAATCTGTATGTCTCATGTCAATGTCGGATGTATGTCAACCCTTGCAATGGACTGAATTAGATATGCTAAGCAAGTCTAGGAGGGCATTCAGTCTGGAACTGGCTTCTTCGTATTTCAAGTGCATTCCTGTCACTCAGACTTCCATGACAATCACATGTAGAAACACACACATGCACAGGGGCGCACAAAGCAGTATTGCGGTGTTTATTAACAGTTTTGAAAGACAAAATGCATAGAAACTAGTGACATTTTCGAGAGAATCGTGAGGTTTTGCTTTCCAGATACAGCTTGTCTTTCTCGACCGACAGACTTGGCAGCAGCACACTAAAGGGCAGAATAAATGAGCAAGATACATTTCCAGAAAAAGCATATGAACATGAATATGGTGTGTGTATATATATATATCGTGGCCTAATGGATAGGGAGTTGGGCTTGTAACCCAAAGGCCGCCGGTTCGAGTCCCAGGTCCGGCAGGGATTGTGGGTGGTGAGAGTGAATTCTCAGCCCTCTCCCCACCTTCAATACCACGACTGAGGTGAGACCCTTGAGCAAGGCACCGTTCCCCCAACTGCTACCCGGGCGCCGCAGCAATGGCTGCCCACTGCTCCGGGTGTGTGTTCACGGTGTGTGTGTGTGGTTGATCACTTCTCACTGCTGTGTGTGTGCACGTTGGATGGGTTAAATGCAGAGCACAATTCCAAGTATGGGTCACCATACCTGGCCACAAGTCGTACTGGACGTATATACGTAGGTAATTAAAATCTCTCTTATTCAGTTGAGGTGATTGCAGGTTACATTAAAAAGTACTAACAAGTACAAGTAAACGCAAGTGTTGCAACACTGTAGAAACACAGTTCACTCCTATACTTAATAGAATAGAAGAAAGAGAGATGCGCAACATGGCAGGATAGTCCTGCCTTCTAAATATAAGAACCAATCATTGATTGGTAAAGTCATTGCATCGTTGCTGGCATTAGAATTTTTGTTCCTATAGAAATCTGAGGCTTGAACGCCCAATGGCTGTTCTAGCCTGAAAAATAGGCCTTAAAAATGTATGCTGAAACATGATTTGAGCATTAGAAACAACATTCATTTGGCACTTTGTGTTGCTTGCGAGTTGTTTTTTGAGATTTCTGGATTCCCCCATTCATTTAGGTAAAGTCAAGTTGCTTTAATTTATATAGCCCCTTTAACAATACAGATTGTGTCAAAGCATTTTACAGTATTGAATAGGAAAATATTGTGTCAATATAAAATAAGATTAAACTCTGTATTTTCAGTAAAATGCATTTCATTATTGAATTCAGTGATGTCATGGTCCAGCTCGGTATGTGCAATCAAGTCGACAATATCGCTGAAAAATAAGTCTCCCCAACTAAGCAAGCCAGAAGCAACAGCAACAAGGAACCAAAACTCCCAAGATATTCCATCAGTGACAGAATGGAGAAGGTAAACCTTGGGAGAAACCAGGCTCATTTGGGGGGCCAGTTCTCCTCTGGCCACACAAACCAACAGTTCAATTCCAGCTGCAGCAAAGTTAGATTGTAAAACGTCTGGTTCCCGTGGTTTTGGCCGGATGGCCACTTAGGTCACAAGGTCTTCACTGGGAATCTGTCTCTCGGTCTCATTGTGTGCAGTGAACCATATTTGACAAGATTCAGGACCGAGCCCAGCAACCTTGAAATATATGTGTTCTCTGCATGTGTGTGTGAAAATCTCTCTATGCAGCTTGATGCAGAGATAGCTCTAATAGGAAACCTTCATTTGCCTTTACCCCAATGTCCAGGGTATCCAATATATGTCTGGGGAGAGACCTATTGTGTCTGACCTCTGATCACTTGTCACCAGAATAATCACTAGAAGATATGCTTCAAATTTTACATCCGTGTGTGGAGATTGAAGTTAATCTGTTTTGACCAACCAGAATCTTGCTGGCCTATGTATTGACATAAATTTTGACCTTTTGTTAGAGTATAATTACTGGTGTTTCTAACATTGTGAGTTGTTCAGCTGACTTCTGTTCATGAAACTGCAGAGTATTTTCTTTTCTTTTTTTTTTGTATTGGCTGCATCTCTGATTGTCTTAAGACCACAGAACCAGTTGTGTTGAATCAACAGTTTATGACCAACAGTTGGGTGATCATACATGCAATTTTCCCCGGTCATGTCCTGGCCAGGATTTCTATAAGGATATAGGTTTTGGCTTGGTTTGCGTGTGCAAACCAATTGGTATGACATCAGTTCCTTAAGTTTTCGAAATGCTGTTGAGGTACAAATCAAAGCAATATAAAAATCCTGGCCAGGACACATCTAGGGCAAATGGCAAACCCTAGGTGCTGATCACCATCTGATATGGACGCCATTAGAAGTTGGTCTTGTTAGGATTTGGTCTGCGTTGCAAAATATTTTGGCTGTGTGAACTTTCCTTGAAAGTAAATTTGGTATTACTTGATGTATGTAGAGCTGCCTGAAATGTACATATGAAGTAGACTTATTTAAAGTGGAACACACTTTAAAATGATGGTGAGGAAGGGCTGTGAGGCAAACTGCTTGGGGAAGTTGAAGTCTGCGTGAAATCAAAGTTGTCTATTTTAGTAGCGCACACATTGCTATTTTTTTGGTGAACAGTTAATCCGCAAGTTTTTTTTGCCTACATAATCTTTAATCCAAATCTGAAAATGTTTCCCCCCCCCTCTAAAATGATGGACCTTCTCTGATTACTTTAGGTTGAAAAAAAGTGACCCATACTAGAAATTTGTGCTCTCCATTTAACCCATCCAAAGTGAACGCACACTGGGAGCAGTGGGCAGCCAATGCACAGGGTGCAGTCGGGGGTTTGGTGCCTTGCTCAATGGTCTCACCTCAGTCATGGTATTGAAGAGGGAGAGAGCACTGGATATTTACTCCCACTACCTACAATCCCTGCTGGACCTGGGACTCGAACCCACAATCTTTATAGTTCTGAATGAAATGCTTGCTTTAATGCGAATTGATTGGATGCAGAAGAAAAAAAACAGCCGTGCCTTCTGTTTTCCTCATTCAATATAGTACATCAGTCGCAAGCATTCTGTTCATGCAGACTTTAATGATTGTATTTCTAAAAGCAAGTAACAATCCACTGTTTTTCAAATCTATCCTGAGGACCCTTCACCACAACACAATGTCATAACTGACTGTGTCCCATGTTGGAAACACCATTTTTGAATCTTGAGGTCTCTGTACTTGCCTGGTCTAGGCATATATATTTTGAGTTTAGATCCAGCCCTAATCAAGTGCTTCTGAGCCAGCCACTCCAGTTGTTTAGGGTGCTTGATTTCTTTTCGTACACCCAAACCAGTTAACCCATCTTGCTGCTGATTAAATTTATGTGACGGTCAACCGTCACACAAAGAGTAGACTTTATTGATTCAGTTCAGAAAAACTATGAAAGATCTGGTCATGACCAACATGCAATCTAAAGTACTTCATTTTAATTAGTAAATTCAGCATTAGCGTCTGTTTATTGCTTTAATCATTGCCTGAAAGGTTGCTCTGAGAATTTATGGCACATCTTGTCATGAGTGCTTTGTGTTGAATGAAATTGTGGCACCCAGTCCAATATAACCCTATAGTGAGGCAAACGGTTTAAAAGTACATGTATTATAAAGGTCAAGTTTACAGCAAAAGTAAGCCAAATGAGGCCATTTTTTTTATTTTACTTTATTTCAGTTAGAGCAAAAAACAAAAACTACTGCTTATCTGCTCACATCTGTTTTTGGTCTATGTCTCAAATACTGTCTAGTCATAAGTACAAAGCATTGGAAGCTAGCCATTTTCCTTCCTTTTTTATTTATTTATTTATTTATTTTTAGATGGGATAGATCAGAACTGACTGGAAGCTATGCGGCAGAGAGAGGGGGGGATGGGATCGGGAAAGGTCTGCGAGCCAGGACTCGGACCAGTGACGCCAGAAGCGTAACCGTGCACTGCCCACAAGGCTATTGGCGCAGACAAAGCTTGCTGTTTTTACGTTAAAGCCTGGAATACGCTATAAAACCCTTGCATACATTTTTGCCCCATATTGCAGCTCATCCAACTTTGGTAGTTGCTGAAAGTCACTGCTATTCTGCTGATGTTGGGCAGTCTTGATTGACCGCATTGTGGTGGTTGGTTTGTATTTATTCAGACTAGGATTCCATCCATTTGGAAAGTATTCCAAGAACACAAGGTTTACTTTATGTAAACCGTTGTCTGAACAGGACCGTTTGAGAGTTGCTTGTCTTAGCAAATATGGTTGTCAATCCCAAACAATTTTTCTTGAACCATTTTAGTTGGTGATCGTTTAATAGGAGTAAGGAGTGCCGATCGGGCTGCATTTTTCTGTCAGAGCCCGGCACGCATCCGACAGAGAAGTAACCAAACCCGACCTGAGCCCGACAGGCATTAAGATATTTATGTCCGAGCCCGATCCCAGCCTGATCTAGTTTTTTTCTCATACTAATGACACATGCACTTTTTTGTGTGGAAAGCCCGCTTTTATTAAGCAACTGTAGGAAGGCGTTCGTGTAGCGGTGGGATCTCTGCGTTGTGTGGAAATTATGGAACATACTAAGGGAACACTTGACTTCACGTCCTCATTTATTCTGGAGAACACAAATGAAATTCAGCGCGACAGCAATGCACGACGCACTGTGATATACAAACTATATACTTTTTTTTTACAAAACCTAATTTTGAGAACATAATAAAGCATGTAACTGTACCTGATGTCTCATACAAACTAGGAATCGGCAACGTGCGCCAACCTCCCATGTCAGCATAGTGGCAGGAAACCACAAATATGGTCATGGCAAGTGGAATCACAAAATTAGTTCTTAAATACACATCTGGACCATTCAGAAATGTCAAGAGATGAGATCATCAGCGCACGCGGGACAAAAAGTGCCGTTATAACACAGGCGCATGTTCGCGCTGATGTGACCGAGCCCGACCCGAACCAGAGCGTCCTTTCTAAATATCTGTCCAAACCTGGCCTGACCCGCCGGGTACCGTCGGCTCAGGTCGGGTATCCATCCTCCAATTGGGAACACAAAGCATTTTTCCTCAAATAGCACAGTAAATATCTTACATTGATCCCTCATTGTTTTCCAGTTTCATCAATAATAACTTAACATTGTAATTATGTAGCGCAGTGTTACACTACTCGTGACCTGTGAATGCTCACTTAATCAGCAATGTCAAATTCTTGTAGTCTGTTTCTCTTTTCATCCACAATGTTGGAAACCGTGCTGAACACTCTCTCGCGTTCTACACTAGAGCAGGGGGCACAGAGATATTTTGTGGCAGTGGCAGCAAGACAAGGTAATCTGTATTTGTTGACTCCCCTGTACTGGTATGGGTTGTCTGAGGCAGCAATGGTTTTCTCTGCAAGATGTCCATGAAGTTGGACTGCAGGACTCGAGCTGCTTGCTGCACTGGGATCTTCACACTCCTCCACAATTTGGTCAAACTCTTGCATAAAGCTGCTCTTACTTGGTGCTGCTGCTTCCACCCAAGGGGGCTTTTTATTTTTTATTTTTTTTGTGGCTCTGCAGCCTCTGTAGCTGATGCTACAGCTGTGCTGCTCCTCAAATCTTCTTGTTCCTGTATTTCCCCTGTTAGTGGATCTTTTGCACTCTTTGCAGATTGTGCACTTGTAAAGTATCTGAAACAGAAATAAAACGTAGGTTAGGCTAAATATGAAAACTTGACAGTTTGAGGCTGACAAAATGTTATTGTATATTACTTTTATCACACTCGTTGTTCTCTAGAACAATGCTCGTTGCTCTCGAGTATTCTTCTGCTCCAGAAGACTCTGTATCATCAATGACATGCTATTCCACCTTGTTTTGACGTCTGGTTGCAGGCGTTTTGGTTGCATTTGCATCTGGAGCTGGGTATCTTGCAGCCGTGAATATGCAATTGGAGAATGTTTGAAATGCCCCACAATTTGTCTACCGATTGGAATGGCATCGCTCAGACTCCATTGTGACACTAGTCCCTTATTGACTACAAGCTGCAATGTCTGAGCAAAGCAGCCTAAGCTCTGCACGCCCATGTTGTCCATGGCCTTTTTCATGTTACTTGCGTTGTCCCCAAGTATGACATGCACTTTATTCAAAGGAACTGGTCAAGCATCTCCTTAATTGCAGCCAAAATGATATCGCTGGTGTGTGAACCATGGAAGCTTTTAGCCTGAAGCATTGCACCATACGGTGTATAGCTCATGTCCAACCAGTGGACAGTTAAACTTAAAAGCGACACACAGCAGAGCTCCATATATCTGTAGTGAAGCTCATTGACATCTCTTTTGAGATGTGTTTTTTGTACAGTTCTGGCAGTGCAGTCTCTGAAAAATGCTTTCATGATGGAAGAGAGTACCTTGACTCCAAGTATTCCAGCAGGCGATGGAAGCCCTCATCTTCAACAACTGACATTGGTTGAGCATCTAAAACAATGAACTCTAAAACTTTGTGTTATTCCCAAGGCTTTGAAGCTTTCCGCCGGAAACTTTTCACGCCGTTGAAGTGCATCTGCCAAAGTTAGTTGCTGGGCTGTGGCTGTATTGTCTCCTTTTCCATTGGTTTTGTTGAGCTGCCAGAATTCTGCGTGCTGCTTGGCATGGTACTTTTGGAGGTGCTTGATTTAATTGGTTGCATTGAATGCTGTAGTTTTACCACCACCCCTTGAAACATTTCCTTTGCAGACATTGCAAACAGCCGTCGAACATGTTGGCGTGGCAAGCGGGAAGTATCTCCACACAGCCAACTCTTTGGCTCGCTCCATGTTGCTTATGCTCCAACTGTTCCAGCATGCGACACACATGCTGCTTATAAATGACGTAGGATCTGCTGTGACCTATATTTACAGTAACTGGCTGCGACAGAGGAAGAAGGGAAAAAAAACGGCCTGTGGATCTGTTAATTTTTCCGATCCCTGATCCAGCTATTTTTTTTCAATATTGGGGCCGATTATTTTGATAAGGGTTGTCTTGGATTAGGACTGTTAAGGGGTCTAAACGGCTAAGTGCTGCAGGTTAAGTGATTGGCTTTGATTGGTTTTACTGAATAATAATAAAATAAGATCTGAATGAAAAAAGTATGTTGAAGGCACTGGGACTAGAGGTAGGTGTTTTTGTAATAGGTATAATGTGCTTACAGTGCTCCAAAATAACAATGCCATGCAAAATGCAAAGTTCTGCAAACCACGTGCCAGCTCAAATTGGAAATGATTCTCTCTCTAAATTCCCTTCTCCAATTGCTTTTGACAAATATTAGGATATTGTCTGTCCTTTTCATGGACAACCCTCACCCCCCATCCCTATATTAAACTACCTAATTCTGGTAGGTTTCTGGCATTAGAAATTTTCAGTATAGGTTGGAACCATTCAAGAGCAGGGTTACACACTCTTATCCTTATCTTTCAAATTAAATGTGTGATTCCTAGTTTGTTCTTTTGCCTGGGGAGGTTTTGCGAGAATCATCACCTTGTGGTCTGTGTGGGTCCTAATGCCCCAGTATAGTGGCGGGGACAATATTCTGTCAAAAGACCCCTGTCTTTCGGATGTGACGTTAAACCCAGGTTCTGACTCTTGGTGGCCATTAAAATTCCATGACACTTATCGTAAAGAGTAGGGGCCCTTGTCTGTCATGGCCTCCCAATAATCCCCATTCATTGATTGGCTGTATCTCTCCTCTCCAGCTGTATCTGGTGTGTGGTGAGCGCACTGGCGGCGTTGTCCTGTGGCTGCCATCCATGTTGATGCTGCACAGTGCTGCACACTGGTGGTGGTTGAGAAGAGACATCCCCCACATTATTGTAAACGCTGTGGGTGTACGGCAATACATGATGAAGCACTATATTAATACCTTGTTTCATTTAGTATTTGGTTGGATCATGCCATTGTATCCTGGACCGTGCAGAGCAGAAGATGTTGTTTTTTATAAGGACCAATGCAACCATTTGATTGAAAACCTAGGGGCGTAGTCTCAAGTTTAGCACTTTTTAGGCATCGACCGAATTGCCTCAATACCATTTTGAGTATCGAAAAATGTCTTGTCTTTCAGTGTCAAATATTCATGCCTAAGGTGTTGGTCTTGTCAACATCCATAGACCAATAATCGCCTTTTGAGTAGCTTCAGTCAGTGATCTACAGCTCTCTGTATTAACTGCTGCTCTCTTTGAAAACCTGTAATGGCGACTTACCGCTAATGCAGGAACTAGCTTTGCTGACAAGATGCATGTGGATATACCATGATACATTGCACAGCCCTACTTCAGTGATACATTTAGTACACCCCTCGTACTCAAATGGTAGACTATTTCTTACCATTTGTAGTTATGCTGCATTTTGCTATAAACATTTGGCAAAATTTGTGACCAAGAAGTGAGTTTCACATGATCAGCAGCAGTTGTCGTCTAAGAACAAAGTCATAAAAGCAAGCCTTCAAGTTAACAATCTTCTATATGAAATTAGTATTGCAAATCATATCTTTCAGCCACTAGGTTTGCTCAGAGCTTTGAAGACATGGCAGGTCTGATTGGTGCTGATAGCTTTGTGGACAGTGACCCAACATACTTTGCCATTGTGCTTCAGGCATCCCGTGTTTGAGTCCTGACTTGAGGACCTTTCCTAAACCTGTCCCTTTTCTCTTCTGCTTTGCTTCTAGTCACGTCTGATCTGTTCTGTCATAATAAAGGCAAAACTTCAAAAACAAAAAAGTGGCAGGCCTGGCACCATAATCAGATCACTAAAGATTCTATTGAAATTAGTTGAGGATACTCTAAACTTATGTTAATGTTAAACTTAACTAATGTTTTGTGCAGGTAGAGCAGGGTAGTGCAGACTCTGGAAGAAAAATATCAATTTGTTCAGTTAGCACAAGTCTGTGATTGGCTACTCTGCTTAATGCTGCAAAGCACATTGTAAAAAGAATCTTTTGGCACTCTCCATAACACAAATATGCTCTAAATTTTTTGCCAACCTGTTTTGCTATTTTTGCTAGTATTACAACTTCAGCTGAGGTGCTCTTGCTTTGCTTAGCACACTCTACATCCCCAATAGATCCCAGCTTGGGAAGTGGACATTGAAGTTCACCTTGAAGAGCAGTCTTGCAATTTTCTTCTGAAAATACTGACTGTGTTGTGCAGTAATAAGTCGGCATAGCTGGCACTGAACTATCTAAGGAAGCCTCTTAGAGTGCTGTTTTTCAACTCTGCATATACTACTCCCAGACTGGCACCGAGGACAGACTGGTGGAAGCTGCAGTGTTAAGATGATTAGTGTCAGTTTCAGTGTGCGACCAGTTCATTCCCTCTTCCTATAATGGTTGGGTGGAGTTACAAGTAAGGCAAAAGATGTGAAAAAACTGAAATCATTGATCCTTGGAGTGATTCTTGAAGTGGATAAGTTGTAGCTGCAGCAGACCACACGTTCCTGTTTGCTAAGAATAGCTAGATGCAAAGACTACTGTGAATACCGGCTCAACGAACCCTCGAACCCTAACCATGCAGGGTGAACATCTTGTTTGATTGGAGAAACATCTTAATCAGTTTTGAAGTTTAAAGTTTGTTAAATGTAGGCTTAAAATCAAGGTTGAGTTTCTACATCATTATTTAGTTGCTATTTAAGTTAAGATTAGATTCACTGGTTGGAATTTTAGGACCATGATTTTGGGCAGGAATGGTGATTTCAAGTGGTTAATTCAAAATGTGTTGTTTACAACATAAATCGTAAATATCATAAATATCATATTTGTTAAACAAATATAAAACTGCAATTTACAGTACCTCTGTTCCAAACTTGTTTGGTTATTATTCATTCCCAAATGTAATAAGTAGGGTTGGGTACCAAAACCCGGTACCAGTATGGCACAGGTACCTAAGTATGTGCCGAACCAAATCAAAATGCGGATTTCGGTGCCTAATTTTGGTGCCGTGCCTGAACGTCAAACCCAACAAATCCATGGTGGCAAATCTATGCCATGAACAAGCGAGTGCTCCAAGAGAGTGCTATTGTGTGTATGAATTTTGCACCATTGAGAGGAGAATAGGACATGTGTAAGGTGAACATTTTATGCTAACTAGTAAAAATGATTCATTTGCCACTGCGTAGGCATCAACTTGCATACTTACACTAGTTTGATTATTTAAGTGGTTTTAAGAAATTTGCCATATTTGACAATACAACTTGTCAGTTGTACTGCTATTGTATAATAGGGAAGTAGGTGTATTTGGACCTCTCTGGAGAGGTGAAGCTACAATCTGTATGTAGAGAACAAATGTGTGCTTTCCCCTGTACATCCCTGACTGGACACACAATGGATTCAGTACCAACAAAATGTTATGTGGTGGTGTTTCTTGATGGTGCTTGGCTTTGCTTCTTCATTCCTCTGAGCTATCTGGCATTGTTTGCTGCTGCAAGCATTCTTTGTACCCCAACAAGCACTGCTCTTTTCCCACTCGAGCACTGGAAAAACACTGAAGGTCTTAGGCTGATTTTACCCTCTGCAACTTTGAGCAGGGATGCTTGGGCACTAGGCTTGGGTGGTAATATGGTATACCGCGGGATCTAAAAATAGCAATGGTATCAGTTCCAATACCGTTATTCCGTCATAAAAAACAATGCACTTATATAGGAGCACTTGTATATTACTAATTTCATTTTATTTAATACCTAAAAATGTGTATGTGTGGTTGTCATCACGAGACAGCGTGGAGGAGAAAGAGAGAGGTGGGGAAAGGCAGCGTTGATAAACATAGACATGAACGAGGAGCTTTTCAGAACATTGAAATACAGTTAGAAATAGCAATTAAATAAAATAATAATAAACGTTGATTTCTGAAGTGATCAAACAGAAAACGTGCTTTAATCTTTTTTTCCCTTCAGCATTGTAGAAAAAACAAGTAAATATCTGTGTCATGCTCTTCAGACATTGTGCCTCGGTGTGGGTCTGTATTCACGAACCACGCGAGAATTAGCTTCCGAACCTGCACCTGTAAATGTTTTTACTTGAGTCGTTCTTGTTGCTTTTGTACAGTAGATAAATAACAGAACATTTGTTTTTATTAAATTTTAAGACGATTCCATTTTGCCAGAGTCCCGAGAATAATTATATTCTCCTGCAACCAGCACTAACATGAGGACCTTACCGCCCGCACCTGCATTCACCCATCAGATCTTGTCCCGCACTCTGTGCGTTGGGTCCTGCGGGAGTGCAACTCTCACGCACCAAGTGACCTGGTCTCGAAAAAGAACACAATGCAGTTTGGCAGTATTTCGGATTTTGGCCGAATGAGAAGGGAGAGGCGGTAAATACAGACGATGCAATTTGGCTGTGCGAAAACTGTTCTGGATGTTTAATTTAATTCAGTTGTATTTACACTTTTTTTTATAAAGTATTTGTTGCTAATAAGTTGTTAATATTGATGCGCGTGTTATTTTGTTATTGTTTCAGTATTAGTGTTTGGTATTAAGTTTCTAAACGGTTTGGTGACGCTGTCTGAGTCTTACGTCATAATTCTTTTATTACTCACAGTAATACCATATACCGAGGTAAAAAAGGGAGGAGGTTTGACGGTATCGAAATTTGGATACCACCCAAGCCTATTGGGCACTTTTCAGTTGAGATGGGTAATACCTTTCTATCTGAATAATTTAGATCAGTCTTGGGCCCTGTGTCTCACCTCGTTGACCGTTTATGGCAATATTTTCTAAAGTTGCCTACCAACATTGCTCAAAAAGTTGCCCAGTGTATCATCAGCATTACGTTGCAAAGTAAATGCTTCCATTAACTTTAGATCAGATTTCGGTGCTGCTGTTTTGGTATAATGGTGTTTGCAGCACTACTACGTTGTTTTACTTGGCAGTAATGTGCATTTGTATTTTGGTTTGTTATTTTTCCTTTCCTTTGGGCATCTTTTTCACATTTTAGAAAATGCGTTTGTTAGTGATCATATGCTGATTTTTAAATTGGTTTTCTTTTTTTATGCAGATCTTTGGTCAAATCAGCTATAAAATTTCCACTGATATGTAGTGGATAAGTGGGGTGAGCATTTAACTTTCTCTTATTGCATTTTTTTTAAACTTATAAACGTGTGCTTTTTGGTAATCGCATGGACATTTGTCTTTCAGAGTTAGGAGAATTAGCCCTTGGAGGAGAACACCAGGATGGCTCAAACATGGAATGCACTTCAGCAAGCACAGATTCTCTCTAACCAGAGCCCAGAAAATTCTATTGGAGCCATGGACTGTAACGGAATACCAGTGGAAGCGGATGAGAGCTTTGCTCATGAGATAGAAGAATTAATTGAGAAGGAGAACTTTCCAAGCATGATGGATTTGCAAGAAATTGCTGAATCAGACATAAAAGACTTGGAGTCTGGTTCTCTGCAGGACACATGCTATGAATCATCTTGGCAAGATGTAATGGGTTCAGATGATCTTGAACAAGATAAGACCGTGGATAAAGGAGACAATGATAGTAACATGATACCCCATCCCTTGCCTAACTCAGTAGAGGTTGAATCCATACTAGAAGCACATTCTGACAAGGCAGTTTTAGAACCTGCTTTTGAGACGAATGCTAGTCTTGTCGAATATTCAGATATTAGCAGCTGCTCTGACACAGAAGGAAATTTTGATTGCAATTTAAGTTCATCCATTGATGTTAATATGGGTGGCAACCAGGCTGGGCAGCCTTCAGAGGAAGGAGACATGGATTCAAGTATGCACTTATCTTCTGCTGAGCTCTGCCAAAGTATTGTGGAAGCAGGTATGAGTGAAATAAATCAACAGCAGGACACTGGACCTCCAGTGACCACAAGTGAGAGCAGTGATAGTGTAAACCATACTCGCAGTGACTGTAGTGAGGGGTTGCTTCTTACAAATGCAGAGGTTTCTTGTTTGGAAGTGCAAGGTTTGGACAATATGAATGGTGCTGTTCAAGATGAGCAAATTGAGGAAAGGGAAATAACTTGTGATTTGGAAAGTTTTTTGGATCACTGCGAAGAGCTTGGTATCTCTCAGGATGATTCCAATTGTGCCTCAGATCATGTAAATATTGATACTTCATTGACTTCTAATGGGGATGAAAACATTTGCCCAGCCATAGATTCACTAAGTGATTGCCAACTAGAAAGTACAACCCCAGATGCTGACAACACATCAGAACCTGAACCTGTAAAGGCATTTGTCATTTCAGATGAAGGAAAAAGTCCACTTGGTGACTACCAATTAGATGTAATGAATCAAAATCCTGAAAATTCATCCTCAAAGCCCAACTATCTAGAAACAATTAAGCTACATGGCAATGGAAAAGATTCTCTTGATGGCTGTCTATTGCAAAGCAATCAACCAGGTCCTAAAAGCCCATCCTTAAAACCTGACATTCAAGAGACAATTGGGGTATCTGGACACGGAGAAAAATCTATTGACGGCTGTCAAATAGAGAGCGACAAACCCAGTCCTGAAACCACATCCTCAAAACCTAGCCATGGAAATTCTTCTCCGCTAGAAGGACAGAAATGCTTTACATCTGATAATGAACAAGTTGAGCGGAGTAGTTTTGGGTTCCTGGAGTCTTTTTTTGGGTTAAGTAGTACAGCGCAGAACACCAAGGAACTGAAACACCCGGAACTTGCGCATGTAAACAAAGTCAATGAGTGCAGTCTGTTTAATCACACTGCTTTTGAATCTAAAAATAAGATGGATGAGGGAACTGATGTTCTTCAAGATCCACCAGTACTCGGTACAGACCAAATGTCCCAGGCCTTCCTAGATCCTGGACAGCAAAAATGTCTCACTGGAAATGGTACCATTACAAACAAAGGCTCTTTATCAAATTTAAAGACCCAAAAGAGAAAACTGCAGCCGGTTGTTCTCCTTAAGACAACTGAGAAAAGAACCTGTATTGGAAAAAAATACCATTGCTTTAAGTGCCAAGAGTCAACACAAAGTGTAGATGAACTAATTGAACACCACCACTGCATGCATTCTTTCCATAAGTCTCAGTATTGTCTCACTTGTGAAAGTTACTTGACTGGAGGTACATTGGCAGAAAAACACATCTGTGGAAAAGTTGAGCTTTATGACAAGAAAAAATTCTCCCCTTTGTATACCAAAGTGCAAACTGAGAGGAAGGCAAAGTTCATTTGTAGGTACTGTAAAAAAGCCTTTGTTCGACAACCGTATCACGACGAACATGAGCTTAAGCACAGAGTTGTCACACCTCATAGGTGTGACTGTTGTGGATTATACTTTCCTAATGCTCACAAATGTCAAAGTCACAAGCGTAAGGTAGCATGCACACCTTTGATACTAGACCCTTTTTCACAGACTGCAGATCGTTCAGAATCAATCCATGGAAAGAATGACGTACCAGATGTGGTTGAAACTGCTGGCTCCAATGTAAAACTTCGTAATTGCTTTGTGAAACTAATGGATGTGTGCAAGACAAGTCAATCACCTGAACGAATGCATTGTCAAGTTTGTGGCAAGACTTTCAGGCTCAGAGCACAACTGAATGCACACCTTAGGTCACACTCCGATGAGAAGCCCTTTAAGTGTGACAACTGTGAAAAAGCATTCAAATATACCTGGAACCTTAACAAACATAAGAGAGAGCAGTGTTCTCAAAAGATTGTCCGACAATCTTCACTTCCAGTTAACAACTTCCCACCAAAGTTTAAATGTCCAATCTGTTTTCGCATTTTCAAGTACTCCTACAACCGAACGCGCCATTTGCGTCACCAATGTCTCAAAGAATACATGAAAAAAGGCAAAGGAAAGATTGGTGACAAGTATCGATGCCCTTTGTGTAAAGATATGTTTACTATTGCCGGCAATCGCAATAGACACATAAAGCAAACCTGCATTAAGCTTAAACTCTATAGAGCCAAAGGAAAGGTAAAGAACAAAAAAGAGTTAGAGGAACTAAACTGTACCAAAAAAGAAGAGAAAGAGTCACCATTGACTACACCCTTACAAAAAGCATCACAGTACAAATGCACTTTCTGTCCATCGGAGTATTCTAGCAAGTCTGGTTACTACAACCATCTAGCAAAGCACAAATTGCTTGGACATGACAAAAAACCAGTCAAACAGAAACATGCTAATTCTGCTGATTTAAAAAACTCTGGCTCTGCTTTGGATAGACCAACTAATCAAGAAAAAGGCGCAAGACTTCCTTTCTCCTGTCGCTTCTGTGGAAGAGCCTTTGCGTCACCTGACTCTTTAAAAAAGCACTTACAACTTCATAAAGGAAACAAACCTTTTCGCTGTTTAGACTGTGGTAAAGATTTTGCCAGGCATGGACATCTAATGGCTCATAAAAATGTGCACAAGCGGAATGTACAGTGTTCAGTCTGCTGGGACGTTCTGCCGTCTATTGGAGATTTGTTAAAACACAGACAGTCTCATCCTAAAAAAGGCATGCTCAAATGCCCTGATTGCCCTTTGCAGTTCAAGTTTCCAGTATTTCTTCTTCGACATGTGGCTGTGCATGATAGGAAACGCAAACTTATGGAACTTCTCCCTCCAAAGGACCAAGCTACACCTCAAAAGGTAAAAGAAATTTATAAAGAGGAGTTCAAATGTGCTCTCTGTCAAGAAGCCTTCGTTGACTCAAAGGCACTTAGCGAGCATTGTTTAACTCATATGCCTGGACCTTTTGCATCCAAATGCCAGTTCTGCAAAAGCCATTTCTCAAGTCGTGCTGGACTTATTCGTCACATCCGCCTTCACACTGGTGAAAAGCCTTTTCCATGTGTAACTTGTGGCAGGCACTTCCATAGAAAGGAAGTTCTGAAAATGCATATGGAAAAATGTACAGGGGAGCAACCAACTCCAATACAAACATCAAGTAACAAACAAATACAGGCAGAACATGGTGTTGACACTGCTTCAAAAAAAACAGGCAAATCCTATAATTGCTCATACTGCCCACATTCATTTCGTTTTCCAAACAATTTAAAACTTCATGAGAAAGCCCATTTGGCCAAGACTGTTTTACCTTGTTCAAAGTGTGGGAAGTTTTACAGAAAACGGAAATTTAAAGACCATGTTGAACTCTGCAATGGAGACCAGACAAAACCTGCTTGCAGAAAATGTGGGAGAACTTTTACTAGAAGAAACTACAGAAATGGTCACGAAAAGCAGTGCAAGGGTACACAGATCAAAACTGAAACTGAAACAGGAAACGGAACAAACGAGAAGGGCAAATGTAAGCAGCAATGTCCACAATGCTTTAAATATTTCAGATCTAGCATTTTCCTCCAGAGACACATATCTCTTCATTCAAAGGAAACGGCGTATTCTTGCATGCATTGTGCGCAGAAATTTGACAGTGAGGATCAATACTTGCAACATAAAGCTTTTTGTGATGGTGTTTCCAAGGAACGTAGATTGGAGAGTTTAAGAGGATCTGAGAAGATGAAATCAACGTTTGCTGAAGTAAAAAATGATGGAGACATCTCTGTGGTTCCTGGAGAAAATGGTGAGACATTTAAGTGCAAATTTTGCACTAAATCATTCTTGAGGTCCAGATACCTAAGACGCCACATTCTCACTCATACAGAGGTCAAGCCATACCGGTGCAAGTCTTGTGAAAATTGTTTCTCACGCTATGATCATTTAAAACTGCACCAAGCCCGCTGCAGAGGAAAGCGCCAACTCGAGATACGTGTTGAAAAGATGAGTCTCAACAGCTTAAGCACAAGTCCTAAAAGCCAAACCCAGGAAGATGTTGACTCATTGCAATGCAAAGTTTGCTCAAAGCGGTTGTCCACCCTGAGTGATCTGAAGCGTCATATGGCCATGCTCCACATTACAGATAAACCATATCCCTGCAAAAGATGTGGCAAAACTTACAGTTCCCAAAAGTCTTTAAGGGCGCACAATGTCACTATCAGATGCAAAAAGATTTCAAAGGAAAGCATGTTGCCTACCAAGAATGTTCAAACCCAACCATGCAGAGAAACATCCAAACTCCTGCAGCGTATACAGGTGCACTATATGAATAAATTTAAATACCAATGTGAGTATTGCCCTCGACGCTTTAAACTATCTGGACAGCTAAAGGTACATGTACGTCTTCATACAGGGGAAAAACCATATGGCTGTGCAAACTGTGGAGAGCATTTCATCAGAACAGACTATTTGAAACGACACTTGGCTAAATGCAATGGAAAGGCAGAATATCAAGAAAAAATTCTTTGTGATAAGTGTGGTGACCTGTTCACCCGAGACGCACTCTCTGTACATCAGAAAACTTGTGTCATTAGCTCAAAATCATCTGGACCCTCTCGACAGGAAAATGATGAAAGCAAGAGCCCCGCCAAGATTAAAGGTTTTTCCTGTGCTAACTGTAGTGACCGTTTTTTGTTGTTCTCTCAGCTCCAGCAGCATTTTTTAGCGAAGCATAGATCTGATCAGCCACAAAATAACAGCAATCAGCAGCAACTGGTATCCAGTCACATGCAAGTCATAAAGCAAGAGCAGGTTGATGAGGGGTATGGGCAGAACCAAGAAAGCAATGATCAGAATGCACAGGAGCAACGTGTGTGTTCAAACACAAACCTTATCAAGCCCCTTAAATGCCCGCAGTGCAACATGCGGTTTTCCAGGAGTGCTGGTCTGGGTATGCATATGCGCATACATAAGGGAGTGTACCCACTTTCTTGCACAAAATGTCATGTTGGTTTTTGGACCAGAAAGACAATGGAGAAACACAGGAGAAAATGTACAGGTCACACAATTATCTCAAATAATGGATCTGCGGTGGAAAATGCAGCTGACTTAAATGACACTGTTCTGGTATTTAACAAGGGTTCTAATACAACAGGAACTGGAGTACTACAAACCAAATTCTCATGTAAAGATCAAGAACAGGAAAATGAGGCTGAGAAAGGAGATGTGTCTGTTCACAAGTATCAGTGTTCTGAGTGCGATCAGAGTTTCACAGATGGACTGAGACTCATAAGTCATTTGGAAGAACATGGGCGTGCGGATCAAGAGCGGAAAACAGACGTCCACAGATGCCATGTGTGCAATAAAGTCTTTGCTCAAGCAGGTATGTTGCAAAGACATATGAAAATGCAACATAATCAAAAGATGATTTTTACTTGTGAAATTTGTTCCAAGAATTTTCGTTTTCCATCTGACCTGGACATTCATAGATCTTGTCATGACCCCAGTCGTCCCTTTCCCTGTGACTATTGTAAGATGCGGTATTTATCTGCTAAATCCCTGTCCATTCACCATAGGATGGCTCATTCGCATACACAACCCCCCAACTCGAAAGAATCTAGTGTGAAAGCAAGAACAGAGCAGCCTGAAGTATATAGGTGTGAACCATGTGACAAAACCTATATGCTAAAGTCGTCGTACAAGAAGCACTGCAGAATAAAACACAAAGAGGACGTTATCAATACCCTCACTGATAACAAATTGAAAAAAGCTTCTGGTAGTGCAAGTCCGGAATCGGATGAGGAAGACTCCAGAAGTTTTGAAGATGAAGACGACAGCGACAATGACTCTGATTCAGCACCGTACTTTCCTTGCCATGTTTGTGGTAAAACGTTTTTAACGTCAGAAAGTCTTGAGGATCATCAAAGATGTCATCTTGGCGAAAAACCCTTTGAGTGTGAAGAATGTGGCAAGTGCTTTATTCAGCTTGTGAACTTGCAACAACATCAACGGAGCCACAAATCTGAGTTTCAGTGTCAAATGTGTGGTAAAGGTTTTGTTTCGCTCTTCAGCCTGCGCAAACACAAGCAAACGCATGTCAAAAAGCGTCCTCACCGCTGTACCAAGTGTCACCTGAGCTTTACACGCCCAACGGAATTAGCGGAGCACATGGTTACCCACCGTGACGAAAACTTTCCATGTGACCTTTGTGATGAAACCTTTTCCTGCAAAACAAGTCGGGCAGAGCATCGCAAGATTCACACAGAGCAAGAAGAAGAGCTTCCACCATTGATTCCCCCCAAACCACCTCAAACAATGCAAGTGACTCCTGCCATCGCAAGTAACGTTGAGCAGTACAAGTATCGCTGTGGAATTTGTCAAGTAAGATTTCCAGATCCAGAACAGCTCTCGGAACATGGCTGCAATCCTGCAAAAGAGCGGCCATACTCGTGTCCAGAATGCAATAAGCATTTTTTACATGGTTCTCACTTGAAAAAGCATCAGCTTAGCCATCAGTTGACGGGACCCCGATCTTATCAATGTAATCACTGCAGCATGAGCTTCACCCACCACCACCTTTTTCTCAATCATTTACGAAGCCATGGGAATGAAAAGGCTTCCAAGGACACCAGCTTTCCTACCAGTGAAAAGATGATCCGCGTGGAACCTGTGAAGCGTGACAAAATTTACCAGTGCCCCATATGTCCTGAGAGTTTTTACCAAGCTTTGGACCTCGCGAATCACCTCTCCGTTCATTCTCACATGTGCAGTGTTTGCAATATGACTTTTCCCACTAAGAAAGATCTTGATGAACATGAACAATGCCATTTGACTGCTGCCACTCAGTATGAATGCACAGAATGTGGGGACAGCTTTCTCGGAAGTGATGCTTTCCGCAAACATCACTGTAGTAACAGAAAAGTGACCTTTTCAGAAAAGCACCGTTCAGACCCATCGGTCTCTTCATCCAAGAAGCATGGCTCAGGCACTCGTTTTCAAGTGGGTGATGAAGAGGAGGAAGAGGTTGATGTTGGAGAAGACTTCATTATTTGTCCTATCTGTAAAAGACGGTTCTCCTCCAACAGCAGTTTAATGGAGCATCATAAAAAGCATCACGAGGATCCGCGCCCTTTCAAGTGCTTGGTTTGTAAAAAAGACTTTACGAAGAAACGTTACCTCACGCAGCACCAGCAGATACACAGTGAACGCCCTTACCAGTGTGAAGTGTGCTCAGAATCCTTTAAAACAGAACCTGCTCTTGTAACCCACTGTAGAATGCACGACGCGAAAAGGCAACACCAATGCCCAATATGCAGCAGAACCTACCTGACAGCAAATGATCTGGCGAAACATAAGAGAAAACATGTTCAACATCAAAGCCAGAGTGAGGACAACCAAGAGTACCGGTGCGACATGTGCTATAAAACCTTTGCCATGTTTGCTCATTTGCAAAAGCATCAAGAAAGCCATGTAGGACAAGTGGTCTATGAATGCACAGAGTGTGACAAAGCCTTTGCTTTTCTAAATCTTTTGGAGGAACATCAGAGGACTCATGCTGCTGCTGCTGCTGCTGCTTCAGAAGCTCTTCAGTCCCAGTCACCAACTCGGTTTCCCTATCAAAGCTCAGTAAATGAATGAAGGTCAAATTACTGATGACTCTGTTTCCTGCAATGCAGGTTATTCAAAATCATTCAGTTTTCTGAACGTTATTTGTTAAGATAAAAACTGTACATACTATTCGTTGTTGTTGTTTTTACATAGGACTAACCGCTTTTATCCACTTGCTGGTGTTTTACCCTAGTTCAGAATTGGTCTGTTAATGTTCCTACAATCTAATCTGTTCTACAGTTCTGTGAACTGCTCACTAATTTTTCTTTGTACAGTACTCAGATTAATGTAAATTAAATGTATGTAATTAGATGATGTATGGAACTATAGGTATATGTGCATGAATGTGCATAAAGTTGTTAATGGTCCACAGTACAGTTAACAAAGATGTAAAGTAAATCTTGTGCATTCCTCCATTTTTTATCTTGTTTTAAATATCCATATTACACTTGTAGAGTAATGTTCATGTTTCATAGTAATGCCCAGCCTTTTTTTTCTGTCTGTAAACGTTTTAGGTCAGGTTAAGCGGTTTTTATTACACCGCAGTTATACTGTATATGATGTAAATGCCTTGGGAGTTAAAAATGTTACAGAAAAATCCAGTTTTACCTTTTTCTTGAGAGGAGTCTAACTTGAATGGCTACCCTTAAAAAAGTAAACTCCAGGCTTGATAATTTTGTATCCAATCTGTATGTTTAATCTACATTAGTGCTGACATATGCTTATGAAAACCTGATGTTTAGTTTTACTTTTATATGCCAATGTTGAGAATTCCTTAAACTAGTAAAACAACATTTACATCTGCTTTGTTGTTTGAGAGGTTTCTTTAACTTTTGATATGATTTGAGTTAGCAGGTCACAATGAACAACATTTTATATAAATACATAATTCATATTAATCTTATTCAAACTATATGTTGTGGTACAGTATTATTGTCATACTGGCAGTTAGTCTTTATAATAAAGACTGGGACCAACCTCACTGTCAGTTATGTATTTGTTAAAATACCCCTCCAATGTGCCTGAAACCTGTATTAAACTGAAGTGGGACTTGCAGACAAAAAAAATTCAACTTACACAAACATAAATCATGTCATGTTATGGTTTGTTGATCTATAATGTTTTGAGAAGTTTCAAGTTTCATACAAATTACAGGTCATGCTGCTTTTTAGTCCTTTAATATTACCAATATTGATTATGGAAACATTAGATTAGGTGTTTCAGCATCTCTTGGTTAATTACAGCCCTTACTTAGGTTTATCTTGTAATTGTAAATCTATAGCAGCTATATCTACTGGTCAAGAGCTGCCAATATATGCCTCTTTAAGACATTTGGCTCAAAGTTCAGAGTGTGTTTTGGCCTTGTTATAACAATACATCACAAGTAAATCCTCTGTTACTTCACTTTACTACAATATTTTACATTTAGCTCCTCTAATAATCATCTTTCAAATGATCAATTAATAAAGTATCTTGAGTTGATGATTTGCCATTGTATATGAGCTATAAATTAGTCGCTACATGATACTCATGCTTTGTTGACCTTCAAAATTGCGTTATAAATAAAAAACAATATAGCTGATAAATGTGTTTGTTGAACCACTACATGATCATCAATAGTTATTGTGGTGAAATCAAATATAATCTGATTGCTCTGTTTTACACTGAAGCAGCTGGTTTATTGATTGAAAGAGTAGTTCAGCCCAGCCCTTTAGTGTTTTATCAGTCAAATATATGGAAGTGTCAATCAGAGATGAAGCATATCCATACATTAATTAATTACAGACATTTAATGAAAGGCCTATCCATATCCTCCAGGCCAATAGCTATTCAGTATGTTTGGTGTTTTTTCAAGTAATCCAAGATGTACTAAACCTACATATTAGTAATATTTGTGATTAATGAGAAAAGTGTAGTGTAGACCGGTCCCTCACACCAGTTGATGGCGGTATATTTAAGCCATACATGTGGAGAGTGGGAGTGAGCGCTCAGAGTTACTGCCCTCTATAGGGAACGACGGGATTTAGACTGCTCTACAGACACTGGGGGCAAAATACATACCGCCTTTCGGATTGAAAATGCACAACCTCTTTCATTAAAATCATGCAAATTTGCGCATCATACTTTCCCAAGGTGAGTGCAAGCTAGTAACTGTTTGAGGTACTTGTTATGGATCGTTTTTATTTGGTGCATACAGCTCTTAGCTGCTGTTTTTTGTCATTCAATTCCCTTGTGCGGCACGCGCGTGAAATGTTCCGCATGCACAGTATTGCTCAAGGCGTAGATATAAAGAGCGTTTGAATTTGTAAATTGGTGTAAGGTTGAGATGCTGCAAGCAAATTGTATAGTTACATCTGTCTATGTGTGGGGAGCGGGCTAAATCTGCAGCATCCGTTGCATTGCTTGTTATTAGCATGTTGTAGATTACGTTCACGCGTATTTTAATATTTCGACTAAAACTAAATCAGTGAGTTCCGTTAGTTTGCAGATTGCTCTTGTGTTGGGTTTAATTGTTGTGAAACAGCGTTTATTTAAAAATTTGAGCGAAGTGGCGCGGTAAGTGGCCAGGCCTATCAAAATCTAAGCGTGAGCAGGCTTGCCAATTTTTTGCCTCTATTGTTAGTTACTTACATTTGAAACCTAGACTGTGAACAACGATTGCTTGGACATTTGTCTCGAAAACGAAAGACGTACAGCAATTTAGTTTGAACCATCTTTGTTTTCTTCAGTTTTTTATCACAGGCTCTGATATTTATTTTTTATTTTTTTTAGAAATGCTATCTTTGTAATCATGATGGTTTTACATAAAGTACATATTATGTTCCCCTAATGTCAATCAAGAAATGTTTTTAAAGTATTTAAAGAGCATAACATAGGTTATGTTATATTGTTTAAATAGTAGTAATGTAGAACATATAGTTTTTATTGCGTTTTACTGTGTCATGCCTCCCAGAAAAGAGTGAAGAGTTTGTTTTTGATGCTAGTTAATTTTTTTTAATCTAAAATGTGCCCAAATATAAAATTACACTACAAAGGTAATTCCATTTTTAGTACTGCATTACAGAATTGTCTTTTCTAGAAAAGATTATTGAACTCATAGGCAGTGTTAATTACTGTAATTTAATGTATTTACATTTGAAATGCTAACTAATGGATTTTTCTTTAGTAATTGGTTATTTCTGATGTAATAGCATTAAATAATATGAACATTTATTGAACAACTCTATTTAAAATAATAGATTGAACATCAAAAATTGATGAAAAATCTTTTCTCCTATTGAATACTTTGTATAAAATTTGATGACTTAATCATGAACTAACCAATTTACTTGAAAGAATTACAAGAGCAGTTGTTATGCCTGTCCTTCTATTGATATGTGATTAGTACATAAATCTAATTACAGTGTTAATTACATTTTAAATTGTTACTTGCCTAAAAGTGTTCATAGGGCCTAAACATGACAGTGTTTATGTAAATTATGTAAAAAGGTAGTAAATATAACCTTTCATGATTAATTTCTGAATTGAAAACATTTGAGTTCCTGCTATGCCACTAATTTTGCTTTTCTGCTTTCTTTTTAGAAGACACGGAACAATTACAAAGACGTTGGTGACGCTTCTTAAATTTAACATTGGCTGAGGAATCATCTGGCACTTACAAAATGCTTGGACTTCAAGAAACAAGGTCTACTGGAAGTCCTAAAACATACAGCTGTGTGGCATGCTCAGCTACGTTTCATAATTTGTCTTCACTCCTGGTGCACCAAGCATCTCATGCAAGTGATACCTCTCAACAACCAGATTCCGCATTACCTACTTGTGTCAGCTGTGGAAGCTTATTTGCGAGCAAAGATCTCCTTGAAAAACATCACTGTGTAATGCTGCCCACTCCAGCATCTCCAATCCACACCTACATATGTGACTGTGGCGAGGAGTTTAGTGAACTTGCAGCTTTAGAAGACCACAAAAAACAACATGGGTCAGAAGACATGGTCAGATCAGTTTTGGAGAGTATTCCAGTTGTGCCAGATAGCAAAATTGACTCTAGCCGTTCTGTCTCAGACCAAATTTTTCACAGTCTTTTACCACCACCTTCCAGTGAAAAACCCCTTGCTCAAATTCCAGCTCCTACTTCAAACACTGACATCAAGGAGAACGAATCCAACAATTCCAACGAATGTGCGGACATGGAGAGCAACGAATGTGCGGACATGGAGAGCAACGAGTGTGCGGTCATGGAGAGCAACGAGTGTGCGGTCATGGAGAGCAACGAGTGTGCGGACATGAAGACCAACGAATCTGCCGGCATGAAGACCAACGAATCTGCCGACATGGAGACCAACAAATCTGCGGACATGGACTGCAACATCTTAATGCCAACTGAATCCCACCCTGTGACCGAAGAGCAAGTGCAGTTACCGGGGCAAGACCGTGATGCTTTAACAACCTCTGACGTGGTGAACCATTCTGTGCAAGACAATGAGAAATCACCAGAGTCTGGTGAAGATTCAGATGCATTTAATAAGAAATCAATCCTGAAGATGCTAGCATCTGCTTACATGAGTCATAAACAGCCCATACCAATGAAAATGAGGAACTTGCCCCCCAGAAAAGCTTCACCGAGAGCACCAATTCAACCTGCGATCACCATAACAATACCAAAACCAAAGCCACCAGAGAATCAATCAAAGTTAAAGACTGACAACACGGTGGTGAAAACTGCAAAGATGTTACCTAAGAAGAGAAAGATTATATCTGTGACACAAACTCTCTGTCCTGTGGTGGTTCTTGAGACTCGTCAAAAACTTTTTGGCCGGGACAATGTGGAAGGCAGACATCAGTGCAGACTCTGCCGTAGGGTTTTCCAGGACGTAGACACCTTGATAATGCATCATGCCCTGCATAAAAAAGAAAGAGTTAAGTTTTGTCTTAGTTGTCAACAGTTTGTGATAACTGTTATCTCCGTCCCAGAAAGCCATGTCTGCTTTGATGGATTTTCTAAAAACCATCAACCTTTGATGGGAAAAATGTCTCTGAAACCAGTCAGCCCTACAGCTCCACAGGTTGAAAAAATGTTCTACTGTTCTTTATGCAAGCGTGGCTACATGAGCATGCGCAGCCTCAAAAAGCACAACTGTCCGTGTAAAGCTTCTCTGAAATCCCAGAACACTGTAGGCTCCAGCGCTAATGTCAAACTTCAAAACTTGGTGGAGAGCAATAGAGCTGTCCTGAACTCCAAAACAAATCAAATGTCAACACAGCATATTAATATTGGCGTAGGCACAGAGCCGATAAAGATAGAAGAACAAAATACAGAACATCCTATCGGCAAGAAAGATCAGACTGGACAGAAGATGCTGCTGAAGGACCAGTTAAATCCCCCAAAAACCCTTGAGTCCTTCTTTGCCAGTGTTTCTAACTCCAAACCAACCGAATCAACTAAAACCTCTGTTGTAGTACCAGCCAACACAGCTGAAGTAAAACAAGAGGAAAAAGAGAAATTGGTTGAAAAGCAGTGGACTATGCCTTTGGATGATGCTGAAATTGATGTACTGATAGATGTGGATCAAAAGGACTCTGATGAGGACGATTTGACAGATATGGTTGGAGATGACTGTGATGAAGCTGAGGATGTTGTCATAGTAGAGCCTAATGAGGACAATGATATGAACTCAGGAATACCTAGTAGTGGCTTTCAGGTGCACGTCACTAACAAAGGTTTGAAGAGGTTTGTTTGCAACGGGTGCCAGAGAAGCTATTCCCGCTTGTTTACTCTAAAGGAGCACTTGAGGATTTGTGGGGCAAGAAAGTTAAAGCAGCAAATTCTTACACCATCGTTTATGGCTGGGCCGATTAAAAAGTTTCCATGTCCTATTTGTGGTAAGTTCTTCAGCCGCAAAGACAATATGAATATGCATCAAAGGAAGTGCCATCCTGCAACAAACACTAATTCAGTTGTACCTAACAGAACCATGGAGCCTAAAACACCTGACGCTCAGGAAAACTTATTCGTCCTGTCACCATCTGCAGAAAACCAAGCAGTCCGACAAGAAAGCACTCCGAATGCTAGCAGTAACAGAAACTGGGGCATCATGTCACTTCCGTCTGTGCTCCCAAGAAGAGTGACATGTGAATGCGGAGCCTCGTTCACTTGCCCTCGACTTCTCTTCGAACACCTGCAGCAGCATGCGCAGGAGTCCTACATTTGTCCACACTGCGGTGAGAACCTGCAGTCGTGGATGGATTTTGAGGCACATCAGCAGTTGCACCAATCTCAAAGCTCTGCAAGTGAGCAAAGCGCTTCCCATAAACAGCCTCATTCATTTCCCCAAGCGCTGCCATCACACGTGCAGACTCCGCCGCAACAGTCTTCAGGTTTTTCTGACCATAACGTGAAAGCCCAAGTGCCTGGACTCTTGGCACCTCAACATTTGAACAACGGGCCATCTCTTGAGCCGCTGACTTGCCCTAAATGCAAAAAGACCTTCAGTCTCCGCAGTTCCTTGTCAAGACACATACGGTTGCGTTGTACTGGTGATACCGCAGGTCAAAAGAAACACCCTTGCTCTCGTTGCGGTACAACATTTCAAAACGCACTGATGCTTAAAGTTCACATTCAAAGCAATAGCTGTAAACCAGCATTTAAACCGATTCGGTGCCCGGTGTGTGTTCGCTGGTTCAGTTGTCTAGATGGGCTTAAGAGACACCTGGTCTCGCACAGCAGGCAATCTGTCTTAACATGTCAGATTTGTGACTATAACTGTCCAACCCCTCAGGCACTCGAGGAGCATAAAAGAAATGTTCATCGACTCAACAGCGGAATGAGGCCAGCGGAGGATGCACAAAAACCGTTGCATCAAGCAGGTGCACAATCCAATCCACCTACTCCTTTTCAATGTCACATTTGTCTTCGCTACTATCCAAAGCTTCAGTCCCTGAAGGATCATTTAAGGAAAGTTCATCGGCCTAAACAGCCAAATCAAATGATTCGGACAACCGTAGAACCGGTCTGTTCTGGATCGTTTCAGTGTCAGATATGTGACCGCTCCTATCCTAACATAAAATCTTTGAAAAACCACCGCAGAAGAGTGCACCATATTGTGGGTGGTGTTTTTCTGCCAACAAAGGGAACCGAGCAAAACATCACCCCCAATAAATTTCAGTGTCATATTTGCCCTCGCAGCTATCCAGATGAACCGTCCCTCCGAAACCACCGAAGGAGGGTCCATCATATAGTGGAAGGTCATGATCTGTCGATTGGAGCCCCTCAACTCAATCCATATAAGTGTCTGATTTGCCAGCGCAGCTATCCTGACGCAGTGTCCCTTAAAAATCACAGGAGGAGAGTTCATCGCATATTAGGACCAGTGCCTGAAATGCCACCACCACAACCACCACCAACAACAGATGACACGGAAGATGATCTAGAGCAGAAACCGATACCTTTCCTAAATTCATAAAAGGTGGATCTGCTGCTTGCCTTTATTTCTGTATATGCAATCAAAATGTTGTAAAAGAAGTCATAAGGCAGCACCTGTTGAGTACCTTTTAGTAGTAAAAAAAATAATTTTGAATAGCTAAAATTTAATATCTGGTCAGTAGTGTAACAGGTTTTTTTGTCTTGTTGATACATTGTTCAGCTTCCTCTATATTTCATTGATGTTGCCTTAATTTAGTTCATCTGTTGATTACAGTTGTGTGTCCCCCTCCCCCATTACAATCAGAAACCATTTTGGCGAATACACTGTATAAATGTAAAATAGAACAGTTGATGGCTGTTTTTAAGGTAGCCAAAATGTATTAGTGTACTGTAAATATATTTTGATGTCAACATGTACTACATTGCATTAATAAACCCAATAGTGACACTTTTCTTAGTCTTCAATAAACCAGTGACGGGTGTTGTCATACACACATGTTCATTTCACATTAAACTCTAAGGCCCGGTTTCACAAACAGGGATTGGTTAGATTAAGACATTTAAGCAACTTATACCAAAATGCCTTATTAGAAATTATTACAGGTGTGCATCTTAACACAGAACAACGACACTGACATGAAAATATCTTGATCTGACATAACTTCACATCTCAAACATGCAATTTAGTCTGGGACTAGCTTAAGCCTTGTCTGTGAAACTGGGGGTGAGTCTTTTATACTGTGTTAAATGTTACTAGCAATAGTGCAACTTGCTGAACGCATCTAAATGCTAAAGACTGATCTGATGAGTTAAGGAGTAAATCAGAACAAAACAAATGAATGCATGAGCTGCTTTAAGCGTAGCAGAAGTAACATCTAATACAAAGCTTTGTCATATGTGGTAGGAGTTCTTTAGTGCTTGTGTAAATATGATTTTGTCAACACTACAAGTTCATGTTAAATTTAATTCCCACAATGGCAAACATGTTTTTACATTTTGCAAGGATAAAATGAAATAAAAAGCAATTATCAATAGTAGGCTATATTTATCATTGTACATTAACTTTGATTAATTATGAAAATATTGTGATGCCTGTTATCTATCAATATTTCTGTGTCAATTAAAATGCGGCGTCAGATCAGCCCTAATCTTCGCGCGACATGTTTAATTGCCTAATCATTAATGGGTTTTAGAAAACCATACTTTCATGTAAAATTTCAAATATATTTAGAAACCGTTTCTGCAGTTGTAATGTCAGAACACATTGTTTTATGAAACATTTTATTGTTGTATATTTTTAACTGTTAATAAAAGCGAATAAAATGTATACCGATACCCAGCCTTTGTATGCAATTGATGGTGTGAGATCATGTGCTCAGCGTAAATTGCAGTCAAACTATAATTATTTAACATTTATTTGCATACTCGGTGATCGCCTTTACTCAGCCGCACGTCCAGAAAAAGACGTCTAGAGGCTTTTATCGGAAACGGAAAAGGAAACTCCATTTGTTTGGTATAAGCGTCCTGAAGCGTTGTTCATTGGTGCTGAAAAGAAAGAGCATGAAAGGTTGGTGTAGGCTGCCTTGCTTAGTTTTGCTTGTTTTCTGGTGTGCTTTCTATAAGATAAAGGCAGAATCTGATTTTAAGCAGTCGAGCAAACAATAGTTAATTTTGCATAAGCGGTGCTCTTAAAAATAAGTCGAGGATTTGAAATGATGATTCGATGGGTCCAGCGTCAGGTAACGTTAGCGGTGAATTAACGTAACACACAGACACATTAATGCTTCTGTGTTTAAATACGCTTGTTTCGCTTTTCAGAATAAACCCATTCTTAAAGGACAGGTTGTGCTGCGTATGTAGATGCAGGGCTGACTGTAACAAAGCATGCATGAAGCAGTACAGAGACGTACATTGTTAATGCCTGAATTGGCCTATGGCTGCAAACGCCTGCAGAGCGCCATCACTCTGTGCCGCTGTCTACTGCGGCACGGGGAAAATGTTTTAACCGTTACCCGAGTTGCTGTGCGTTTGCTGTCTGAATTGAACATCATGAAATCAAACGATTAGAAAAGAATTTACAAAATACAAAGACAACAAATAGAGCACTTTGTTTTGTTTGCTGTAAGTCGGTTAACTAATGAATGACTCCTATGAGTCGGTTCTTTGAATGAATCGCTTAAATAAAAGCACTAATCTGTGGCAGAAGAACAATCAAAGAAACATTTGAAACATAAATGCATCGTTAATAATAATAATGCATTGTTTACCTACCCATTAATTTACCAATTTTTTTTGTTGTTTAAGTACTAAAATAATTTTACGTTTTGGGGGAAAAAAAGTTTTTAATTAGGCCTAGTAAATGTTTTGGAAGTCAACATATTGTGGCAATATCCTGCATTAACATTTTTACAATTTAGTAGCCTATTACTGACAATATTCATGTATGGAAAAAATGATAAAACACCATAATACAGCAATACTATTCACTATTTTTGTTTTTTTACTTTTATCTTTATATTAATAATTATGTCATATTTATATATTTATGTGTGTGTATAAGAATGACAACATGGTTTTGTACATTTTATCTGTATATTAATAAATATGACCCTGGACAACAAAACCAGTCGTAAGTCTTCATTTTCCAAAATTAAAAATCTAAAAGCTGAATAAATAAGCTTCCCATTGATGTATGATTTGGATGGATAGGGCAATATTTCGCGAGAGACAGCTATATGAAAATCTGGAATCTTAGGGTACAGAAAAAGCTAATTTGCTGAGAAAATCACTTTTAAAGTTGTCCAAATGAAGATCTTATCACTGCATATTACTAATCAAAAATCTAATTTTCGGTAAGAAATTGACTAAATACCTTTCTGGAACATGATCTTTACTTACTATCCTAAGGATTCAATCAATAATTTTGACCCATACAATGTATTTTTAGCTATTGCTACAAATACACCCCAGCAACTTGATACTGGGTTTGTGGTCCAGGGTCACAAATTAGCCTGTCCACCTGTTATATGGATAGCAGGTGATGCAAAAGTTCTGACACTACTTCATATTAGATGCAATACATCTTATTATAGGTTGTCTTATTTTTTTTCTTTTCTGTTTAATTTCAGCTTGAGTGAGGGGAAACTCAGGCACCAGCATACGATTCGCACATCATGCTTGAAGGAGAAGCCGAGAAGAATGAAACCAACTGTAATTTGGCTGATTCCCAGGAACAATCACTGAAGAGAGGAATGGGGGAATTAATTTCAAAAGGTCTGGCATTTACCTCCCAAAACAGAAGTGTGGCAGAACCTCCTCCTCTAGCCACTAATGTCCTGCCTGACTCCTTGCCCAGCAATGCAGAGGAAAGAGATCAAGAGAAAGTCTCCTTAACTGTAGATGCATTTCCACAGCAATTAAACTCTGATTTTGCTCCTGTCAACGAGGCTGATATGGATACACAGAAATGTACGGAAGACTGTGAGACACATTCTGATTGCCTTTCCAGCACCACAGATAATGAACCAAAATCACTGCTGCTAAATGAAGAATTAAATGAACCACAAACTCACAATCAAATGTCTGTTACAACAGATGAAATGTCAAGTAGTCGGTCCGAAAGGAATGAAGCCCATTGTTCAACTGTCCAAACATCTGAGGAAGCTGTCTGTGAGACATCCTGCTCTGATAAAAGTGATAACCAATACGATGAATATTCGGACAAAAAAATGAATAAGGACACTGCGGATTTAAATATTTCAGACTCTGAAAATCAAGGAGACTCGCCTTCTGATTCATTAAACGAAAAAGATGTAACATTGGATGATGCCTTTGAAGAAGCAAATTCAGAGCACAGTAACCAGATACTTTTATCCGAAGCCAATGCTGAGGAAAGCAGTGTGGAGAACACAGAACGCAAACGTGGATATCCTTCTTTTTCCCGCGGAAGGCCGCGAAAAGAAAAAAGGGTTATCAAATGTGAGTATTGCGGGCGCCCTTTTAATCATGCTTCAGCTTATATTATTCATCTTCGTGTTCACACAGGTGAGAAGCCCTTCACCTGCCAGGATTGTGGCAAAGCCTTCGCTCAACTCTCCAACCTTCGATCCCACAGCAAAGTCCATAAATCCAAAAGCAGAAAGCATGCACACAAATACAAAGATAGAGCCACGACTGAGAAAATTGTGGATGAGAAAGAGGTAAACGTGACTGACAAACTGGAAAGTAACACTCATAGTACTCCAATCGGCCCTAAAAGGAGACGGCGAGGAAGAGGGAAAGGGAAGCCCCAAACATGTCCTATCTGTGGCAAAGTCTTTTGCTACAAGTCTGTCCTCAAAATCCACCTTCGTATTCACAGTGGAGAAAAACCGTACTCTTGTAAGGTATGCGGCAAATCATTTACTCAAGCGTGCACAGCACGTGTCCATGAGAGAGTACATTGGTCTATTAGACCTTACTTGTGTTCAAAATGTGGTAAGGGATTTTCTCAGATCGGGCCCTTAAAAGTACACACCTGTGATGGTAAA
Source organism: Enteromius paludinosus (assembly GCA_032361165.1). NCBI lineage: Eukaryota > Metazoa > Chordata > Actinopteri > Cypriniformes > Cyprinidae > Enteromius > Enteromius paludinosus. The sequence goes on from JAUMHQ010000076.1 coordinate 10,640,327, forward strand.
AGAAATCCTCATGCCACCTTGAAAGATATGGAATCGGAGGGTGTAATCCGCTTCAGGTGTCACCTTTGCAAAACGTGCTTCAGCACCAGAGACGAGTATGAATTACATTTGCAGGGACACACTGATACCCAGCGTTACAGCTGTGACCGCTGCAAGCAGACCTTTAGTCTCCTTTCAGAGCTACATACGCACAACAAGCATTGCATTACCATCCGGCTCACAAAAACAAAGCCTTCTTACAGTTCACCTCACAGATTCCAACCCAAAAACTCCTTGAAGAGACGAACTCCTCAAAGAATCCGAAGTCCAGCTAAATCTCCTCCGAAAGATTTTTCCTTTCCGAGGAAGCTCAAAAAATCCTCCTCTTTACTCGCTTGTCCTCTTCAGGTCATGGCCACCACCATTTACGACTCTCAGAATAACCTCTGTTCAGTCAGTCAGACCGTCAAATCCAGTTATTTTGTGTCTCAACTGAACAGTACGCACCACAAAGCGGATCCGAGAAAGTATTTCTGCCCGCAGTGTGGACGATTGTTCCAGCATGTAGGAAGGCTTAGAGCCCATATGCTCACTCATTCCCGGGGTCAAAGCTTCACGTGTATTGATTGCAACAGGATTTTTAAAAACTGGAACAAATTTTGGATTCATCAGCGGCTGCACAGACAAAAAAGAGGGCGCTTTTTGTGCCCCAAGTGTGGGCAGGGGTTTCGATTTGTGGGACTGTACAACAAACATCTGCAGAAGCACCCAGAACTTAATGCTCACGCTTGTCCCTTCTGTCCTCACACATTCTCAAACGCACAAAAGTTGAGGAACCACCAGCAAGAGTGGCACCGCTCAACTATGCCCTTTATTTGTGATATATGCGGAAAAGGTTTCGCAAGCACGGTTATTCTTAAGCGACACAGAGTTGTTCACTGCACAATGGAGGCACATGACACCATTGATCCGCAGTCTGCTGTGCATCCTTATGAATGTGGTACATGCAGTGCCAGTTTTGAGAACTTGGACTTGCTTTTTCATCATCAGCTCCGGCACAAGGCTGTAGATAAAGGATCAATAGCAAAGAGAAGCCAGCTTCTTAGGTTAGAAGAGCATCAATCTCAGCATCTCCAGCGTCAGAGCTTTGATTACAGCTTTTATGATAATCAGAGACAAGAGAAGCTCCACTCATTGCTCCGTTCAAATGGAGGAGAAATGCCTCAGCGGTTGTCAGACTTTGCTCCCTCAACCGTACATCCTTCACAAAAGCCAAAACCAAACATTGAAGCTCAAAGCACCACCAAAACGAATTCTCAAATGAATGATGGGCAAATGGTTAAAAATCACACTAAGGACGGTTTTTCAGCAGTTGAAGAATTAAACGGATCAAGCCCGTCACCATCCATATTGAAGACCGAGGACACAACTGCTGACTTTATTTGCACTGAGTGCAATGCTTGTTTTTCCAGCCTTATAGAACTGCATGGACATTACTTGGAACATGCCAGAGGAGAAATATAAATATTCTGTAAACGTTTTCTTTATTATTTTTCCCAACCTTGTATGGGAATCACATACTCCTGAAACTTGTGAAAATGTTTGCTGTCTATTTGTTGTGCCGATACCCAATTTTAATATAAAAACATGTTCTTCAAATATATGAACTAGAAATTCCCTGTAATGCACAGTATTGTTTTATTTAGTGATTCTATTGAGTTAGGTATCTGTTAGTGTTGTTAGTGTTGGTGAATTTGATCCAAAGCGTTGCTGTTAACAGATTAAACATCTTGACATTGCTCAAAATCAAGTCTTCTGTTTTAAGAGACAACCATCTCCATCCACCCCAAAAAAAATTTAGCAAAGAGGTTTCATATACTGCTTGGATTAAGGTTTAGACTAAATTAATAGTCATATTAATTCATAGTAAAACATCTCATAAATCTACATATTTCATGTTATAAATGATAAATAAGACAGTCGAACATCTTTAATGTTTGTCCTCAGGTGTTTATTTTATGTTTGCCAAATGATATTGCAATAATTATGGGCTCAAAAGAATCTGTGGGAGCTTAGTTGGAGTTGATGGTGGTGTTGATCCAGGAGACGTAGTTGCAGACCTTGGTATACACACCAGGTTGGTTCCTCTGGGCACAACCGTAACCCCAGGACACAATACCCTGCAGCCGGTTGCTGCACACCACTGGGCCACCAGAGTCACCCTGCAAGCCACACATGTTTCACAGAAATCAATTTAATATGTTTATATCTTTTAGCATGATATTAGTGCTGTAACTAGCAGTGATCTTACCTGGCAGGAGTCCTTGCCTCCCTCCATGAAGCCAGCGCAGAACATGTTGGAGGTGATCTGACCAGGGTAAGCGCCTCTACAGGTAGTGTCACTCAGGATAGGAGCCCGCAGGCACATCAGACGGCTGGGGTAGTTGCCTAAAGAAACATCAAGTGCTCACTAGGTGAGTTTGATTGCGTTCACTGTCTTATCAGATGACCTCATGATTTATGTACAAAGTGTTATGCGTGAAGTACGCACTTCCAGTGGCACTCATGTTTCCCCATCCAGAGATCAGACATTCACTACCAGCTGAAGCACAGCTTGAAGGAAGAGAAACGGTCTGAACGTAGCTGTTCAGAGTGGCGGTGCTGGCCAGCTTGATCAGCATAATGTCATTGTCCAGAGTGTAGCTGTTGTAACTGGGGTGTCTGATGATCTTTTGTGAGTTGATGAACTGCTCGGTGCCCTCGGAGGCATCAATGTTGTGCTCACCCAGACGCACCTGGATGGAGCTGAGAACGAAGACGAGCATTGCTTCATACAGAAAACAAACAACTTTCTAGATATTTGCATTGGACTTGGAAAAAAAAAAAAGAATTGGACACTTTGTTTTTATTTTTGAAAGATAAATTAGAATCATGACTATAGTAAAGCTATAGCCTGGGCCCGCCCATACTTCCTGTGACGATACATTCTATTTCGCAAGCAAAGCTAAAGCTCCTATGAGCTTTAAAGTCACTGAAGCCAGGCAAGTAAAGCTACTGAACATTTCTAACCTAGTAAGATTTCATTGTTTTTCATTTGTTTTCTTTACTGTCTTTTTTTTATAAATGTAATGCATCCTAGTTAAATAAGAGTATTCATTTATTTTAGTGCTGTCAAAAGATTAATTGCGATTAATCGCATCCAAAATAAAAGTTTTTCTCTACAATATATATGCGTTTATGCTGTGTTTGTTTATTATGTTTATATTAAAACACACACATACAGTATATATTTTGAA
>JAUMHQ010000076.1:10652182-10674547 GCA_032361165.1 Enteromius paludinosus
ACCACTACTACACTGTTATACGTCATCATCCATTGTCACTAGCTCCTAACGTTACATCAGAGGACATGCGCCAATGTTCATTTAGATGTACACATACGGCTCATTTAGATGTACACATACGGCCGTAAGTGAAACAAAACAATGCGTTACCAGGTATATGACATAAAAATATATTTCCTAATATTGTGCAATGGATGCTATCAGCTAGCAAACTTTAGTGATGTTTTTGCAAACGTTTCTTTACAGAACATCACCGTAAACACAAACACAAGACTGATGGTAATATAGTGAAAATTTGTCATAAAAATCTTTATTAATGGCAAAGATTACTTACATTTATGGGTCCGCTTGCTCGAGTGAGCCACCATGTTGGAAATTTCTCTTAGCCCTTCGTTTGAAGTGAGGTCCCGAAAAATCTTCGTTTTCGAGGGCTATCTAGCCCTTCCCCTTCCCCCTACCCCTCCAATCAAAGGAGAATTGAGACACCACTACCCCTACACGTGAACGCGCCAAACGGAGGGGTAGGGGTAAGGGGTAGAATTGGTATTGGGCCTAAGTCCGTCCCCCCTACAGTGTGTAGCTACTTAAATGTTTTTTTGCATAAAATGCAATATTTATCTGTCTTAACGTTTTTGATTGCTTAATTTTTTTTATGATTTTGCCATATGTAATGCTTAATAAGGCTGTAGTTTTTTTTATCTCATTAAAGCCATTATGTATGCAGTCTCATACCTTGTACTTTATAGCTGGTTGGTTTGATGCATTGCTTGTAACTCCCAGCATTGACTTTAAAACATCTGTGGTCAAATGAATGAGAAAGGTTTGTCTTGGCCCCTGAAAAAATGATGCGCACTTTTGCACTCTATAGAGCAATGTTCCCCAACTCCAGTTCTCGGGACCCGCTGCTCTGCACATATTGCGAATCTCCCTTATTTAACACGGCTGAGTGTTAGGGGGGAGTTCCATGAACTGAACTGAGTGTGCCAGATAAGAGACACATCCCAGATGTTCAGAGCAGTGAGTCCCGAGGACTGTAGTTGGTGAGCACTGCTGTAGAGTAAAGGATGTATGGTAATAATGACCCAGGTTCAACCAGGTCACATGATTTAGCCTTTAAGTGGAAAGGCATAGAGAATGAAATGGACAGAGATAGACGCATTCAATGGGGCACTGAAGTACTGAACATTTGTATATGACTGTTTGGAAAAAATTGGTACCCAATGTCATACATCTCTCTCAGTGACTATAAACCTTTGAGTCAAATGTTCAGTTACACAAATAATTGTTTTCTCTGTCAGACATCTTTGTAGATTTCAAGTATTATATTTTTAAATGCAAGTTTAAACTTAAACTTTTATTTTCTTGCATTTGTCCGTCAAAGTAAAATTCCAGTACCATCTTATTTATATATACAGATTAGGGCTGCACAATATTTTGGATGCAATTGTCATGCGCATCTCTTCAATAAAGCATTTAATAAACAGAGCCTATGACTATGGAAAACAGGTGATGGAGATTTATTACTAAACAAAGAACTGGCTTCACTGACTTTTTTACTATAATAATCATTGCACTGTTTAAGAATAGCTGAAAAGCTTCTAACAAAGTTTAAGGAACACAAAAATAGTCTGTTAGTTCTTTTTCTGGACAGTAAGGTGGTGGAATTGAAAACCTTTTTGTTGCCGACTTGCTTATTTTCTAATGTTTTTCCCTGCAATCACTCTACAGAAACCGACAAAACTACAGAAAGCGTCAGCAAACAGTCAAAGAACACCGTAGAGGAAGAACACCCACCTAAACAGGATAAAGATTTGACAAATATAAAGGAAGTATCAAAATCTCACAGAATCACAGAAGAGACGGTAGGGGAAGCAGGAGATCCCCAGAGCATGGAGGAGGTTAAGGACAACACAGGAGAGAAGGAAAGAGAAGATTCCAAAAGCATGGAGAGCGTTAAAGATGACACAGAAGAGAAGGAAGAAGAAGATCCCAAAAGCATGGAGAAGGTTAAGGACATCACAGACAAGAAGGAAGGAGAAGATGATGATCCCAAAATCGTAGAAGAGGTTAAGGATGACACCGAAGAGAAGGAAGGAGAAAATTCCAAAAGCGTGGAGAAGGTTAAGGACAACACAGAAAAGAAGGAAGGAGAGGATAAATGTAAAAGTGATGGGACAGGCATAGTTGTCAAGCGAAGGAAAAGCAGACTGGAATGCAACGAATGTGGTAAAAAGTTCACTCGTCGGGAAACATACAACCTGCACCGACACTTTCACATGCACCAAGATGAGCAGGCTTCCCTTGTTTGTAAAGAATGTGGCATTACTTTCCAGCATCGCAGTGACCTCATCAAACACCGCAGTATTCACAAAGAAAACAGCCAACCAAGCCTGTTGCATTCAAAACGCTCTGAGAGGATATACAAGGAACGGAGGAAATTTCAGTGTGAGCATTGCGGTATGTGTTTCTCGACAATGATGCGATTAAGGCTTCATATTTGTGAACAGAATGTGGAAAAGCCTTTTCGCTGCCCTCTGTGCCGCAAAGAGTTCCAGTACAGAGTGTCCATCAATGCTCACATGCAGAGTCACTCATTAGACAGTCCTTATCGGTGCCGGGAGTGCAACAAAGGATTTCAGAGTATAGTGATGTTGCATATCCACCAAAGATCCCACGCTGCACTGAAGCCATATGAGTGTCCAGATTGTAGTATGGTCTTCAAGCATCGCTACGTCATGGAGGACCATCGACGCAGGCACACTGAAGAAAAAGCACACTTGTGCAAAATCTGTGGGAAGAACTTCAAATACAGCAGCCTTTTACAGCAGCACCAGTATCTCCACACAGGCCAAAAGACTTACCACTGTTCATACTGTGGAAAGACCTTTGCTTTTGCACAAAACATGCGAGCACATTTTCGACAACACAAAAAGATCTCCGTTAGGCCTGAGGCAAGTATTACAAACCATAGCGTATCTCTTGTAGGGCAAGAAGGTAAAGAGAAAGCAAACGTTGAGCAGCAGCGCAACTGTCCCCTTTGCCCTCAAATTTTTTATGCAGCATCTGATTTAAGAGCACACATGTTAATCCATGAGGCAGAGTATGAAAGGATGAGTAATGGCAAAAGATTTGATAAGGTCTATGCTTGCCAGTATTGTCCTCTTAAATTCCAGTCAGAATCCACCCTGCAATCACATTCACAAACACATGTGACTAACATTTTGGGTTTGAACACAACACATATCACAAATCAGGTTAAAGCGGTACTTGAAAAACAGGATGATGTTGGTATGGATGAGGCCGAAATTGACAGTGTGTCGGGAGTAGGGGTTTCAGAGGACCACACAGGGAAGAAACCGTTTAGGTGTCGAGATTGTGGAAAGTGCTTTCGTTACCGGTCAGTGTTAGAGCTTCACATGCGCATACACAACAAGGGTTATCAGTGTCAAGTATGTAAAAAGTCCTTCAGATTCAGTAGCTATTTGCAGCAGCATTCCATTATCCACACCGGGAAGAAGCCATACAAGTGCCCGGACTGTGGTAAGGATTTTGCATTTCATCACAACATGAAAACACACCAGCGGCTGCATCAACAAAAGCCGTTCCGCTGCACGCAGTGCCGAAAGGGCTACAGCGATGAAAGTCAGCTTCAGCGGCACATGCTTTCCCATACAGGTGAGAAACCTTACAAGTGTCATCTGTGTGACAAGAGCTTTGCTTTAGCCTACTTGCTCAGAGACCATCTAAACACTCATACAGGGGAGAGACCCCATCGATGCCAGGAGTGCCATAAGTCATTTCCTTGGCTTAGCAGTCTGCTCGTGCATCAAAAGATTCATATGCGTAAACGGCAAGGTCAGAGTCACAGTTATCCACTGTCTATACATTCCCAAAGAGGCAGAATAAGTACCGGCAGGAGAGGAAGGCCAAGGTTAGATCGAGACAATGGAAGGACGGTGCCTCTAACTGGAAGAATCATGCCAGACACACTGTTGCCAAATGTGGTCCCACACCAATCCCGTAGCTTCGATGCAAATAGACATGAACGCATGCAGCTTAGATCGCAGCACTTACACACTAGAAATCATTCCCAGCAGGTTCATTTGCAGCAAGAATGGCAGCTTCAAATGGCTCCTTCTTCAGAAGAACTGCTGCTGTCTCAGAAGCCTACAAATTTATTGGAAGGCCCGCCAAGCAATGCAGTGCAGATGCAGTGGCCAGGAAGTCACCTTAAGACAATCTTGCCTAAATGTGATGGTCTCCCAGAGCTCATGCACCAGCAGCAACCTTCTCAAGCAAATGTAACTATGTCAGCACAACCTAATCATTACTCTGAGGTGAGCATATCTGAAATGGAGCAAAAAGGCAAGCATTCACAACACCACATGGACAAGCCTTCGCTTCTGGATGGAAAAAGGCAATCGCAGAGAGCAATTCAAGACCTGCAGCAGTCGCAGTGGCCAGTACTTTGTGATTCGGTGCAAACCGCTAAAGCAGAGCTGTTCAATAACTCATCAGAAGATGGCAATGTAACTGTTGACTTAGAAGCACCAATCAACAAGGAATCTAATAAACTCACTCATGATTTGCAAATTACAAATTCCTCCGGTCTGGCTAAAACAGAGCTGGGTCAGACTGGTGGTATAGTCCTACCCGCTGGTGCTTCCGGTTTAGCGAATACCACTCCGTGGGGTATAAAAACATCTTTTGAAATGTCCACATCTGTGGGCTTGCAAGAAATACTTGGAGAGTCTTTAGAGAAGCAGCAAAACAGACTAATCCAGCACTTGCCTCAGCAAATTCAGGTTCCTCAGCAGCTTCTTCAACAACAGCTTCATCAGCCGCAGCTCCAGCAACAGACTCAGATACCTCATACTTGGGTTAGTACAACTCCTGCAACCCAGATGGGACCCATGAACATGCCGTACGCGGCAGCTCGCTTTCCCCTTGGGGACAGACCTTCGATGTGGGGGTTTCAGGCTGCTCCTGTTGTTTCCCAGACCCTCGTAAACGGACCAGTTCAACAAGGCCACATCCGGACACAACAGCATGTGGCTCTGATTTCTGGCCAACAGATTCCTCTAAGTCAGCCATCATCTTTTATCTCACCGCCTTTTCCTCCTGCAACTCTTAATATACCTGCTCCGCATCCAATGCATTCTGTCGGAAGGCACCTTGCAGGTCCATTACCACAAGGCATCTTCTTTACCTCACAGGGCACCATAAATGAGATGCCAATCATTCCACAAGTAACAAACTTACCTCAGTTAGCCCAACAAACTGAGCCACTCAAAATGGGCAATAAAATGCCTTTTCCCCCAGATCACCTGTTTCAGTGCATGATATGTGGTTGTTCTTTGCCTGGAGAACTAGAATTACAGATGCATTATATGCAACATGCACAGCGAGATCTCTGAGTTTGATTTTAGAAATTATATACTTACAAAAACAATAGTTCCGTTTAGACTGTCTCTTTGCTGTTTCATTGTACATTGCTGTTAAGCTGCTGGAGTGTGTTGAAGATTTCAAATGTATTAATGTTTTTAATCGGTTATTAAATTTTCCAGCTGAACATATATCCTAGTTTCATGTGTTTTGTTAACCCCATACGTTAAATCACACAAAACCAACTGAACACAATTTCATTATTTTAAATGAAAATACTTTTATAAAGAATTGCAGTATTTAGTTTTATAGTCAAGTTGCTGGAATTGTAACCTATGTTGTCTTATGGTAAACATAAATGTCTTGTCATTTGGAGGTAATATGACGATGTTCAAATGTTTGCTAACTCTTAAAGAGTGTCAATGGTTTTCAGGGTTAGTGACCATTGCTACTTCATTAAATATGATAATTATGTGCACTATGTGTTTGTAAATAGTGGAGGTAATACAATGCAAAGTTTGAGTTTTTATGCATTTTGTACTAGATTTTACATCAGTAATGGGCATGCCATGGTGTATGTGAAATATAAAAACTTTTTAGAAAATATTCTAAAACAATTAGATGATCTGATTTTTTTTTTCCCACAGTGTCTCTTTAAAAAATTCATTGTAATAGTAGTAAGAACAATAATAACTTTCCAGAGATCAAAAGTCAATAAAAGAAATAACTAAAAACTTATTTGAGGATGTATGTGAACAGCTTTTATTTTCATGAAATAGTCCGTAGTTGTTTAATATACGTACGTAAACACATAATCATGCACTATATAAACATTGCAGATAAAAAAATAAAACAAAACATTGCAGATAGGCTAACTGGATTCTATTGGTACTGCAGAATGCATATGTCCACATTCAATCTCAGGACATTTTTGTCTAACTGATGACACTTGTAAACAAAATACTAGAAAAAGCGTTTGAGTCTAATAATTCCATTAATCCATATCATAATATCACGCATGAAGATTCACCGCTGACAATTTATATATAATAATTAATAGGGAAAAACAGATGGACAGCGTTTTCCATATGGACACAGATAAATATAACAATCAATAAACTGAAATTCATCGTGTAAATTTAAAAATGAAATTATTATTTCGATGAAAACATGACCCGACAAACGATAAACAATGTCCGGGCCGTTAAGCTCCGCCCATTACATTTCTGTCATGTCTTGTATTATTAAATCTCTTACTATTTAATATGTATTTTTATTATTATATTAATATTATCCACGTCGTATTATATTTTATTATTGTATATCGTATGCGATCCTACTGCAGTTAAAGCTAAAGTAATATATAAATATTAATATGTTCAGGCAGACGTTGCTTGCTGACCTTCCTGGAGCCACAAGAAACGTAACCTAATTAATATTAATGAGCGAAGCTTTCGCCATAGTAGGATTCGAAAGTGTGCCTTCCCCCAACCACAACACTGTCCTTAACCGCGAAAAGTGCGGTGTCTTTCCTATCGAGGAAAGCCATTATGGCTGCTGTTTATGCCGCAAATGATGGTAGTTTGCAATCCAATAATGAAAGTTTGTCCTCTGAAAATGAGAAAGGTACAGCCCAAGAGATAAACATCGATCCAGTAAGCAGTAGCAAAGCCACCAATGCTAAAAACACGGACGAAGAAACGGAATTAAGTCCCCCTGGCCCTATATTGAAAGCCCAGGACCACGCCGAAGTTGTTGCAGACAATGCTCCAGTTGTACCCATGAAGATTAAAGTAGAACAAGCAGAGGATGATGAATGTTTAGTTGTACAAATAGACGAGGTCGAGGAAGAAAATTTGGCTGATATGTCTACCAATAAAGAAGACTCTTCTGAAACAGATAAAAGTGCCGGAGGTAAGCAACTTTTTTTTTGTTGACGATGACAACACTGACCTATCAGTTCCTTGACACAAGCTATCGTTTACCTCGAAATAAATAAAGTCACCTAAACATAAACTCGCCTCTAACACAGTCCGGGACCCTGTGCGATCATTTACACATAGCCTGGCATCATAATTTATTCTAATTGAATTGTGCAAATGAAAGACTTGCATCTTATTTATCATGGGTTTTAATTTGCGCTAAAACAGATGAATTAATTTGCACGCTTCGTCATGGGTATGGCGAGACGGCAGCAGTACAGTATGTCCGTAAGGACTTTCTGGTTTAAACATGTCCTTCTAGCTGCCTGTCATTTTTTCTTAGTAGCAGATATGATTTTACAACAGCGATATTTAATTATTTGACTAAATAAATTCTATGTAATTTTAAACCAGTTTTGCAGTCATTGCACAAGATGTTGGTTTCTCGTTCAGATAAACCGCTCCACCTTAAATTATATTGCAGTAAGGCTTTGTTGCCAGCAGAGGGTAGGGTTTACTCATATTTCAAATTGCGCATGTGCGAAATAGAAAAAAAAGAATAAGTGAATTAAATGTTATTTTACAGCAATTTGGGGGGAATATATTTGAACTTTTTTTGTGTGTGTCATATGTTGGCTTATTGGATATCTGGCCATGTGGTCGATATAATTTAAGGTGGAACAAATAATTAAAACGCTGAATTGTTCTGTTGTTACCTGGCAACAGAGCTGCAAGCCAGTTTTACAGCTGTGCAAAATGTAATCAATGAGCTCATTCTAACCATTTTTGTTTAGGATTTTTGCATGCATTTTTGATATTCTCATTGAGAAAAGGTTGTTTTTCCTGTTTCTTTACTTAGAATTTGTAGAATTATTTCTTGATAATATGATAATACAATTATAGTGTGTATGTATGTATGTATATATATATATATATTAATCAATAATAGAAAGTATTAATTTGATGTTACTTGTGACCCTAAACCTCTGTGCTGTTAAAAATTACCTGAACAAAAATTATTTCCACTTTAAGATTTTTATTTTATTTTATTTTTTCATTCCTCCATTATTAGGTCTATACATTTATTTCTCTCTCCTCTGGCAAAAGGCGTCGCCTTGACCTCCCATTTTCCCCCTTTTGTTTTTAGGGGATTGGTCATTTCGCTCTGAGGAATCCAGTGAGGCCTTGGGGAACAAGGAGGACTATCTAGAGCATCACAGTGAGCATATCCACGATGGTCCCATAGTCTGCCTGGACACAGATTCACAATGGGATGACCTGCTTATCTCAACCGACGGAGGACGGAGAACGTTGTTCTGTGCTCTTTGTGGTCAAAAGTTTTCAAGCTCGAAAGGCTTTTTCAGCCATCAAATGAAGCACCGCAATCAAGTCATTAAGCGGGGGATAGGTGATGGTGAAGGTGCAGTAAAGCAAAAGCTTTTCGAATGTAAGGATTGCGGTAAAGCATATTCCACTGTTGGTCAGTGTCTCAACCATCAGCGTTCACATAAACAGGCCTCAAAATCTGTGTTTCATCAGCTCGCTCATCTTAAGAAAAAGTCATTTCGGTGCCCCACCTGTGGACGCTGTTACTCTCGCGCTTCGGCTCTAGACGCGCATCGCCGTTGTCATGAGGTAAAGCTAGTGAAATCCAAAAGCTGTGAAACTGAGAGACTTAATGAAGCTCCAGGTCAAACCGAAGACAGGGGAACGAGCCCCGAACAGAACGAGGAGCATGAGCAAAAGGTTTTTCAGTGCTTGTGTGGCAAAACCTTTCGCACCATGTGTGGCCTTGGCACGCACCAGAGATTCTCAACCAGCTGTTCAGATGGAAAGGTGAAGGAGGAAATTAAGCATCCGTTTGTTTGCTCTGAATGCGACAAGACCTTCGTTAGCTCTGTGGCTCTGTTGTGCCATCAGCGTTGGCATAAAAGACGGGCACAACTTGGCTGCAATGGCCAGCCGTATAAATGTACCGAGTGTGGCAAGGTCTTCACCTCACTTACGTTCTACAATAAGCACCAGCGATTGGCGCACAGTGAAGAGCTGCCAGCAAAATCATTCCTTCATCAAGTTATCCAGCTCAAGAAGAAAGCTTTCGAGTGTGAGCAGTGCGGTCGTCGCTTCTCACGAGCATCTGCCCTCCAATCGCATCAGCTCTGTCATACTGATGCCTTCCGTGACATCATGGAGAAGAAGTCTGAGATGAGCGCTGCCGCTCAGTCAGTAAAAATATATCCGAATGACAACGCTGTTGTTTTTCATCCTCAAGACTTATCGCATGCTCAAGTTCAAGAGAAAGATTTTAACTACAGCGACAATGTAGAAGAACATGAGGCCATAGATGTTGATTATGAAGTTGTCCATGTCACAGCTTCGGATGATTATGAGAACAATAGTGGTGTGTCTCAGGATCAAAATCCTGATCTCGAGTTAGTCTGTGAATCAGACCACGAGGAAAAAGAGGACTTGGGTCAAACTGAATGCACCTCCTCCCTGCAATTAAATCCAGAAATTGATGTCAAAATTGTGCAGATTGATTATGAACACTTAAATGACGAGCCGTTAATAAATGCAGAACTAACGAGTAAAAGAAGTCCTCAAGAAGCAAAGTATAACTGTCCACATTGTGATCGAAAGTTTGTCAAGGCTTTGTCCTTGCGTTGTCACATACTTTGGCACAAAGGATGCATGGGGAAGAAAAACGATGGGAGGCAGAAGTTTGACGTACTGACACCAACTAAGAAGACACTTTTAACATGTGAGGTTTGTGGCCATGAAAGTACCTCTAAGAGTGCTCATTACTTTCACATGGGCAAGCATGAGGATAAAGTAGCGTATAAGTCTATTTCTTACCAACTTGCAAACCTGCAAAAGAACAATATTAAATGCGAAGAGTGTGGCAAGTCTTTTTCCCGATTGTCTGCATTGCATTCCCACCAACAGCATCACAACAATACTAAAAAGGCCTTTGCTTGCTTGGAGTGTAACAGGAGCTATGCGACCGCGAGTGGTCTGTACAACCACAGGAAGGTTTGCACTGGCAGTGCCAAAGACGAAAATACAAAGCACTTCAACCCAACCAAGTCACTTTTGGGTCCAAAGGTTCATCACTGTAAAAAGTGTGGTAAAGGTTTTTGGTCTTTGGGAGCTTTCTGTTATCACAAGCAAAACCACTTGGAGTGTGCAGATGTCGAGACGAGGCCCGGAGGTACGCCTGAATCTGAGAGCATTCACATTCGACGCAGGAAAAAGGGTCGTAGGGGTGGTTATAGAAGAGTGCACCCTATGAATTCAAAAGAGGAACATAAGTGTGAGGTATGTGGCAAATCGTACCACATGCTGGCTTGCTTTCTTAAACACAAGCTTGTCCATGACCAAGGTGTCCAACATGCTGTCAAGTCTTTTGACTATCAGGTCCAACAGCTGAAAAAGAACTCCTACCAATGTCCCTACTGCGAAAAAGTTTTCTCCCGCGCCATGGCCCTCCAGTTCCACATGAAAAGTCATGGCTTTGAAACAGGTCTTCCAGTGACTGACTCTGATTCGGCTGAGCAACTTCAGTGTCCAACATGCGATGTTTTTTTTGCATCTGAACCAATACTACGAAATCATCAGAAGCACTGTTCAAAGATAGAGGACCAAGTGGAATTTCATGAGGAATGTGGGAAAGTTGGGACAGAGGAGCAAAAAGCTAAAGATGTTTGTGACTCGTTTCATGCGGCTGATTCCGGAAAAAAAACGAAAACATCTTCGACTTCGGATTTGAAATATAAATGTCAGGATTGCAGCCGAAGCTTTTCGGTAATTGGTGCGCTTAATTTTCATAAGCGAATTCATCGCAAAGGTCACCAATCTAAAAAGCTGAAATCCCGTTCGGAAAAACAGTTCAAGTCTGATCATTTTTCAGCAAAATCGCCTTTTGCTTGTACTGAATGCGGAAGATGTTTCAGCTCCAATTCGGCACTTGGCACTCACAGGCGGTGGCACAAAGACAAAAAATTTGCCCGATTTCTCTCAAAGACCAATAAGATACGCTCAAGGAAAAGTGTGGACGGTGGACCATATTTATGCAATATATGTGGAAAAGGCTTCTTTTACCTTTGCGTTCTTCGTCGGCATCAGCTACATCACCCTCCCATGGAGGCTCTACCCCCAAAAGAGCACGAAGTTGCTGAATCAAATAGTGGTTTTACCTGTCCAGATTGTCAGACGTCTTTCCCAAGTGGTTCTCTTTTAACAACTCACTTTGCAGAACATCACAGCAAGCCTAGTGAGAATGAGAAATTCCAGTCTGAAATCCTTCTTACAGACGAGTCGGGTCCACCCATTAAACAATCGAGCACATCCAAAACAAAAGATAAGACCAAGTTGCAACACCACCAGTGCCCCTACTGCACCAAGAGCTTCTTGAACATACGCGGCCTTCGTGCACACAAATGGCAGAAACACAACAAGGTTAGCAAACAAACCACTGCGTCTGTAGAAGGACGCTTGGGATATGAGAAGCCGTTTGCTTCTCAAGGGGTCGTTCCTAAGAAAGAGCTGAAAACATCTATGGAGGAAGAACCCATCCAGCGTAGTCGTAATGCAGAACTTGCTAAATGTTTTTTCAAATGTGATAAATGTGCTAAAGCATTTCCCAGCGAGAAGCAGTTAAACGCTCACAAAGAGGTTGCGAAGACTCGTCCGCACTGCTGCGCTCTTTGCTGTCGTGGTTACTGGACTGAAAACCAGCTTCAGCAACATCTCGCATGGCACAATGAAGTACGCCGACGCCTCCCGACTGAACTGCGATACAGACTGAGCGCTACCATGGCACCTGGGCCTTCAGACAACCTGCAGGATTTATCTCACAGATCCGAGTCTATAGTCAAGCTGCCTGTAGCCCTTGCAAGTCCACAACCAGATAGCCATAAATGTACTCACTGCGGAAAAACGTTCTTATCACCACGTGCTCTGCAGCAGCACCGGGTTCTTCACAAAAATGAGGAGCCGTACCATTGTTCGTTATGTTCAAAGACCTTTACTGAAATCAGAAATCTTATTGACCACCATCAGGAGTGCTTAGGTGATAGGGAGCTGAAAGACGGGACCTCTACTGCCGCAGTAAGAGACGCTCTTCACCTAACTTGTATTGAGTGTGGGATTTCCTTCAAACAGGAAACAGAACTGCATCAGCATTACATCGAGCATGCACGTGGGTTCTAATGGAAGTTGGTTTCTGGTACATTGTTTGCTGCACATACACTGATTTAATTTAGTACTTGATTCAAGTTTGTTACCTGCTGTGAGTGTTTGTGTACGGTAGAAGAACTGGATTTCTTAAAAGAGAAGGAAAATGCCACAATCAGCTTTTAAATTCTACATTTTTGCTGAAATTGTTGTAGAGAGAAAGATGTCTGTTAAATTAAAAGCATTATCACGGATGTCCTTCAAACCAAATAGTGTGTTCTAATTACTTGCATAATAGTTGCATATTTGTATTATTCCCTTTAAAGTCACTTTAGACCCCTGGAAAGTGTTTCAGCGCATTTAGTTTTTAGATTTTGGCCCGTGCTGCTTTCTGTCATCTTGAACTTTAAATGTATTGTTAATTTGAACTTCAAATGAGTTAGTTATTGGTTGTACGTTATTTAAAATGTTTTTTTGGGGGAAGCGTTACAGCTTGAATCTTTTGTTGGGTCTTGCTAGACTTGGATTTGTGGTTTGTACAGCATCTGTTCGTGCCGTTGTCCCACAACATAGCATAATCCACCCTTCCAACATTTAGATTTTACTTTCTTTTTCTTTCTTCATCTTTTATGTTGTTAAAAATCATTGGGTTTGAAGTTTAATGTCTCCTGAAAATGTTGATTGTACAGAAATTGATTGCCTAGATACAATGCAAAGTTCCTTGTATAAATTCCCTCAAGTCATTTTAATGGCATTAAAAACATATAAATAAGATGCGAACTGGTCAGTAGAGGCTTGACATGTTGAATTGTAATTAAAATAGCACATAATTTGAACTGAAAACCCCTTAAATTGAACAGTTAATGTTAACATTCCATTTAGTCAAGTCTCAGGTGGCCGGTGATTGTGAAGGTTTATGGTTGGTTTGTTAATAAAAGTTTATTCGTTTTCCAAAATTGTGAGATTACCCAGGAATTAAACGTTATATGACTTTAACCGGTACAAAATATGCATGCACCCATAGAAATGCTAAAGTAAAAATAATAAGAATTGTGGATTGAATTTTTATTGATGTATCATCAATCTTTGGACCTCAATATGTTTTTACTTGCACTGAAAGTTATGTTGAACATGGTCATTTTAAATGATCTCTCCCAAAATACTGTTGTTTGCTGATAGATACAGTGTGCACTGGATGCCTTGAATGCTTAAGAGTTTTAAGACTAACAGTGTCTCACTTACCGGGAGTTGTTTCATGTTACTCTTGGTATGATTGTACTTTCCCAAACCTGCTTCTGTTGGATTTTCTAATAATTACAGGTTTCCACTTAAAACACTGAATGTAGGTTTTTGAAAGAAGAAATTAAATGGTGAGTTTCAATGAAAAACTGTCTTTTATTATTTTGTTTTGTAGATAGGCCTTGTTCATGTTGCTCATAGTCTATTTTCCCACACCCACTCCCTCTTTAAAAACATCGGGGATACAGAACCGGTGAGAATAAGCCATTTTGATGCTGCAGTATCACTGAACGGTATGACATATTTTTGCATTTATCATGTTATTTGCCCTTGAGGTGGCTTCCTTTTCCAGTGACATCACTCATAGAGTACTATTTTTGTTTCTGAATGATTTCCCTGGAAAAAGATACTGATAAATAGTAACATGAGTAGTTTATTTTACCATTTAATTATAGCGATTTTGTGACACCCTAGTATGTGTATGTAAACCCTAGTAAACTGATGATTTTACGGTGAAAAGTGTGAGTAATAGTTAATAAATTTGCATCTGTTTGAGTAGATGCCAAGCTTCCATATCCTTCATATTGATATTATTTCATAATTTTGTTTGATTATTGATCCAATTATTGATCGGTATTTAACCTCCTGGATATTTTGATGATTTAAAGTCTTCAGACTTTCACAGTAATAGTATAGAAAGAATAGATTGTGGAGTTCTCTCTTTGCTCAGGTCAAAGGGCCATGTCCGATGTCAGAAGGTCAGGATGAACTCCATCTATGGGAGCTACAAGTATCTGAGACATACTGATCCTTACTCTCTGCACCACAGATATTAAGAGAATGTGGTTTTATTTGGTATTCTTCTCCCTCACTATGATGTCTGCAGGGTGTGTGTGTGTGTGTAATAACCATGCTTATAAGACACTTGCTAGAGATAGGCAACCTTGAAGTTAAAATATGTGTGAGTATCTGCATCCTTTTCTGTGCTGACTAAGAAGAACTGTATGGAGAAATGTCTTATGTTGAAATTGTCTAGATGTATCTGTTGGAGTATAATTATTGGTGGCTATAAAAAAATTCAACACCTAGTCCTTGGGTTTAACTGTAAATTCCCCTTACAGGTCACACACTGACGGTGAGCGATAGTTGTAATAAGATAACAATCAGTCATGAAACACTGAGTCGACAAAATATTGCAGTAGATATTCATTTTATTTTGGTCTTTTATTGATATTAATTTATGTGTTACTGTCAGGACTGCGGGCAGCAGTTCACTAACTGGAAGGCCTTCAAAATTCATATTCGTGAACGTGAATGAGAAGAGGAAAATCTTCTCTCTGAACGGTGTGATAAATCTTTTGCATCTGGTGTTGCATTGGCAAGCCATCAGGAAATACACAAGCAGATGCCTTTCTGGTATGACGCATGTGCTAAAGGTTTCAGAAGTTCAGTAAAACTGGAAAGGCACTTGCTTGGCCATGACAACAAAAAACAGCTGCAAAGTCTGCCAGAAGTCCTTTCAGGAAGCAGCAGAACTGCGGTAAACTTACAGCATCCACACTTTTGACTAGCCTTGCACCTGCCATTTGCTACATCTTGCAAATTCTTCCTAATTACCCATCGGAAAAAGCACCTGGAAATCTTTAAAGAAGCGGAGGATGTTCCCCTCATGAAAACGGATGAAAGAAAGAATAGAGTGTCAGTTATGAAGAAAGTTGTATTAGGAGCAAATAATGTTTTTGGTCAAAGAAGATGTAATGAAGAAGAATCCAAAAGAAAATTGTGAAGAAGAACGTGTTGAGGTCAATGGCGACACCTTACCTGAGAGTGATTCACCTGGCACCAGTGACACATCCGACATCTCATCAGTTGAACCACAAAAACGTTAAAAAGCAGAACAGGAAGAGATTTTGCAAGTTCAGGAAGTTGACTGGGAGTGTATTGAATGTGGTGCACATTTCACTGGGGAGTCTGAGCTTCACATGCATTATATGAAGCATGCAAGTGGGGAAGTTTGATACACAGTATCTTATTATTAAACTGGCATTTTGACCTATTCATTTTTTACTCAATAACCAAAGTCAGTCTAAAGTCACTTTAGATTGCATTCTATATTATATATTTTTTGGGAGGCTTGGATGATGTGCATTAAATAACCAGATTGCCTGTTTTGCTTTTGGGCTCCTTGTAGGCCTACTTCACTGCTTAACATTAAACCGGTGTACTATAGATACACCTTTACTGTAGATACATGAAAGTCCTTAATTTAGAATAAATTGAATTTTTCAATTATACCAATTACTGCTTTAAACTTACCATTTATGCCTGTGACATGTTCATGTCAGTTTCATTCTTGGATGGTTGAGGTTTGTGCAATTTTTTTTTTTTTTGCGTGTGAGGTTTTTGCACATCATGTGCTATTAAACTTTTCTAAAAAGAAAAAAATATGTTTTTTTAAGCTATGTACTCTCATAAGTGTACACTACCTTGGATTTATCATGCTCATGGAGAACAGTGTGATAAGAACTGTTGTCCCAGGTGCATTTTTTCTCTTCTGAATCATTTTCCATGATATCATTGGTTGTTCCATAGTTATCGGTGTGAAATCAATCACTTAAAACATGAATGCTATTCTTGAACTGAGCAGGATTTGTGGATGTGAGTACTCCTCTTCTCCACAGCAATGAAGAATATTGTGTTTGCTTTGCTGGTTGTGGCTGTGGGTATGTAGATCTTTATTATTAACCATTATGCCAAATGTTAGTTTCCTACACTGACCTGTAATACTCCTTAATGGTTAACATGAATAAGAGACACGTTAAACAGATGAAACTGATTTACTTTGCGTTATCTTAGGCACTGTTACCAATTAAACATTCTTTTTGTAAAGCTTGCAGCGCAGATGATAAAATCATTGGAGGTTATGAATGTTCTCCAAACTCCCAGCCCTGGCAAATCTACCTTACTTATGATAATGGGGAACGCTGGTGTGGAGCATCCCTGATTAATGAAAGATGGGTTGTTTCTGCTGCTCACTGCTACGTTTCGTGAGTATATCATATGTGTAAGAATTTAAACGAGGGCTCTGTTATTCCTCTCAGTCTATAGTCATTCACCCACTGTGAAAGCAGAAGCAAGAGATTATGATCATCTTTTATGATGGTAAACCTCATCAAACACGTTTTTTAATATTGTGTATTGCAAATCTGTGCACTCAAATTGTTGACTGTAAAACGTAACCGCTGCAGGATTTCTACATTAAACACTATGAAAAAAAACTTAATATGTAGATAGGCAATATAAGTTGTACTACAGCCCAATAATGTGTGAGTTTCTTGTCAAACAGAGCTTCTCGTCTTACTGTCCATCTGGGAGAGCACAATGTGTACGTTGAAGAAAGCACAGAACAGCATATCGGGGCAGAGAAAGTTATTCCTCACCCAAAATATAACGATTATACGTATGACAATGATTTCATGCTGATCAAGCTGAAAGAGCCTGCAGTCTTTAACCAGTATGTGCAGCCAATCTCTCTGGCAACCAGCTGCTCTTCTGCAGGGGAGCAGTGCTTGGTTTCTGGATGGGGCAATCTGATCACCACTGGAGGTGAGATAATAGAACCTGGCTCCTGAAAATCTTCAGTGTTATAAAACACTCAGTTCAGTCTTCAAATCTGATTGATTGGGCAGCATGATGTGATAAATCTCCCCATATCCTAAAATAGTGCACTGTTATATGATATCAAACATGTTTAAAGCAAACTGTATTGGTCATGCATCTCCTAGCAAACAAGACATATTTCTGTTCATATTTCATTTCAATAAAGCATCTGATTTGTATAAAAGCCTTCTTTTATGAGTGCCACTGCTTTAATGTTCTAATCATTTAGCAGTTCAGTACAAGGTGCAAAGCTTTACCATTGTTCATATCCTCTTTTTCCAGTTAACTATGCTGACAAGCTGCAGTGTTTGGATTTGCCTGTGCTGTCAAGGTCACAGTGTGAGAGCGCATATGGATGGCAAATCACTAATAACATGTTCTGTGCTGGATTCATGGAGGGAGGCAAAGACTCATGCCAGGTATGTTATTGATAGAGTCGCTATCTTACAAACATTTTCGTACAAAACCACACTTTTCAAATTGTATTTTACAAACTTTTCTCAGGGTGATTCTGGCGGCCCTGTGGTGTGTAACGGAGAACTGCGAGGAGTTGTTTCTTGGGGCTATGGCTGTGCTCAGCGAGGCTATCCTGGGGTTTATGCTGAGGTGTGCCGCTACACTGACTGGGTCCAGTCCACCATCGCTAACAATTAACTATTTGTTCAGCCAAATTGGACCTTTATCTGTAATTAAATTCAGCTTTGAATAAATAAATGTGTTTTTATTATTTGTTGTATATGTTCCATCACGATTCGTCCTCGCTCTGACCGGGTCTTGAATCAGGATCTCCGGCATAGGAGGCAGGCGCTAATGCTAGAGCGCCTCTTTTTGAGATCAGGGGAGTGAGGTTTACCTGCACAACACCTACTTGCTGGCCTCTGTTACATATGGATAGTACTTTTGAGGGGATTTTTAGCCATGGCTGCTACCATCCCAAAATATAACACTATTTGCAACTTCACTACAGACAAATGTCAAACTATATTGTAGAGATCCTGTAGCCATTGTGAGTCCACAACAGCCATAATTGTCAGCATGTGATAAATCCTTCCTGTCACTGGATTACAGCAGCAACTGAGAGAGTCACACGACTGTTCTTTGTTCTTTGTGTTCACAATCACAGACTTGTGATATCAAAAATCTTACAGACCACCAACAGGGGGGTATTCTGATAAAGAGACAAGTAAACAATGACATACTCTCAGCAGGTCATTATTTCAAAATGAACAGTGTGACTATCACATGGAGACATACTACACCACCCTGAGGGAGTTTATAGCAAAAAAATGGCTGACTGGTTGTACATTACTGTGCTTATTAAACAGCTAACTTTGCACTTCCACTTCATCTGAAAGCATATCATCAGGCATTAGTTGCTCCGACTCATCAGACTCCAGATAAAGATCAAGAACAGAAAAATCATGGATAAGGCACAGGGTGATTTCACTTGGGAGCCTGCAGCTTCACATGCACTGAATAAAGCATGCAAGACAGGAAGTTTGATATAGGAACCATGTGCCCAAAACACTACACAGTAATGTAACAATTTATTTACTCTGACCAAAAGACTATTGGATGCCTTCAAAAAAAATTATATTCTGAGTAAATTTTAGCACTTAAATTATATCTGTTTAATAACTTGATTGCCTGATTTGGATCTGGGACCTCTTTATATACTGTAAGCTGAAAGGCCTTGATCGTAACATGAATTAACAAAAGTGTGATTGAATAATTTTAGTAATTCATATCCCAACTAAAAAAAAAAATGAATGGTTTTGATCAAGAAGGAAATGGAAAAAGCATTCAAAGGAAAGGTGATGAGGATGACAACTAGCCAACATCTCTTTATATGACAGAGAATCATCTGACTCTGTCATCTGATTCAGATCATTTGGGTGAGGCAAATAAAGATAATTTGTGAGATTAGGAAATTCAGACAGACTGTTTTATGTGGGAGTATGAGTTTCATATGCATTAAATGAACCATGCACATTGTATATATAGTCTCAGTTGTACATGCTCAATCACACTACTTTTAGACACAGCCAAGTTTCGGCTGACTGCACAAGGTATTAGTTTACTATTATTTATTCTAGCACTAACATTTATCATTTCTTACATTTCTTAAAACAGTACTGCTGTTTCTGAACTTTGCAGAATCTTCTTCTAAACCTGTCTGGATTTGACATCTCCTCCTCTCCTTCACTGCAATGAGGACCATTGTGTTTGCATTGTTGGCTGTGGCTGTCGGTATGTAGATCTTTCCTGTTAATTATTGTACATGTGAGTTGTTATAGTTTCTACCACACTGACCTACAATATTCCTTAGATAGTCTTTCATTTTACTGTAAAACATAGGAACATATTTTTACCAGTAAATTAACTGCAGCAATTATCAGAAACTTGCACCTTCTGCAAAATTATATATATATTTTTTTTTTTTTTTTCTTTTTTTTTTCTGTATACTATTTTTATTTTTATTTATTTTTTATACTGAAGCTTGTAGGTCAAAAAAGTTAATCATTGGAGGTTCTGACTGTCAGCCCAACTCCCAGCCCTGGCAAGTCTACATTACTTCTAATGGCCAACGCTGGTGTGGAGGATCTCTGATTAATGAAAGATGGGTCGTTTCAGCAGCTCACTGCAAGAGGCCGTAAGTATATAGCCTCACTGTTATTCATTTATTAACATAAAGGAAAAATTTATATGACATTGTTTACTCTTTTCTAAATGTGTACTGAAATTGATGGTTATAAAATATAACAGTGGCAGGGTTTCAAAAATAATTTCTTATCTACTTAACATCAACAAAATGTCTTAGAGGAATAAAACACATTTGAAACTGTCCATAGACGTAATATGTAGGCAGACAATATTGCAGATAAATGCTTTCTTTTTCAAACAGAGCTTCTGATCTTACTGTCCATCTGGGAGAGCACAATTTGAACATTGAAGAAGGCAGAGAGCAGAAGATCGAGGTAGAGGAAGTGATTCCTCATCCAAAATATAACGATTATCCTTCGGACAGTGATTTCATGCTGATCAAGCTGAAAGAGCCTGCCATCTTTAATAACTATGTGAAGCCAATCCCTCTAGCGACCAAATGCTCTTCTGCAGGGGAACAATGCTTGGTTTCTGGATGGGGCCGTACTGAAGGTGAGATTTCATATGTAGTAAAAAAATTACTTATTTTCACAGAGGGGACAGAGACGTGTGGATCCACTTGCAGAGCTTTATTACAAGACATAAACGATGGCAAACAGGTCTAGCAGAGGCAAAGCATAAGAATAGTTAAGTATACAGCAGAGGTCAATCGATTGGCAAACAGTATCCAAACAGAGCTACAGTCCAAAGGCAAGAAAATGTCGGTGCACAGAAAGATCAAACACTGGAAACAAGACACAAACCAGAAACAATGAATGCTTATCAAGAGATAACCTTAATGCTAAAACACAGAGCTTTTAAAGACAAGACAATGAGTTAACGAGTTAACAAGGGAGTGGAGACACGAGGGAGTACAGAAACTGTGGGAGACACAGACATATCACAATAAGAGTCTTTTGAACATAGAGCCACAGACAGGGGTAAGAGCACAGGGTGGAGTGCCCTCAGCTTGAATTCGTGGGCACTCCAGCTGACAAACGTGACATTTACATTATGTCAGTGCTTAAAGTATTGCATTCAACAATACATGTAAAATAAAGGAAGCATCAATGTTTTTCTTTTTTTCTTCCAGATGGAAATCCTTCTGTGCTGCAGTGTCTGAAATTGCCTGTACTGTCAAGAGAACAGTGTGTGCGTGCATACGGTAATCTAATAACTGAAAACTTGTTCTGTGCTGGATTCATGGAAGGAGGCAAAGACTCGTGTCAGGTAACTCATTGGCTTAGTCTTTTATTTTTTGTGTGTTATGATTTTTCATACCAGCTCTAAACTTTTCACCAATTTTTTTTCTCAGGGTGATTCTGGCGGCCCTGTAGTGTGTAAAGGGGAACTGAGAGGAGTTGTTTCTGGAGGTAAAGGCTGTGCTGAACAAGGCTATCCTGGGGTTTATGTTGAGGTGTGCCGCTTCACTGACTGGACCAAAAACATCACAGATAACAATTAACTGTTTGTTGACCCTGGCTAACAGGGTAATTTTCTTTTTTTCCCCTGAAATCTCAGGAAATAAATTTAATTTGAAACATCCATATGTTTGTCTTTCTTATTCTGTGAAGTAGGCAGTGTGTTTTTTAAGTTGTGAAATAAGTTAATTGCTTAGGTTTTCATATTATTACTTGGTTGAAGTACATCTAGAGCATTAAGTCTTTTTGGGTATGGTTCAATAAGCTTTTCACATCAACATTTGTCAGTCTCTGCCATTCTTCTCCTCACTTCTTTACCTCTTAAGCTCTGTCAGGTTGCATGGTGCAGAAGCACATTTTCAGGTTTCTCCATAAATATTTGATTGGGTTCAATCCCAGGCTGTGGCCTAGGCCACTCAGGGACATTCACAGAGTTGTCTATAAGCCTCTCTTGCTGGGTTCATTGTATTGTCAGTAACCCTTCTGCCCAATTAGAGGTTCTGAATGCTCTGGACTTTTTGAAGGCATCCTTTTTATTAAGGTTATCTTAATATTTCTAATAATATAATATTAATAATAATATAATCCCTTCTCCATCAATTGCTCAGTTTGGCCTGGAGGCCAGCTCTAGAAAGAATCTTTGTCAATTTAAACTACTATTAAGGATACCAGAGACATGGTTCTGTAAACCTGTAATGCAGAATTTATTTCTGAATTCGTCCCCAGATTTGCGGCTTGATGCAATTCTGTTCCTGAGCTCTGTATCCAGGACTTGTTTTTTGATCTGATATATATATTAGGGCTGTCAAATGATTAAAATTTTTAGTCAAATTAATCAGGATATTCAGTGGATTAATCATGATTAATCACTATTTGAAACTACACCTGAATCCTAACCATTTTTCTTTCTGAAATGCATA
>JAUMHQ010000076.1:10676487-10694869 GCA_032361165.1 Enteromius paludinosus
TGAAATGCGTTAAAAAAAATTAACTTAATTAACGACAAAAAATAATTAACGTCGTTAACGCGTTATTTTTGACAGCACTAATATATATATATATATATATATATATATATATATTATTATTATTAAGACGTGTATATCTGTCCAAATCATACTCACTCATTTGAATTTAGGTTAACTTCACCTAAGTTAAGTAACATCTACAAACAAAATGAATACTCCTGAGCTCAATTTTAGCTGTTCTGGGTATGAATACTTATTTAATGGAATCATCAGTTTTTTCACTTTAAATAAATTTGATAATATATTAAAAATCTTTTTTGTCATTATTGTGTGTGCAATGTGTGGTAACTTAGTTGACAGCAAACAGTGAACTTTTTTCTCAAATCATAAAATACATGAATCATACGGCTGATCATAAAATACACCTCAGTACTTTGTCCCATATTCAAGAACTACTAAATAACTATGGCTCTAAGAAAAAAGATTATCTGGTCTGATGAACCTCAATTCCAAGCATCATGTTTGAAGGAAAAAAGAAACGACTTCAGGACTACAACCATTTCTGTGAACTACAACTCCCACATCTCAGTCTGTGCGTGACGTCACACAATCTGCATCTCAGTGTTGTGATATGGCGATCTCGCATAAAGCCCATCTGAGAATGGCAAAACCAGTAGACTATCAAGAAAATGCCTAGTAGAAAGGATGCCTTGAGGATGAAACAGAGAATCGGTGAGTTCGGGGCTTATATTAGTTAATGCATTGCTGTGGAGTCACACCTTTAAAGCTGTGCATGCAACCGCGCAAAGACACGCGCCATATAAACATGCAGTTTTGCGCACAATAGGTTAGAACAGCAAATCCTCTAGCAGGCGAAACATGGAAGGATCTAACCACTGTACGAACGAGAGCAACAGCCATATTCGTGTTAATTTAACCTGTCTTTCCATCGTTGCTCAAATGATTTTATTGAACCTGGGAAGTGGGCTGTGTCTCAAAACCGATGATGATGTACCTACATTCATAGGCAGCAGATTTATTATATAAATTAGCACTTGAACAGATTTCTTTTTATTGTACTCCTCGCCGAGAGGACTACTACATTGATGTGGTACATGAATGTTGCTTTGCATAGGTTAGGCATTTACTATTATTTTATCTAACAATTGTAATTATAATATTCCAACAGCACTTTTCATTGTTTGTGTCACTCCATGTATGTTTTCCAGACAGGCTGTCAGTCCATGTATTAATGCACTGACTATTTCTGTAGGTTACACTGATAGACGAACCATAATTTTGAGTGAGTCATTGAATGATTATTAATTTAACCGAATTGTTCATAAACACTCATTCATTTAAAATGTGTAAAATGTATGTGCCTATAAGTTGTAGAGCTGTAATCCACATTTAATTAGCTACCCTGATTAATTATACTCTTATACTCTTAATTATACTCTAAAAAACTAAGATATGACCAGGCTCACTTCCTCCACCATACTAATTATGAATAGTTATGGTTATATATTCTGGTTAGTTTAAACTGTATGGTGCAATGTGATATTGGACATATGTGTATGTATTGCATATATGTTTTTAATGTTTCCTCTTATCTTTGTAAAATAATTTGTGTACTTTCTATTTTAGGAGAACCTTAGAGACTTGAATTCAATTTAACATTGAGTTTCCCATCAGAAGTTGGGCATCATGGAGCTTGCAAACGACCCACTCTGTGAACCATCTGCTCCTGAAACAAATCTGCACAACGAGCACCTTTCACTTTCAGATCGCCTGTCTCCTTTGGAAGCACCGTTAGATAGTATTGTACATGGAGTAGAGGCTACAGAGGGTACAAAAAGAAACAGTGGCCTTGAGTTGAAGTTGGACCTATATGTCCCAGCACCACCAATAATAGAGCCTATAACCCCTGTAGAGGAAACAGTAGAGCATTGTGCACTTCCTGTAGTAACAGAAGAAGACGGCACACAACCTGAAGCTGCTAAAGAGGGAGCAGATGAAACCGGCAACATTGGAGGCTTTCATTGCGAAAATCAGTCAAGTCTGGCAGAATCAGGTTTGGATACTGTGACAGAAGTGGAATGTGAGCATGCACCCCATGAAACAAGCTCATCAGACTTGACGACTGCAAGTTCTGTGCCTGTAGAGCCAATATGCTCTAATGAAACGCCAAAACCTTGTGCCAGTATTAAATCATCAACTGGAAGTACAGTATATAATGCAGGCAAAAAGAACATCCCTCCAAAGAAGGACAAATTTAACCCTTTGAAAATTGACATGGCCAAAGTAATACCTCTCACCTGTAAGTAATCTGACTGTTTGTGTTCTCCTATAGCATAGATAAAATATTGTTGTGGTCCTCATATAGAGTTGAGATCAAACGTTTAAATCCCCCTTTCAGAATCTGCAAAATGTACTTTTTTTTTTTACCAAAATAAGAGGAATCATTGTTTATTTAGTATTGACCTAAGTAAGAGATTTCACATGATTTTTACAAAGATGTATACATATACTCCACATGGGAAAATGATAGTTGAAGTTATAAAAATGAATGACCCTGTTAAAAATTAACATCCTTGTGATTCTTAATACTGTGTTGTTACCTGAATAATCCAGTGCTGTGTTTTTTGTTGAATGATGGTTGTTCATGAGTCCCTTGTTATTCCTGAATGGTTAAACTGCTTGCTTTTCTTCAGAATAATCCTTCAGGTCCCACAAATTCTTTGGTTTTCCAGCATTTTTGTGTATTTCAACCCTTTCCAAAAAAAGATGATTTTGAGATCCATCTTGTTTTACACTGACGACAACTGAGGGAGTCACTATTATAACTATTATAGTAGTTATAATATAGTTATATAGTTATAATATAGTTATATATAAGTAACTATTATAGAAGGTTCAAACGTTTACTGATGCTACAGAAAGAAACCCAATGCAGGGACGTAAAAAACCTTTTGAGTTTGAGGATCAGTGTAAATTTCACTTATTGTGTCTTCTGTAACTATCTCCTGTAGTCTCTGAAGGGCAGTAATAATTTTAAGAACTAAGAAAAATGTACTCCTACTATGTTCAAAGGTTTTCACTGATGAACTATTTCTCAACTATTACTTTCTTTTGTGGACTATTTGTAAACAGCTTTTATGTGAAATATCTTTTTTTCGGGTCAGTACTTGATGAACAATAACATGCATTTTGTATGATCCCTCTTATTTTGGGAAAATAATTACCATTTTGCAGATTCTAAAATGGGGGGTTTAAATTGACATTTTATAAATGTTAAAGGTGGAATGAAACTTAATAATATTTTCTTAATGTTTTTGAACGCTTTATTTAGGTTTTTATTAAATACATTCTTTATCAAAATGTAATAACTTGCTCTTTCTGTGACTCACTTTTCTAATATGTGTCGGTTTTGTTTTTGATACCAACTTCTAGCATCCCAGCTGTCACTACAGTGCCTAGAGTGTCACATCATCTTCAGTGACTCCAAAAGCAAAGAACGGCACCTTAAAATGAGCCACCCTGCAGAGTATCAGCAGTGCATTCTGGGAGATGCTCTCTTTACTTGCTATGTTTGTGATCAGCATTTCACCTCCTCCACAGAACTCATGGCCCATCAGCGCACACACACAGGAAACGAAAGGTTCAAGTGCCCTTTCTGTAATGAGGCCTTCTACCGATCCTGTGAGCTCACAAGTCACAAAAAAAAGATTCACTTCAGTAAACATGGATACACCTGCTCGGAGTGTGGCAAGCCTTTCAAAACTTTTACTTTGCTCAGATACCACCAACGTGTACACACAGCAGAAAAGCCTTTTGTCTGCATGCACAAACAATGTGGTAGAAAGTTTTCTGCATCCAAGTCTCTTCAGCACCACTTAGAAAAACATCATAAAGAAGATAACCAGGATGACCAGACAAATGCTTCAACCACATCAAAGAAAAAAAGAGATAAAGGTAAATTACTAAAACTTTAAAACACTGCAAATAAATGTGATTAGAACACAAACAAGTCATCAAAGGTAATCTAAAATCCAACATCTAATATATATAATAATGCTAAAAACATGTAATATCTGCCAATAACCAATAAGGAACCAGTACATTTTCTATTACATTTTCTATTAATGTAAATGTTGCTGTGCTGACCATCTGATATATTTATACCTATTCTGCAGGAAACAATGAGCGGAAATTCCCATGTTCAAAGTGTGCTGCAGTCTTCAAGACTTCTAAAGCACAACTTCTTCACATCAAAAACAAACACTCTCAAGAGTCGCAAAGTAGCAATGTGTTGGTGCCACAACTAAAGCCTCCTGGACCTGCTCTGACACAGACTGCAAATGGACAACCACAGACTCTGATCATGGAAACTGTGGGGCCAGCCTCACAGCAAATGGATAAGCTGGATCCTGAGCAAATTAAAAGGCTAATTGAAAAACTTGGAAATGTACAGAAAGTGAATCAGTTGGTTATATTGCCTTTGCAGCCACAAAGCTTTGGGTCACCCCATTTACAGCCAATAATGCAACCACTACATGTGAATTTTACGGAGTCGACCGTTCAGTCAACACGCTGTGAGAAGTCTGACACAGAGTCTTCAAAAACAGAGCAAATTAACCTTCAGTTGTCAGCAGAAATTGGACATTTGCAACAACAGGAAGTTGTTCTGTCCCAAGAAGAAAAAAATATTTCATCGGAAAACTCGGAGAGCCAAGTAAAAGCTGTTGAACTGACTCAAACAGAGGTCCAAATGCAAATGGATGAAATTCATCTTGAACTTATACCAATACAGACTGAATCTTCGGTTTTGCTGGATCAAACACCTTTACAGCTTGAAGCACTACAGAATGATTCTGTTAATGAGATTGCACAAATATCAGAGGAACTTATTCCAGTCACACAAGGCATTACACCTTTGGAAACCAATAATGAACCAACTTTAATTCCTCAACTGGTAACTTCAAATTCTCACCATGTGGAGGGGGACAATGTGCCAGTTGACACAGTAGCGTTAGAGGAAACAGTTATGAATGTCGAGACACCATGTCCTACACAAATACTAGATTCAACAGACTTGTCAGTGGAATCAGAGTCATTGGTGGTAAGTGTACAGTGTGATGTAGGCAAATTAAGTGAACCTCAAGAACTTCAGGAGATTCAAGCTCAAAAAGACCAAGCTGAGACAGAGCAGGAACCATCCATGCCAGTGGAACCACAATCTCAGCCTGATTTTCTCAGCACTGTGCAGAATGACACTATAATTGACCCACAACAAAACTCTGTGCTAACACTAGATCAGACTAGAGCCATTTTACAGGATTGCCCTTTTGTTCAGAAGAAACTTCCAACAAAGAAAAAAAGATCTAAGAAACAATTGGCTGACAAAATAGAGACTAAGGAGACCAGTAAAGTATGTGGTGGTAAGGTAGCAACAACCAAGAAAGTTAATTCTTCAAAAAGTACATCAAAAGTAACTACTAAAAAAAGGGAGAAGGCGAAAAACAAAAAGCTTGTTGTCAGATTTGGACCAGCTGAGAACAAGAAAACCTCTACACCGAAGGTAATAAAAAACAAACAAAACCAGAACCAGCAAATTAGCGATCAAGTTCCTATTTTGTCTCCGCATGATAATAAATTGGATTTTAAGCAAAAATTGCAAAAAGATAAAAAAGGAAAGGGGGTTGAAAGTCATTTAGAAGCAGCAGTGAAGACAACGGGTCAAATGACTAATTCCTCTGACACTGTCTTGGTGGAAACGGAAGCAACTCAACAAGTGAAATCCCAGAAAAGAAAAATTAAGAATCAAAACAACTTTGACAAGAAGTCAAACTCTATCCAGGAGGCTCACCAAATTGAAACAATGGTTACTGTACAAAAGAAAAAGAAGCAAGGAAAAACTTCTCAAGATGAATATCCCAAGAAACCTAAGGTTAGGAAAACCCAAAATGATGGTTTAAAGAAGACTACCCACAAATTACCAAAGCATAAAATAACACGGGCAAAATCTAGACCTAATGTACCAGATCTGGTTCACATAGAGAAACAAGCATTGCTCTTGTTAAAAGGTCACAAGCAGCCTCAGCTGAAGGTACACAAGTTGGATGCTACTGAACTCGAGAAGTCACCCCCAAACAAGGTGCTGAAAAAAACAAAAACTGCACAGAGCAAATCCTTGAATTCAGCACACCAAAAGAAAACAAAATCAGGTGGAAATAATTTGTTAGAGTGTCAGGTAGAGCCCCTTTTATTTGAATTCCCCTCTGTTGAGAGCAGCCCTGGTTCCGTGACTACAAAGCCTAAAATTGTACGAAAACGCAAAGCTCCTACAAAGATAGACCAGGAAATTGCATTGAGCCCTCCATATTCTCAACTTACTCTTGGGTGCCAGGACTGTGGAAAGACGTTCTCAGAAGTGTCTGCTTTACAGGAACATATGGCATCCTGGCACTCAGCTGGAAAAGCAGCCTTCCCAGATGAGACAATTGATGTTGCTAAAAAACGAGTCATAAGACCTGGACCTAATGAAAAATGTATTTCACCTAATGTCTTTGAAATTCAGCTTGCAACAGATTGGGACATGGAGACTGAGGTGGGGGAGATTGTGGGAGAAAGACTATCATTCCCAGCGTTAAGTCCATCTCCTTCTTTGACACTTGCTTCTGGTGGTGTTGAAGGAAAGGAACAAGGAGAAAAAGATGAAGGAATTGTTTCTGGACTTGAGCAGCCTCCTGAGCAAAATCATTCAGAAGTTTGCAAGGTTCCTTTACAGGCCTCAACCACTGCCTTAAGCAAAATGCCCCAGGAGCTCACAGAAAATACTAGTGAGAGTGTCTCAGAAAAAGAACAGTGTCATGAGGTTGGGTCCAACACAGAAACTTCTTGCGCTGAACTTAAAGATGCAGCAGAGGAAGAAATTAAAGAAGAGCTGCCCTTAGAGGTGAATGTAGTCATGGTTGGAGAAAAAAATGCAGATGACAAACATAACACTCAGATAGGTAACATTTTGGGTGTCTCTCAAGAGCATGAAAGTGAAATGAGCAATTCATGCTCTCAGCCTCAAGAGTCTGCAAAAGATGGCGGTGTAGCATTGATTCAAAATTTTCTTACCGAGACAGAGATAAAGCAAGAAGAAGAGGAAGTACTTGTTCGTAGAGTTGATGATCATAAAAGACTTACGGGAGAAAATTCTGTGACAAAAGGTAAGAAAGGAGTTGGAAGAAGCCTGGGCAAGAAACCACTTGGAAGAAGAACTAGCACAGAAAACAGAAGTAGAAAGGACATGGATGGAAATAAGGATCCACAAGAATGCCAAGTTCTCTATCATTTGTGTGTACTTGATACTCCGGAGGGAAAGAACAAAGAAAAGGACGTGAATGAAGTTAATGCCTCTGAAACTTGTCAGCCACCGTCTTCTGAGGAGGCTCCTGAGGAACAGGTTGTTTTTGAGTTGGACTCTGTTACCACAAGTGTAATGGATATTGTAAACTCTGAAGACAGTTCATTTGAGGAATCTAGAGAGTTGGTTCGAGATGGGAGCTCTCCTGGAATCATACTGGAAAAATTCTTGACAGCTCGTGAGAGAAATATGGACATTTCAAACACCCAGAGTCAGACGAGGGTGAGTTCAGACTCTTCAGGTTTTGTCCTTTAACACTGGAATATTGACTTTTGAACCCTTTTTAGAGAGTACTGAGTATTTACTGTGTCGTGTACTGTATACAGTATGTGTATTATGCATCAGATTTACATAATGTTCTCATTCAAGGCAAACACATCAACTGACGTGAAACTAGAAGAACGTTCTTTAAATCTGGTTTCTTCTGAGAGTGGTGCGATGCGAGGAGTACAAATGTTTTTGGTCAAAGCTGAAGACCACTTGACTACAAATGAGATGTTTCAGGCACTTCAGCCTGTCCATCATCGCGTTGCATGTCAAGGTCAGTTTTAACCAAATTATGTAACTGTATAAATATTAGTTTCTGTTATTGTGTTCTTTTTCATAACTTTTTTTCACATTTTTCTATTCCTCTTTCAGATAAGAACAGAGATGGCACATCTTCAGACTCTCATGTAGTACCCCTGCAGTCCTACAGCAAGCAATGTATATTTTATCCTGTTAAGGAGGAAGAGAGGGAGCACTTAGTGGAGCCTCCTCTAACGGATCGCATGTGCTTGAATTCAAGGGAACTTGCAAGTGAGAGAAGTCAGTGCACTGTTAATTGCAATGTTAAATACATGTATGTGTTTTTTTGTATGTCATGGTTCATCAGTCCCACTTATAATTTCCCAACTCTAACATCTGTAGGGGCTTCATCTGGAATTGAAGAATGTGATGAAGTCAGGGTGGGCTCAGTACAAATGGACGTTCAGCATCTGTACACAACATCTGAAGAGGGTAATTCAAGGATAGGAAGTTTCATGCTTTAATGTGTGCTCTGTCCTGTGTGCTTAGTTTGAGCATGTGCTGTATTGTTTTTATAGGTGATGGTAATTCTGAACAGCAGAGAACTCAAGGCTTTTTAGAATTTCTTTCTGAGAATTCAGACACTGGTGAGGCTGATAATGTCCACTCTGAACCAGAAGCTGAAAGCATTGTGATGTCTTGTTACCATGGAATACAGAGTAATGGTACAGTACATCAAAATGTCAGAGAGAGATGTGATCCAAGTGGGACAACGTGAGTATTGTTGGCATAACATAAAATATTAGGAGTGCCAAATTACTGTGACTCAGCAGTCTTTAACTGGCCTTTTTTCTCTATTCTTTAGAAATGTGGCTGCCTCTCCAACAAGGAACACGGAACCAGAGAGGAAGCCCATTGACTTCTTTAATCAGTATTTTAGCTTGGACACGTGGAAAGAAATTGCTGTTTGCACAAGGGAAGCATCAAAACTAACAAACCTTGTTACAGAAAAAGAGGTTGCACAGTATGTGGGAATCCACATTGCTATGGGAACTCTAAAGGTTAGGACATGACAACGTTTGAAACATTGGTCACTCTCATAAGATGGTGGCAAACCATAATATTTTAAGCAGGAAAATATTATGAATTTGTTTGACTTACATCGTTGTTAATGTTTTTATCACTATTATGTCAATTTGTTGAGTGCCCTGCCCCTACACCACTTTTATAGCATTTACAGTCTTTTACATTAGTGCAAGGTTTAAAAAGTGTATTTTTACATTGAAAAAGTAGTTTGTGTTACATTGTTTGAAAAACAGAATATATTGATTTTAGTCTAATCGGTAGTATGTTTTAAAATGATATTGTCCCCATCTTATGGCTGCACTTTTTCAAAAACACTCTCCTTCTCTCTTTGTCTGTTTTTCTACCACAAAGTTTCCAAGCACAAAGCTCTACTGGGAAGACTGCACACGAGTACCTTTGATCTCCGATGCCATGTCGTCTTCAAGGTTCTGTGAGCTCACTCATAAAGTGAAGCTGGCCAGTTCTGGTGAAGCTTCAGATCAGCATTCTGAAGAAAGGAACAGAAATAAGCCAGGACAAAGTAATGAAGCTGACAGTAACAAAGAGGGACATAACTGCACAAACTTAAAGACAGATCCTTTGTGGAAGGTAATATCATTGATTAGAAGAGTTCAAGACGGTTGTCGGGGACTGAAGCGACATGGAAACTATGGGGTCGACCAGTACCCCCTTCCTTTTCAAAGACACCCAACCCATTCTTTACTTCACACAGTTGTTATAAATGGTGGAGGGTTGGTTGTGGACTTCAATTTAAGTGTAGATGACTCCAATAGAGAAGATGTAGTTGAGAAAATGGTGTCTAGAGGTAAGGAGGGAAATGAAGGTATGGTGTTTCTTTGCAAACCAGAGCTTTCTACACCTTCTATGCTTGAGCATCTTTTAGAGGCGGGTGTGCAAAGCGCTGGCAAGGTCGGTGGGGCAAGAGGGCAAATAGGTGATGAGTTTGTGAGCTCGGATGGAAAACTGAAGCTTTTCAGGTGTCATCACGGCTTTATTCTTTCAGCAGTGGTAAAGGAAAAACCTCGCTCAACATCTCTTGTCAGCGGCTTTGAGAGAGCGATTAAAGCAGCAAATCTCAACCGTGACTTGAGAAGTCTTTATCGCACTCCCTGCACAAACTCCGGTGTCAGCGCTTGGCCACAGTCAGTTCTCTGGGACTTGATCGATCTGGTTTTGGTAAATGCATGGATACAGTATAAGCAAGATTACAGTCATACCACAGATCTGTTATCACTTATGGCATTTCGTTTGGAGGTGGCCAAAGCATTGATTCTCTCCAGTGGTGTTGATGCACAAGACTCATCACCTCCCTGCCCGCCTGCTCCAAAACTACATGGTCCAGATACAAACTCGAGACCTTCTCAGGTGCTTGAGACCCCTTTGCCTGATGAGCATACACGGTATGATGGCTTTGGGCACTGGCCCGAGCAGCTGGCAGAGGGCGAGGAGGCCAGAAGGTGTCGTTTCGGAGGCTGTGAGAGAACATCACGTGTGCGGTGTCTGAAATGCTGTGTGTTCCTGTGCATTTCTCGAAACCACAACTGCTTCCTAAAGTTTCACAGTCAGGGGTCTTCATGAAGCATACAGACTGTGCACATATTAACTTAAACTTTTACCAGTTTTCTTAAACATTAAGTTATTGCTCCTCGTGACTCAAAACAAATCATGAGCCATCCATATTTATTATTGTCTGGGTTTTGTAGTTGTGCAAAAATTACAATTAAGTCCAAGTGGATGTATAATGAATGTTACATTGTGATTGTTATATTTCCTTTTTATGTTGCTACTAAAATTGTATTGCATTTGAAACCTAGCAAACAATAGAACATGTGTTTTCTTCTTATTTCCTAAAAGAAAAAGGTCATTTTAGAGTGCGATGACTATATTGATTCCTGCTTGTTGTGTGTTGTAGATCTTCGATCTATTTGTATGAAATAAAAGCCTTTACATTTTGTAGTATGAGCTCAGTCTTGTGACAAACACTTTTGTTTATTTAAATCTAACTTATTAGATTTATTATTAATTTATTAAATTATAGTTATTTTCAGCGCACATGCAATTATTTTATACATGGGCTACATAATTAACGATGTTTAATAATTTTAGAAGCAATTTACTTGAGAACAGGCCTTCTAGATACCTGGTCTGCTTTCCTATGAGCACAATGGAAAGTACAACAGACGCCTAGGCACGTGATGCAGTTTTTTTTTTCAGTCTTAACAGCGGGTCACTGACTACACGTTTGCGCCCCCTTTATTTTCATATGAATTTCTGGCTTATGCCTTTTCCCTCCGGACAAAAAGGTTATTCTCTTTCAGGTAAGAATTTGGCGAAATAATCTTTTAAGACTTACATTTTATTAGCTTGAAAATAGAAACGTTTCCCTCTTTTTGGGCTTTGTTTTAAGAGCTTTTGGGCAGCGAACTTGGTTGTTAGTCTGCACCAAGTTTAACCTCGAACTCAGCAGCTGGCTAACGTTACAGCAGCATGCTTCCCGAAAATAAACGCATAACTCCGTTAAAACCTCTATTTTTACGGCGGTTTCGATCCATAGTAGTGGGACTAATTCCAATACATTAAGAAATTAGCTAGTTAGCTAAACTGAATTGGTTTGGAGAAGCCAAAGGCCCCTGTAGGCCTCGTTAGCCAGTAGCATGTAGCTTAGCTTAGCTTAGTTAATGCGAACAAACGGTAGGCGGCTCTAAAACGCGCGATTGGAAACGTTTGGTCTTCTAACTCTGTTTTCTAAAATGAAACCTGATTTAATGTTATGATCAAATATTTGTGTCTGCTGCTATGTTAAGTTAGTAATGTGTGAAACAAAGGTAGGTAAATGCATGTCAGCTATGTTATGTGCTTTAATGGCTCAGGTGACTTTTCTTTTCAGCAGTGTCAAAACTTCTGTCTGGAAACACGTAGAAACGCTTCAGCGTCCTTAAATAATTATTGAAATTGGGGCTTTTTAAATGAGTGACGGGTTTTAAGATACGTGCACACTAACACGTTTAGTAACTATTTGTATATCCGCATTCAAAACAGTTAGACTAACTGACTATAATCTCATTTACAGCAAGTGTTCATTGAATTCTTAATCCCTCATAATGGACTCCAACATACTGAATATAGAGGAGATCGTATTGGGCGGAGGAGAGGCTCCTGCCCCTGCTGAACTACCCTCTGTGAAGACCGAGGACACCTACACCACCTCCATTCAGCAACGTGCACCACCTCCTGTCATTCAGTCATGTGAGTATGAAGGAAAATCGCTCATTTACCACAGGAATGAATATGTGTGTGTATAGACCTCCAGGTTTAAATGTATGTTTCTTCTGGGCACCTGTTGCACTAGTGTTGTGCCAGTTTTCAGATAGTCTAATAGTAATGGTGCCTATGCATTTTTTTCCCTTAATATTTTTAATATTGAAAACTTAAAGCTTAACTTTTTAAAGTTTAATTTAAATTATGCTTTTTAATGTAACACTGTATGGGCCTAGTTTCTTTATAAACTTGTGATTAGCAATAATCCAAAGAATTTTTCATCTTTTCTCTGAATTCAGACCAGCATGAAAGCCTGCAGTGTTTCCAGTGTTTTATAACTTTCTGCAACTCGAAAGCCAAGGAGAGGCATATGAAGAAGAGTCATCGGGAAGAGTATAAACAGCAACTTCAACAGGTTAGCTGAAGCATTAGGCTACTTTGATTATAACCATAACACATATCTTTTATTTTATATATATATATATATATATATATGACATGATGGAAATATATATGATTAGATACAATCATATTTCTACATAATATAACTACTACCAGATATTATATATATTGCTACTCCTGTTTAACGCATTACTGTTTCCTTAAGATTTTTGCTTCTGCTTTTTGTATTCCTCATTTGTAAATAGCTTTGGATTAAATAAAATCTGAAATAAATACATTTAATTGATTGAAACAAAATGAATATACTCAATATTATACTCAAATATCCAAATTCTGCGCCAGTCTCCTAAGTGGTTTCTCAGTTTAGTTTGCCATTATCATTATCCTTATCCTCAATCAACTGTTCAACTTCTGTGTCAAACTTCATAATGGTTTGGCTCAGTTGAGTTTGGTAGTATCGGTTCTCATAAGTGAGTGAGGATGGGTTGCCACTGAGACCCATAGAAATTAACAGATGTATGTTTTGTAGGTAAAACGTAATTAATCCAAATCAAATTAAAACAGGAGAGCTGTCTGTTCCCTGACTGCAAACCCTATTGGCCCTAACTCTAATGAACACCACTGGGTTCACTCTTTTACGTCTCATTACATTGTTAAGTGCTAATTTGCTAACATTTACGCTACAATTTATGCAACGTTTTTAACACGTATACCAAATACTGTTGATATTGCTGTTTGTTTGTTTGTTTTTTAATGCTCTGTTAAATGGTGGTGAATTATATTGTTTGAGTCAGCTGTTGTGGTGTAGGCTTTATTTGACACTCTTGGAAATCTGTGAATTTGTCACTAGGTGGAAGGAGCTGTTTGTACTGTGCTTCCCTTTTATTTTTTTACCATTATAGAAGCAACCGCTAATTGTTAGAACAGGTATAGCATGAATTATGCTACTATATAGCTGTTATAAACTAACGCAATGCAGCTATAAATATATATAATATATATCCCACACACACACATTCTTGCATAGGTGGATTATACAGTACAATACAATACAAACTGTATTTCTATCCTCTTAGCCATCCATATTTTTTTTTTATTAACTATATTTAATAATAAAATAAAGTAAAAATACTTTACAATATAGAACAGGGACTTCAGAAAAAAAAAAAAAAAGTGATACATTTTAGTTTGATTATACATTAGTTTGATTTGCTTCATTGTATATTTACAAGCCTATTGTCTTTGCATCAACAGTGCGATACTCTGTTCACATGCTATGTGTGCGATCGAACCTTCCCCTCCTCTGAGGAACTGACACAACATCAGTCGACCCACAACAAGGAGGACAAGCCCTTCAAATGTGCACATTGTCAAGAATGCTTCCGCACATTCTCAGAGGTGAGAGGACTTTAAAATTAATTTAACCTGTATTATTTTTAAATATTGCCTAAAAATAGGCAATATACAGCTGCTAAAACTGCTACGCCATTGGCATTGTTATAGTACTGTTTGAGAGAATGGCCATGTACTGTTGATTTAAACATGTAAGCCTATGTTTAATATTTGAACATGCACCACTTTCTTTTCACAAGTTAACAACGCATCGGCGGCAAGTATGTCCTGAACGCCAGTTTGTTTGTAAAGAATGCAACGAGATGTTTCGAAGCTCTGGACTTTTGCGTAACCATCGCCTAACCCAGCACCCTGTGCCCATGGATGGAGAAGAGGCAGAGGATTCTGCTAAGACCTACCGATGTGGTAAATGTGGTAGGGGATTTGAAGAAGAGGCAGAGCTCCTGCAGCATCAGGAGAACCATGCAGGTGACCGGCACTGCAACGGTAGTGCCGCTGTCAAACGTCGAGGGAGGCCACCTAAAATTGAGGCTGGTGAAAAGAAAGCAAAGCAAAAGAAGAAGGAGGACGAGGCAGAGGGGACTGAGGAAACCAACCATTCAGAAGACTCTTCGGCAAAACCAGCCACAGCTGAAGTGAAGACCGCAGTAAGACGAGGACGCCCAGCCAAGTCTACCCAGGAGCCCAAGGCTGAAGATGAGAAATCAGAAAGCGATGACAAGAAACCTGTTCCTCAGCCAGCTCTGCAGATCCCTTGCACTGAATGTGACCTCACTTTCCCCAGCCTGACGCAGCTTCGAGCACATAAGAAAGAGAAGCACGCGCAGCGCAAACCTCACGCTTGTGGAGAATGCGAGGAGAGTTTTAATCGACCTGAGCAGCTGGAGGCCCACATGGCGAGGGCGCATAGTGCCGGCCGGCACACTTGCCCCACATGCGGGAAGAGCTTTGGCAGAGAAAGTAACCTGAAAGCTCATCAGCAGAGCCATGGAAAAGAAGAGAAGCCAGTCGGAAAGAGATAATTCAGTTGGGGAGAATTTCGAGGGTGTATGCTAACAGAAGACGAATTCAATTTTTAAAAGTTTTGTGAATAGAAATGTAGGTGGGGACAGGGTTGCTTTTAGAATTTAACTTGTAACATAGCAGGGGATCCTTCAGCTCTGTGACCCTCGAGATCAACACTATGTGAACATGTTATTTGAAAACCGCAAACCCAAAGGGTAGGGAGTTCATGGTTAACCAATGGTAACCATGTTTGGGTGCCTCATTGTATCTTGACATCTGTTCATAGCTTTGGCATGGAAAGTAACAGGATTCAAACCATGACTGATTTCTCATTCGTAGGGTAACCATGTTGTAACTAATACCATCAAGAAAAACCCACAGGAAAGCCTTACTATATTGTCCTAAGGCTTCACGCTGTTGTTTTCTTTCTTTTTTGGAAAATTTTAAAGTCTTTTCTATGAATCTAATGTGTTATTGTTTTTACATTATTTTTTAAAAGTGTGTACAATGGTGAGTGGACAGATTTACTAAATGATTGTTTTCTGCCAAGTCAGACTAAATTTGATTTCAGATGTTTCCTGTTTTTTGTTTTGTTTTGTTTTTTTATTACCGGTATGACTTGACTTTTGACTTGAACTTAAATGTTACCCACAACTAAGACAGTTCTCTGATTGAAGTAAATGTCTGAATAATTAATGGAAAATGTTTTTAAATGTTTTATTTATTTTTATGTGTTGATATACTAATTTATGGAGTATCCATAAAGAATTTCCATGATGATGAATTAATGAGATGGGAGAGGGGGTACTTTTTACATTTAAGACTACAGTCAAGCGTGAGTCCTCTAACTATCGCTATCACAAATTAAAGTTTCTTCTTTTTTTGCCATACATTACTTTGGATTTGTGAAAACATTTCATTTCTGCGTCATTGCAAAGCATTTATTGAAAAATATTTTGCTGT
Organism: Enteromius paludinosus; assembly: GCA_032361165.1. NCBI lineage: Eukaryota > Metazoa > Chordata > Actinopteri > Cypriniformes > Cyprinidae > Enteromius > Enteromius paludinosus. Next base: position 10,692,479 of record JAUMHQ010000076.1, read on the forward strand.
TAACAAAGATCAGCTTGAACATCTGCTTCAGTGTCTATATCTCTACCGGTTGTTCATAAAGACCGGGGAAATTAGATATAGCTTAGTGTAATTGTCAGACTCAACTTTTCATTTTCATTACCTTTTCAGTCAGCCTTTGTTTAGACAGCTAAGCACACAATAGTGTAGAGTTGGAGTGGAAATAAGTGGAAAGCTTGTTAGATTAACTAGAACATGATGTCAGGGCAGTGCAATAATGGACATGCATTTAGCAAGTGGGATCTTCCTGTGATCAAAACCAATACATTTACAAAGAAACAATTACAAAAAATGAGACTTTTTCTAAAAGTACTGTGAGACAGGAATCGACATCTAAACCCTCAGAGCTATAAACGGGTACAAACCTGCAGCGGATATTTAACTACAGGTAAAATATGGTAAACAAGTAAACAAATATAAATTAATAGCTTGATCAGGGATATTTTTTAATGCAGTTATGAAGAATTGTGTGAGTCAATATATATAATGTTCGGATGTGTTTTGTTTGCTGATGTTATATTTTAACGCCTTAAAATGATAGGCAGTTTAGCGACTAACTTAAACCACACCCCATATTCAACGTATTGCTAAGTGCACCCGTTGCACTTTATTTTTGTTTAGCATAATGTGAACAAGTGCATTTATTTAATGAGTATTTCTGCGCTTTAACCGTCTAAAAAGTGTTACAATTAATTTCAACCTCAGTTTATTTTAGACCAACGCGTCGTCCACGCTGATTGGCTGTCTCGATGAGCGCACTGACGCTCCTCTCCTGCAGATGGCGCTCTCTTCATTCTAGTCAGGGATTTTATTCCGGAAGTATGGGATGAACGGTGGCTCACCTTGTTTCTTCTATTTGCTCATGCAACTTGATTTAAGCTTTATTCTATTCAGTCGTGACAAAACAGTTTTAACCCTGGCGGCGGTTACCATCACGCAGTATACAGTAGTGGTTTATGATCATAATAGACTATCGTTGAGCAGGTAATAAACTCGACATGATCAGAGATTGGTTGTTGCATTGCTGAACAGAAGGTGCATTCATATGCTCGTCGAAGACCTCTAGGTAATATGAATGAAGTAAACTTGCGTCTGTATTCACCGTGGTGATTGAATTAGCAGATCAAAAATGTTCAAAAGCTACTGTGTCTTTAAACCAAGCAGTTCATCTTAGACGTTGTAGACATGTTTTCTTCATTTGTCTGCAAACATAAATACCTCCTTAGCTATAATGCTTTATTAGTGATCTAAAATATTCTTGTTTATATATATATATATACGTGAATCATATAAAAAAAATAATGCTTTTAAATTATAAAGGAACACACACATGCAATGTTATGGATGTGGTAGTTCTGGCTCTTTAAAAATAATAATAAAAATGCAAACCAGAGTATGCTGCCTTAATGTCTTTTCTATTTCTCTTCAAGGAACCATGTCAGAGTTTACCCTCGATATCCAACTGACAGAGTTGGGTTTTTCAAACTGGAATTTCCCTCTCTGTGAGCCACAAAGTGTTAAAGAAAACTTTTTGCCAACCCAGAATGCCACTGAAAAGTCACCACCAGAGACTGAAACACCCACAGACTGTCATGAAGATGACTGCGTTGTTGCAAGCTCATCGGCTGACAAAAGCTTTCTACAGGACCATCAATATTATGCTCCCTTTAAAGATAACTCTGCAAGTAACGAAGAAACTGCTCCAAGCAATTCCACAATCAGTTCAACAGAGAACAAGGATAAAGTTATTTGCAATTCATGGAAAAGAAGGAGAAGAGAAGGAACAGAACAGAGAAAGGATGATGATGATGATGATGTTGTTGTTGTTGATGATGATGATGATGATGAAGAAGAGCAAAACGGAAAAGAGGAAACAAAAAATACTGACAAGGAACAGAAATGTTCAGAAGTGAGCCAGGAAGCCTCTGGTGTTATAGTAGATGATGCTATGTCTGATGAAAAGACAGCTGAGGATGCAGAGTTTGTTTTGAGTGATGATTATGATGATATTGATATTGAGGAGGAAGAAGAAGAGGAGGAAGATGATGTTGTGGAGGACAAGGTGATAGAGGAGGAGGAGGAGGATGATGTTTCTTGGTCAGGTACTGTATCATTTTCCAAGTGATGGTTTGTGATTTAGTTTATATACTTTTTTTATTTTTATTTTTTTGTAGATTATTATTTACCTTATTTAAGAATAAGAGTTTTGTTCTGCTAACAAGCTTTTTGTTATTAACAAGATTTATTTAATCCTATATATATATATATATATAGAGGGCCGGGACTCGATTAAAACAATTAATCTAATTAATTAGAGGCTTTGTAATTAATTAATCGCATATAAATATTTGACCTGAGAACAGTGAGAAGTAA
>JAUMHQ010000076.1:10701741-10714092 GCA_032361165.1 Enteromius paludinosus
TTTCCTGTGCTTGCTGGCATGTGTTGGAAACAAATAAAATTGTTTGCAGGAAGCTCAGGCACTCAGAACCTGAATTAGACACTTTCAAATTTCAGTTTACAACAAAATAATAAAAAAGCGCCTCTTTTATAGACAATATATACAATAATCTTTATCAATTTCAACAGTTTTTTATGTAATTTCCAAAGGTTTCCTTTATAATGATACCAATCATATCACCATCACCATATACACCTCTGCATGTGGGTATGGGAAGCTTTTTAATTTGGTAGGCGAAATGCAGGCGGAATTCCCCAAAATAGCACTAGTGTAAGAGGTTAAAAACTCCAATCACAAAATTAGGTGTTTTTGGACCTTGTTGTTTCTAAATCTTTGTCCTTTTTTTTATTGAAATAACCTTTCTGATGATGTTAAGTGGGTATATGTTTGGTCACTCCCTCAGAAAATTTTCTTAACAAATAAAATTAAAGACTCATTTCTTTCTGTTAGTCCATAGACTTTTATTAAAACGCATTTAGTATGTTTTGGACGTACTATTCTTTTCGGTTTGTTTTGTACGTACTATATCTTTGTTACTTATTGCAAAATAAATGATTTAGGGGTCAAAGTCTGTGTTGTATTATACAATTATACAATATTAAAGTGTATTAATTTGACATTATCTTTACATTAAAATAGCTAATTTTGTTTTTACTCTTTAAGTGCAAAGATGTGTACATGTTCAAGTTTAACATGTACTTTGCGCTCTCTTTTATCTAAGGATCTTAATCACGTTCTGCTCTGAGCTGATAACTTAGCAAAATAAGAGTTAACCCACAAAATATCAGCAAAGATGTGACCTTTGTCTTGCCTGTGTATACGCATACTTTTACATTAGCATGTTATTTTTTGTGCATTGTGATAAATATAAAAAAATGACCCTTCTCTGGAATCTCCCAGAAATTCCCGTGTCTAAAACAAACACAAGACTGTGACTCTTCTGCTGAAAAAAAAGGAAGTACAAAATGCAATTTTTTCAGCACATACATTTCCATATTTATTTGCACTTTGGTAATGATAGAAATGTCATTTAAATTTTTTGAACACGATACCTGCACAAAATGTGAGTTCAGTATTTCTGCATTAAACAATAAAATAGTAGACCACTAATGACATGCGTTATTTAAATATAACCATTTCAACTTTTTTTTATTAGTGAAGTTATGTAACTACAGGATAGGCTACTGTTTTAGCTAATGTAAGACAAAGGTCATTTATCTGTCAGGCCGAGCTTCTGGAAATAACCTGACACGACCATCAATTTGTTTGTCTACTACACAAGGACAGGTCTTCAGGTGAAACTGAACTACACTCTCCTGTATCACTTATTTAAAGATCAGCATCCTTTTTTGTACATAAAATGTTATTGTTAGTGGAACAGGATATAAGTTTTGCCTTCTACCTGTTTGGGGTTATCAGATACTGGCTTTAGTAGTCACATCCTGTGCTGTGAGGCTTTTAACCACAGTAGCACCCAGGTCCCTCTTACTAGCCTCTTGCTCACATATCCAACTTACTGTGAAACTACATTTCAAAATAAACAGATATATTTTGAGTTGCATGTCATGTAAATCAGCTGTATGCTCAGATTTAGCTTTCAACTTAACCTTGTACCTTAGACCTATATTATTCAATTATTGACAGGTTAAAACGTAAACATTAAGTACTGAAGTCGGTTAAGTGTGTGTGTGTGTGTGTGTGTGGGCAGCTCCTCCCCATTATCCTTTGGTTCTATTTTGATGGATGGTGATAAGTCATCAGCACATACTCGGTGATTTTTCACACACTGACAATTTCCATCTCATTCAGTCTCAAATTCAAGGTGTTTTAGCTCACGGGCGGGCTTCTTGTGCACTGTTCAAGCGAGGGCTCCACCGACCCTGTGTAACAATTCTCTCCTAAACCTTCACTCATTATGAGAAGGACTGTATACATAATGGTCCCCATGAATGGACTCTTTGGTGAGTACAATTTACAAACGTACTTACTTAGTAAGTTTAAATGAACTCTTTTTGCATTGTTCTTTACAAATCCTCAGCATTAAAATGATCGGTTGGCTTTGGAGTCCGTAAAGCACAATTTAGGATGTTTTCAAAGCTCAAAATAGATTTGAGTATTTTTTACTACAAAAACATTACAAGATAAAAGATGGTAATTCAATAACTATGTAGAAAAAGCATAACAAGACATATCATTGTTATATATTATTATTATTTTATAGCATAAGTTTTACATCAGCGTGTATATATATATACGTTATGTTGTATTTTCTGCATTTTAAACTTTTTGTATATTCTAACATGAATGTGTATAATACATTGTTAAATATATATACTGTATATGTCTGTAGTATTATAAAGTGATTACATTTGCTGTATCAGTTTAGTGCGGTGGTTAAAAACCAGATTGCAGATCTATGTACTAAGAAATCAAGAGGAAATGGTCTTTGTAGTTCGGTTGGTTGACTTGTGAACACTGTATTATAATGTTTTCTCTTCCCTCTCTTTGTCTCTCATTTTTATCAGCAGGATTGGTTGAGGGGAATCAAGGTAATAATTCCTTCATACATATCTGAAATTCAGTTTCTTTTGGCATATTATAAAGTGAATGGGCCATTGTTTTTTCTGTTTCTCAGACTGCAGTTCATGTTACCAGTTGGACATTGGAGTGGCTATCGGGATCATCACTTGTGACATCATCCTCACACTCCTTATCGCTTTCTCAGTCTACTGTTTCGTTTCCAATCAGAAAAGAAGAGGCAGTTTACATACACATGCCAGATGCTGTGGGTCAGGTATGCCTGCTTATAATCAAAAACTATTATTTCACGCGTTCCATTCAAAATGACATCATCTTTTTTCTGATGTTTAAGCTAAAGCAAAAACTCACCAGGCATCAATGAGGCCAAAGACGATTGAAGTGGAATCCCCTTATCAGGTAAAATGAGCAATGTAGCAATTATGTGTTTGACTACAAAACTAAAAACAATATATAATAAATAATAATAAATGCAACATATTTGTGAGATTGTTCAAATTAAATTTCTTGATTAATCTAAATCTCTTTTTTTTTTCCCACGATGGTTTGACAGGAACTTTATGGAGTCCAATCAGACATATACAGTGATCTTCAGCAGTATCGGAAATGAGGTGACTATGTGACATGTAGTGTTAGTCGTGGGTCTTGTGCAAACCTGAGAATATTTTAGTTTGCATACGTTTTGAAACTGTCACAAATGTGTATTTGGCATAAATAAGCTACAATAATTGATTTTTACTGAATTTTGTTTTTGAATCCATGTGATTGGTCATGTGGCTTGTATACAAACCATACATAAATATATTTTCATAGTTTGTAAAAAAGGAAAGGAACTTTAAGAATTCGTTAATATCACTGTAAAAGCTTTTTTTTATCTTTGTCTTTTTTTTTACTCAAAACCTGTAATGGAAATAGACCAGAATATCATTCCCTTGCTCTTTATGTAGCAATAAATGTTTTGTTTTGATTGTGTGCCCTTTTCTTTATTTATTTGTCTGCTTAATTGGACAGCATAGAAAGCTGGACGAAGACACACTCAAACATCCACTATTTTTTTTCTTTTCTTTTTTTTTTTTTCTTTTTCCTCAAGTGTTTAGTACGTGGATGCAGCGTAGCGGACCTGTTTAAAAATCACATAACAGCATGAGTCAGTTAAACAAAATGGAAAGGTACCTGTTTCCAATTCTTTAAGACATAATGAATTTTAAGTCCTACATTTTTAATTCTGGTACTTCTGTGTTATTTTGGCCATTTCCATTATTGCTGACTTGTTTCAGTAAGTCAAGTGTGATGATTATAAAATCAATTAAATGAAACCAGTGGGCGTTTTAACTTTTCACCTGGCACAGAGTCTTAGTCTAAGTGCGACCACTTCCAGCGTCCACAAGAGTGCACTATTATCTCAGTGTGTTACCTGTCACAGTCACTGTAAATTCTGCCTCGGATCGATCATTCATGTTTTGTTTTGAAGATCAGTAATAATGTCTCGTTTGTCTTTGCACACAATGGACGAGTTAAATAGCATTCTGAGATCAAATTTTATTTTATGGATCATTCGTGCTGGACTAGCATCCGAGGCTATTAAAAATTTAAGTGTAAATTCAAAACAGCTGCCGTCAGACTGTTTTGTGAAAATGATGGTTCTTTACTACAGCATAAACAACTTAAATGATGCCCTGACATAATAAGACTCGCGCAGCCAGACTGACTGAAGAACGCGCCATGACGTAATAAATCAAATTACAGAGCCAGAACTATGAAGATAGATTTGCGTTGATTTTTTTTAGAGACTAACAGTTAATAACAGAAAAGAAAATGTTGACAACATCTGATATGTATTACAAAACAGTTTAAGAAACATGACAGTACTGAAATTAAATAAAAAAAATTTATGTTGACACGCACGAAGCTGCGTCATTGTTTACGTACGTGCGTAGAGTTGGGCCTAATGCGAAGTATTTTATGCATCGTAACTCTGCCGTATGTGTGTTCAGTCATTCAACTAATTTTGTCTTCCACGTGGCTGGTGTTCTCCTTTAATTCTGCTGGATTTAGGAAAAGACAAATACAAACTAAAACCAAACTAACTTGAGTCGACGATTATTTTTGCAATTACAGCTCAAAATCAGTGGCATGTAACGTTATCAGTGCATATTTCATGATTCTGTCTTAAAGCTAGGCTGTTTGTTTGCGGGACACATGGACAAACAAAGAGAGCGTTCAGATGAAACTAGGTTAGGCTAATCTTTTAATAATCTTACATCAGGTTTTTAAATAGGATTTCAAACACTTTCTTTTGCTTCCTGTGCACTATTTACCCAAAGCCTGGCATGCTTGAACTTCGCAGAAAGAAACAGCAGGATCATATTTAGAGAAAGAAACCAATTATTTTCTGAATTTGAACGGGTTTGTTTGCTGAGGTTTTTTTTCCCCCCTCAGTGTTTACATGCTTTTTGAATATTTTTATTCACATTTGAATGGGCAGGGTTAATATGTATCCCTGCTTTTCAAACGTAACGATTCCTTACTATTACAAAAATATACGGAGTACAAACTGTTTGTCTTCATCTACCCATAGTTTCTGCTATTGGAATGCACTGGGCAGGACAAATAGAGGAGGAACTGGAGGAGTGTGCCATCTATCCTGACCTTGGCAGCCAGTTATCAGCTTCAGGCTTTTAGTTTGATCATTTATCTGACTATCAAAATACATTCCTTAACTGACAAGCACAACAAACAGAGTTTCAGTCTCACAGGTCATCTTTAATGCCCTTTAATGGTCAGTTTTCTGCTTGTTGATTCACCAGTGCTGTTATGAACCCTGTTAAGTTCAAAACCAGAGAATCTAGCTTAGGATAGCCGAGGTTATCTAAAGTAAACTTAATCTGAATGCTGTTCTGAATTTTTGTAAAGTGTGTAATGATGTTGAAATTATAATCCATGACTTGAAATGTTCCAGGAACGGACGCGTTATCCATACAACATAAAGCAAAACTGTAAACAACACTTGTAAAGCTGCAATAAACACAGACATACCATCAAGGATCTTTTTTTACACAATTGTTTTTCTGTATATATATTGTTTTTTCAGACACATTTTAAACTGTACACTAACTTTAAATACCATATTAACCCAAACAAAAGCTCTAATCCTTAGGAAATAAAATAAATATTAAATTATTTTATTTGTATTTATTGATTTGTTTGAGGAAAGGCATTCAGTTTCCACAAGGAGACATTAAAATTATAAAGCGTGACTGTAAAGACATCATAATGCTACAATTCATGTTATTTTTTTGAACATTTTATTATTTAAAGTATCCTGAAATAAAGTGTCATAGTTTTCACAAATATATTAAGCAGTATGACAGTTTTCAACACTGATCACAATAAGAAATGTTCCTTTGAGCACCAAATCAGCATATCAGAATGATTTCTGAAGAATACAGCATTGGTGACCATAAGAAACCTTTAATAACATAAAACAAATTACAGATTGTAGTGTATATAAGTTAGAGCATCCCATGAATGTAATGGACCTTTACAGTAACCTGCTGACACCAAACAAACCACAATGTGGCTGATTTAAAAGCCTAGCAGGGACCACTACAAATCAGCTTTAGCATATCCCACTGTATTAGTGACAACATTTCAAAGTGTTTAACATAGCCGAGTATACTCTCTTTTTCCTTCTCGCTACTGGCTGGAATTACGAAATAATTCTGTGACCTTTTACTGAGCACACAAGCCTTGCTTAAGTAAAAAAAATTAAACCTTTGTAAATCCCTCCCTGCATAGCCCAACTGTGTTGATACTGAACTGCCATTAATTCCACTTTTTTTTTCATAGTTGTAGCTAGCGTGAATAACTTCCAGACACTGACAGCTATATTGTCCATCATAACACATATTTTCCTAAAACTGTTGCATTGGTAAACATGATGCAACCATATCAGCTGCGTGATTCATGTCCGTTGTGAACATGTGATAATAGCATCTTGCAATTTAGCGATGTGTACAGTTGGAGTTTTGTAAACATGTAAGGTCTTTTTTTTTTCATAGGAACTCTTATCGTGCAACTGTTTGAAACATTTCTAAAAAATGCCAAATCTGATGGTGCTGTAATTAGCTTCTGGCTTGTTATCTTCCTGCCCTCCTCATTGCTACAGTATGAGGCCTGATCGGTGCTGGAAGATTGGGTGCCCTGTCAAATCAAACAAACTCTCTCTGTGTTAGCACTCGGGTGGCTGGTGTTGATAAAAAAAAAAAAAGTCATGCCGATGGGAGAGGATTCGCATGAACCAAGACCAGCGAGTAGTGCTAATTCATCTTCGTTGATTTACCAATGAAAGACAAAACCATTTTGTGCAATTTTATGTAGGCAAAAAACTGCATCAGATTAAATTTCACATGAAATCTTTTACAGTACCAGTCAGTAAGAATTTCTTTACAAACTACTATTATGGGCAAGGATGCATTCAAATGCTACAAAAACGCAGTTATTTCTGTTCATCAAAGAATGTTGAAAAGGTTATATGTGAAAAATGTTATATAGAAAGCACTGCTTTCAACATTGATAGTATGAAATGTTTCCTGTGAACAAAATCAATATATTAAAAATGACTCCTGAAGGATCATGTGACACTAAAGTAATGGTGGCTGAAAATTTAAATTTGCCATTGCCCAAATTAAATTTATTAAAACAGAAAACAGATTAAAATGTTAATAATATTTTGTAAGTGTTTTTACTAATTTTAGGTCAAAGAATTGGTGTGCATAAGAGACTCTCAGAAACATTTAAAAAAATCTAACCCAATCCGAAAATTAATGGTTGCATATATTGCACTAATACAGTATACCCCAGTTTCGCAGACAAGGCTTAAGCTAGTCCCAGACTAAATTGCATGTTTGAGCTGTCTCAGATGAAAATATCTTGCTTTAACTTATCTTAAAACATGTCAGTGTCATTGTTCTGTGTTAAGATACACAGCTGTAATATTTTCTTAGAATGCATTTTTGTAAAAGTCGTTTAAATATCTTAATTTAACAAATGCCTAGACCTGGCTTAAGCTAAGCCCAGTTTGTGAAACCAGCCCTAAATGTCTTTTTGAAACAGGAAGTTGGGACATATGTGACCCTGGACCACAAAAGCTTAAGTCGCTGGGGGTATATTTGTAGCAATAGCCAAAAATACATTGTATGGGTCAAAATGATAAATTTTTTTTTTTATTTTGCCAGAAATCCTTAGGATAGTAAGTAAAGATCATGTTCCATGAAGGTATTTAGTCAATTTCTTATCGAAAATATATTAACTTAATTTTTGATTAGTATTATGACTTGATAAGATCTTCATTTGGAGATTTTCATACAGTTGTATTGCCCTATATCCATCCATATTTATTCAGCTTTCAGGTCATGTGTAAATCTCAATTTCGAAAAATTAACACTTATGACTGGTTTTGTTGTCCCGTGGACCACAAAAGCAGTGATAAGTAGCATGGGTATTTTTGTAGTAATTGTAAGGGTGGTTTCCCCGCAGTGGTCCAGGCTGTAGGATTGCATAAATGACTAAAGAAATTATATCAGCATGGTGGTATAAAACTGTGTCTAGTCTATTACCACCCACTAAGCGCAGAAATAAGCGCAGTTAAAATAGCTAAATACGTGGGAGAGCATTACTATTAAGTGACTATGCTGTATTGCACTAGGCAGCACTTCAGTGCTCACTTCAAATGCTACATTTTTCTTTTATGCCATAAATCATGCTCCATTAAGATATTTTGTACATTTCCTTTCTTAAATATATAAAAACTTGATATTGTCATATCCTAACAAACCATATATTATAATAATATTTCTTCAGCTTCCGGATGATGTATAAATCTTAATAATAAAATAATAATAATAAAAAAAAAATTGTTTTGTGGTCTGGGGCCACATACAAATGATCTCTCTTCTTCTTTTCTTTTTATGAATAGCTATCTGGTAGTTGGCAGCAGGTGGCATTGGGGGAGGGGCACTGTAAGTCTAGAAAGCAGTTGATTGGACAAAATTCTGTGTAGTGTAGGATGAGTCATCATTAAACTTTTTAGTACAGTACACCGTTACACTTGAATTTAAGTGGGTTCAAATATACTCAAAAATACTCTTTTATTAAAATTGAAATATTTTTTTGAAATATACAAATAATACACTATACATACACACACAATAAAATATTACATCAGGGTATATATATAGAGAGAAACAGAGAGCAAGGAAAGTTATTTTGTTACATTTTAGTCATTACCCCTTTTTATTTGCATAAAAATGACATATAAAGAAAGATGAGAGGAGCCAGATGCTGACATCTCCATAGCAAGTTTCAGAACATGGGGTCAAGTGAAACTCTATCAAAGTTTCTGACCCACTTTTGATTTTCCTGAGCCAGTGCTGGGAAATAGATTGAATAATTTGATTCCGACTTGCCCTGGTAATTTTCTGCCTCTGTAAGTGTGTGTATTTGTGGAGAGCACTACATTGTTCAGTGGCAGTGGGTAAAGGAGTGTTGTGTGACGAAAGTGTCACATTGATGATCCTTGGCTTGAAAAAAAGTCAGTAACAGGGTCATCCTCTTATCTTGTCAGAACACTGGAGCTTTGCAAACTGACAGGGCCTAAGGGGCATATTCAAAGTGGTCTCTCATTTTCCTTCTTTGCTTTTATTGAAATTGTTTAAAGCATTCTTGGAGTGCATTATGCAATGTCAGGAATTGCGAATCTTCAAAGTAAGTACATAAAATCTACATATTTGCACTTTTTATTATTCCGTTTTTGAGAGAAAGCTCAAATGTATTGCTTTTATACTTTTTTTTTTGCTGTATGCTATTTGAACTGAGGTTATTCAGCACACTGGATGGATCATGGAGGGTATTAAGAGCTAGTCATGAGGAGCGTCATTCACTGCTTCTGTTGCTCTGCATCATGGGGGCACTTGAATGGCTCAACAGTGACTGGCCACAAATTAACCAGACGAGAAGCACAGGGAGCTGAACGGGTGGCTGTGCTCTGGCAAATATAGGATTAGAGAAGATTCAAAATATGACACAAAAGAGAAGGATGAGTGTCAGACATAGTGGTAAAAGAGCAATGGATGGATTTAATACTGCAGCTGATTCTTGTTCAGCAGGCCATGATATCGTGTTGTGAATGAATAGTTTTTGTCATGACTCAGCATGCTGTTAATCCCAGAAACATTGCTTTCTTCAACATGTTACACCAAGTCTTAGGCCTGTGTTGTGTTTGGAGAAGTTAAAGCTTAGTTTATGCATTCACAGAAAACATTATGAAGAAGTTCTGTCCTTGACTTTATAAGAAATAAAGAAGCAGAATGGCAGAATGCTCTTGAGAGAATGGCTTTGACTGGTACGGTCTTCAGCCAAGGAAATCCTGGAAACTGTACGGCTTCTCTGATAAGATGTTCACTGGAAAGGAATGCTGACTGGAGTAAACGAGGAACCTTGGCTCTGGTTGTTACAAATATCTTTAGGTAACGTTTGTTTTTTAAAATGACTAAATGATATATTTCTTAGGGAGTTGGCCTGATTGATGACTGTGTGTTCCACATACCATTTTCCTGTAGGGCTGTATAGCTTGTAAAGTATTAAATGCTCCCTTAAACATGTAAATCGTTTAAATGTAGTAAATAAATCAATAAAAAGGCTAATTTACATATTTTAAAATCCAATTCTTTTTAGGTAGGGCTTCATGGCAAAACCTTTTCTGTTTTCCTGAGTTTTCCCAGCTATTCTCAACAACTCCCAGAAGAATTCTCTCAAGGATACGAGGAAGGGTGTTGTACTTCCTCTTGTTCCTCTTATTGTACAAAACCTAAGCAGATAAAAGTCAAACTATCCTGATTTGTAGGCATTTTTTGAACCAGAAAGTCCGATTTTATTTTAAATAAGAACAAATGTATAAATAAGAATGATTTTATTTCATCACACCATCTCTCATAATTCCTTTCTAGTGTCAAATGGATAAGCACAAATCATTCTTTCCATTTCGCTCTTCCTTTACCATGCCATTGAATATATAAAGATTTTAATCTGTCTTTTACTTTCGGGAGAGAGTTCTGATTGCTGTTGGGAGTGTAATGATCCCATGTAATTAGTCTCACAATAAATTGCAATAACACGTTGCACAGCTGGGAGATGTAGCTTTGTTGCACTTGAATAATCTCCTTCTCTGGAAAGGAAATACATGTTTAGATGTAAGAGTGCCTGCTGTTTAACACGTCCTGAGAAATATCACATGAAACTGAAATGCATCGAGTTACCACCACAACTAACATCATGTTCACATTCAAATTGCATACAATCATCTGGCCACAAGTCTATTGTTATGCAGTGCTGCATTTTATATTTGCATTTCGGGGGAAACAGACCCAGCCCAAGGTTGTTTGCAAGAAAAATGCTTTATTTCCGTTTTATTTCATACTGCTGTACACACTGCCTTGTGTGGATTAGAATTTCATTGCACAGTACTAATAGTGTATCAATTCTAAGCAAATTCTTAGTACAAGATTAGGGCTATTTCAGTCAGGTGAAGCTGAAGGGACTCCTTTCATATCCCAGCTGCAAACAGGACAGTTCAAACCCTCATCAGCAATGGAATTATAGATGGCGAAAAAAAATCACCAGGACAATATAGCTTATTATTCCTCTCCATTAGCCTTTTCTCTGTGAAAGGGGCATTTTAACCTAATTAGCATAATGATATTGAAATGGATCTCTTTATTTTATACGCAGATTTAAATTCACATTATCCATTTGAACTTCAGAGGACGAGCAGCAAATTAAAATTGGATCAGTATGAAGGGAATTGATAGCTATTGAATCAAATAGCTTTAAATAATTACGTGGTCTTAAGTATCTCCACTTATCTCATTTGAGAGGAGCTGTTTAGATCATTTTTATGGCTGTTGAATTATCTGTTAGATACTACAGTGATTTTTTTACATCACATGTCCTAATACTTATTCGCACAGCAATGCTGTTGTTGTACTATAAAAATGAAATACTTGATGATCGTGTTTGCTTTTTGCTATGGCGGGTTAGAGGAGGAGCGGCAGGTCAGTGAATGGATTGCTCTCATTTTCTCTCTCTGGCATTCAGACATGTTTTACTATCACCAGACCTTCTAATGTAAACAGTCTCAACGTTTCCATGGAAGTGAGGGGTGCGATGCGAGACAGATCTAGAGACTGACTAACCCAACAAGCCCTGGCGAAGAGAAGGGATTAAAAAAGATAACGCATTCTTAAAGATAACACGTTATAACAGAGAAGATTTAGGCTTGTTATGACAGCTATGCAAATGTAACGTACTAATTTAAATACTTGGTGGCACAAAACAATGCCATCAGTATGAGAGTTCAAACCACTGACTAAAACATCACAACTAGTCCACACAACTCCATCAATTAATGTCTTATGAAGTAAAAAGCTGGGCTTTTGTATAAATATATCCATTGTTAAGACATTTTCATCTTAAACCATCATAAACCCATAAGGCAAGAAAACACTTCAGAGTGAAAAAAAGGAGTCTCCTGTTGTCCTCTCATGAAACTGAGATATTTGTTTACAGTTGTTTATCTGTGAACATTTTTCTCCTGACTCAAGCTAGACCATCTTTAATAGGGCAAGCAATATGGATGACTTGTAGTTTAAAGGTGCCATAGAATGCATTGAGAGAATATTTTAAATTGTTCTCTGATATGTACATAGAAGGTATGTA
>JAUMHQ010000076.1:10723963-10765381 GCA_032361165.1 Enteromius paludinosus
ATATAAAGATTTCTAAAAGTAGACAGGATTTTATATTAATAGTTTTTTTTCTGTTTTATCAAATGTGGATGCTTGTACAACACGTTATCTTACGGTACAAGAGATATTTATTTATAGATATTTATAGATAAGTCGTTGAACATTTTAGCTTACAGCATGAGAAACAGATGACAGCACAGGTGCAAATATTGCGTAATAAAGTCTCAGGCACAAACACCTCAGTATAGGGAACTAACTCTAGGTGGCGCTGCTGATCTAACGCTATATCGCTAAAGAGCCTCAATAGTTCACAAATATCTAACCATCAAATTTGTAAACACGAGTTAGATTATTTAATAATAGATTATAGTGATATAAATTGAGATTTTGATTTAATTAAGATTTTATTTGTTTAATTCGGTTTTCTCCCTATATTACTGCTCATGACAAGTTTATTTGCAGATGCTTATGCAACTTCATACGCTTAGCGTGCAACACTAGCGTAGTACATACACTACATTAGCAAGACTACGTTCAGACAATGCCCTCATCACTCAGCGTTGTCTAATTTATAACTGTGGTTGGCTTCAAAGCCTTCAGCTGTTATGTCTCCTCATCCTGAGCCTTCATCATCCCGATGCTGTAGTAACACAATGCTGGCTTTGGGAGGGCTTAGCTTAGAAACGAGGGTCTTTCCGAGTACACGGCTAACTCTGAGAATAGCATTTGGGCACCGGTGGTGTTGTTTACAGCCTCAGTAAACATACACACGTGGTGGAGCATGGAGCAATTCAGACACGCTATGCACACAGTGAAGAAACTTGCGTTATGGAAAAAACAGAGGGGGTGATGAGACCGTACCACGAGGAGGTGTTAGAGGGACTAGCTCCAGTTCTGACAGAGGAGAGAGATGTCTATTTTTAGGGAGACTGGAATGTACACTGAGGCCTCTCGAAGGATTTCTGAACAACAAATAACATACCGCGGTCTCCCCAGTCTCTATAAACATCCACCTGCCAAACTCAGAAAGTGAACAACTTACAGAAGTGAACTGATTTTGAAAACAGAGGGACGAGTTTGGGTTTTGTTTGAGGTTTGATGAGAAATAGATCTTTTTACAGGACCATTTAGAATGTGCTTCAAATCAGCTGAGACAAGGTAAGGCAAGATATGGCTGGGACACCAGGTTTGACTGTAGGCACAACACCTGTGTATTTTGTAGATAACGGCATGGCATGTGTTTGTTGATATGTCTTCAGGCAAACTGGACATCTCTAGTCTTGGAAGATCAATATGATAATGTGTGGTGAACATGCAGAATTGTTAAACAAGTATGTTGTCTGGCTACAAAATATGATGATGAGGAACCTTTTCCCATTATCTTGTTCCATACTTTAGGTGGCTTAAAATATAGAATTGAATCATGCAGATGTGGTGCTTTTGAAATGTAATGCTTGAGTTCCGCAGATGCAACTTCACAATCATGTTCAAGCATGTTTATTTTGTTTATTATTGTGTTCTTTATGTAATTTGTTTTATAAATAATTATTTGTATGGGGCATGATGCTATAGTGCCAAGGTCATGGGCTACCAATGAAATAGATGAGTAGAGAAAAGTGTATCCTGAATGTTAGATTCATTTTCAAAATCATTAGATTTTAAAACCTAAATACTGCTGTGGAATGCATCTAAACTGCTGCAATTATTGTTTTTATGCACACAAAGAAAATTGGGCTATCATCTGCCATTGTGGCAACAAGTATCCAAATTACAGAAAATGTGATGATTATAAAACATCCCTTTTTTACAGCTTAGATGAGCCAATATCAGACGTGTTGCATTTTAAAGACAAAATCCTGACTTCCACTCTTCTCCTGGAGCTGAACACTTTAAGAAAGGATCGAATTCTCACAGATGTTGTGCTTTGCTCTGAGGGCCAAGAGATCCCATGCCACCGCAACGTTCTGGTGTCCAGCAGCCCTTACTTCTATGCTATGTTCTGCAGCAGCTTCCTGGAAACCCAGAAGCCCCAGATAAACCTCCAAGGTGTTCCTCATGACATCCTTAGGGGTGTGGTGGACTATGTTTACACCGGGTCCATCAGTATCACCATGGAACTGGTTCTCCCTCTGATGCAAGCTGCCTCAATGCTTCAGTACGGAAGACTTTTCGAGGCCTGCTCCAGCTTCCTGCAGGGCCAGCTCAGTCCAGACAACTGCCTGAGCATGATCCGGCTCTCAGACATCCTGCACTGCTCAAGCTTAAAGGAAAAAGCAAGAGAGCTGGCCGTGAAGAGCTTCTCAGATGTGGTTGTCTCCGAGGACTTCTGCGAACTCTCGCTACCCGAATTGGTGAGCTACTTGGAAGATGACAGACTTTGCGTCGAAGAGGAGCAAGTATTTGAGACCCTTCTAGCTTGGATCCACCACGACCCGTTCTCCAGACGTGGCACCATCCATGACTTGTTCCGTCGTGTGAGACTGAGACATGTCCACCCTTCATATCTTTTCCAGTTTATCGCCAATGACCCTCTAGTCCAGTCATCATCTTTATGCACAGAAATGATCGAATCTGTTCGTCGTCTTCTCTTTTCTGTCGGCACTCATTGCCCTGGTGATCTTGAGCCCATGTGGGCCGCACCTCGGCGTCAAAACTGCAAGGAGGCTCTTGTAGTAGTAGGAGGTCGTAAGAATGGCGAGAGGACATCTCGTGAGGCGCTACTCTACGACGAGCAAACTCACTGCTGGCAGTGGCTCGCAAAGGTCCCTTTGCGGCTCTACCGACCCGCTTATGTCTGCATGCACAGCATCCTTTACATTCTGGGTGGCTCAACCATGAGAGCAGGAGGCCAGTGCACACCTAGCAACGCCGTTTACACACTTTCTCTCAAAACAAACCAATGGAGAATGGGAGAACCCATGTTGATGCCCCGATACGGCCATCAGAGCTCTGCCTACCTACATTTCATTTTCATACTGGGTGGATTGACTGCTGATGGACAGCTGTCCAATGAGGTAGAGCGATACGACACCATGTTCAACCAATGGGAGGCCATGGCCCCGATGCCCACCGCAGTTCTGCACCCAGCTGTGGCTGCGCATAACCAGAGAATATATGTGTTCGGAGGAGAAGATGCCATGCAGAAACCAGTTCGAATGATCCAGGTTTGATATTTTAGGGTTATTTTTTGGACGATTAGTTTAGTAGAGCACATATTTCTAATATTTTAAAGTGGTAATAGATGTTTGTTGTTGATAGGTGTACCACATAGGAAGGAATCTGTGGTATAGGATGGAAACAAGGACGGTGAAGAACGTTTGTGCACCAGCTGCAGTGATTGATGATAAAATCTACATTGTAGGCGGTAAGGAGGCCTGTGCACTGGTCTTAAAGTCACAGTGAAATCTAAATTATTATCTTTATTTATATCTTGGAATTATTTATTTGTGTATTTATTTATTGAAAGAATAATGATTTCTGAAGGTCTTTTTTTTGTCTCAACAGGCTATACTAGAAGAATGGTGGCCTATGATGTTAAAACCAACAAGTTTGAAAAATGTGAAAATATGAAGACCAGGAAGATGCATCACTCTGCCACTGTGGTCAACGACAAGATCTATGTCACTGGGGGTCGTTTCATTAACAGCCATGAGAATGTGGAAGATTCAGACAGCTTTGACTGCTACGACCCAACCACAGACCATTGGGTGTCAATGGGAACGCTGCCATTCAAGCTATTTGACCATGGCTCAGTACCTCTGGTCTATCTCTCTGATAAGTTTCTACCTACATGAATGTATTTATGCGACCATGTAGCTGTCACTTCATTCACGTTTATAAATGTCTGTCTCTTCCTTCTTACTGAGAAAAATATAGAAGGTCTCTAAAGTTTGCACATGTTGCCTTTTAAATGTATGTGAAGTATTAGTAAAATAACTTGTAGTCGTTCTTAAAATAGCTCAAATAGACAAAAAGCTGGAAAATCTTTTAAAATTAAGCGCAAATCACAGAAGTATCATACTTTTTAACTTGATTTTCAAGTGTCTTTTAGATCACCTGATCAAATAAATAATTAAATCATATTATTGTTTACTACAGAAGACAAGTTAGAATCTCTGTTCAGTTTTACTTTGCACTTGACGCTGTATAGTTGCTCATTGTACTTTTATGTAAATACATTCCTCCAATTTGTACATTTTGTAATTTTTTTATTCATGTTTTTCCCCAACTTTGTAGTGTTTGCATCCTGTTGAAAATGAGTTTAATTGAATAATAATGTAATAATCAATAAATGATTCAAAAATAAATAATGCCGTGTTTTGTGTCATTTGTTAAGTTAAATATGTATATAATGTATTTATATATCTGAAATATATGAATGCATGTCTGTATATTTATATATAGTACACACATATATTACTTAAAAACCACAAAGGATTATTTGATAGCACTAATTTCCACAGAATAAAGAACCTCACAATAATAGGTAACAGACCTGTTAGGTTAAACGCCATATTAAATTTAACATGAATGAAAACAAAGGTGTGAAGGATAGTTGTTTCAGTGACATATGTCCTAGATCATCATTTTCTATATTTCAATATTCCTATGAGCCATGCTTTCTTTTCTGTCAAAAATTGGGTTTATTAACTGATGACACAATAAAGATTTTGTCCAAATCATCCCTTTAATTGCTTTAATAAAGTAAAAACAACATCTTTGTTGAAAATAACTGTTTATTTGATACTTTTTAAATAAAATGCGTTCTTATAAATTGTTACATAGCTTTGTTGTGATACATCATCTAGTTCACAAAAGATGAAAGTCATCACATGACAAGCCTCAGGAGGTGCAAACATAAGGTAGCAGATGTGTGAGAAATGTGTGTCTGAGTATGAGTATGTGTCTTACATGTCTTCCTGTCACTGTAACAGGTGTCAACATGCCCAGACATGAAACTGCGAATGACAAAGAAGGTTTTGATGAGCTATTAAGACCCTTGCTGTCTCTTCTTCTCCTTAACATCCTTAAGTGAACAATAATGTCTGTGTTGTGATTACTCTCTCTTTGAGGTTTACATTGATTATACCAAGTCACATTCATATCTGAACATGTTGTGCTGAATGATGGGGTTTCAGTCTGGGCTATAGGTGATCTGATGTTATTTTGGGAAACAAACAAGGGAGAACTTTACACCCCCTAGAATCATGTGGCTGGCCCAGATCGCAGATTTGGTCCAGGATGTAAATTGAAACATTTCACAGAGTGAACCTGAGGGAATGATGAAATCCGTGTAAGAGCAACAGCAACAGGTGTGTTAGTGAGCATGTGTGCAAAACAAAAACACTACTAGAAATTTCCATCTACATGGTTACATGAACTTGTCGTTACATTTACTTGTTTTGCTCTTGTTCACAGACAAATGTTGAGCTTTTCTTAGCTTTAAATCATAAAATGGAAATATGATTGTCATCTAGCCATCTACATGTCTAGGAAATCCCCTCGTTGCACTTGTCCCTGAGCTGAGAGTCAAACAGTGAGCATGGCTAGGGAAAAGATATTTTAAGAGAAGAACAAATGTCACGTTGCTGAATGTATTTGCCTTGCAATTCAGGCAAATGCCTTACTGATGGGCAGTTAAACCGCTGGAATGAAAGCAAATGAAATGGGTCTCAAACATTTCAAAAATGTAGACTACCGTAACATCATTTATATTGGATATCTGCCTGAATGTTGTGCTTGTTAATGTTTCCTTAATTAAACAATAACACTACAATACCGCTAATTCTACTTCTGAATAAAATTATAAATCAATTGGTAAATTGATTAATAAAATAAATGTGAACTGTGTGAGTGTGTTTTCTCTTTAAATATTTCTAAGATGTAATAAGCAGATGTTTTTAATTGACCTTACAGAAATCATTATTTGCTTTTATTTGTTGCTCAAGAAACATGTGATTATCATCAAAGTTGAAAACAGCTGTACTGTTTGATCATGATACATTTTTCCTTATTCTTTGAAAAATAAAAAGTTCAAAACAACATGTGTTTGAAAGGAAAAACCTTTTGTTATTTTACTTTTTGATCAGTTTAATGCACTGTTGTTGAAATAATGTAATTTATAATGTTGTAATTTATTTCCACACTTTGCAGCGTGGTATATTTTTATAACTGAAATTATTTATTCCATGGAAATTATAATACACAATTAATATATTTTTTTATGGTAACACTTTACAGTAAGGTTAAGATTAGTTAACTGCATTAGTTAATATAAACTAAGATTGAACAATGCTACAGCATTTATTAATTTTTCAGTGTTAATGTTACTAATGCCTTATTTTAAAAATCACAAGTTGTGCTTGTTCATATTAGCTAATGCACTGTGAACTATAACAAAGATGAATAAATACTGTAGTAAAAGTCTTGATTGTTGTTAATTCATGTTATTAATGCATTACCTAATGTAAACAAATGACACCTTATTATGTGTTAAGTGTTACCGTTTTTATTTATTTTAAATGAATTATAAATAAATAAGTGAAATATCATCCTTGCTGGAAACAGATTACATCTTGGAAAGTATGAAGCATTGGGTCCTGTGAAGCAATATGGTTCACTGTAAAAATGTCACTGGAGTCACACAAGTGCATATGCTTATTCATCTTGTCATGTGTTCCTGCTGATGCATGTTTCATTTGGCACTTGGTGAGGGATCTGTGACCTTCTGCAACTTGTACAGTCAACCAGACTGGCAAGGGGCAGTCGAGACAGAGCGGTTCTGGAGCCTTCTACTCCCCTTTAAACAGAGTATGCAGAATAGTTTACAGCACCCAGCCAAGTCAGGTTACTTGAGCGCTGTAGTGAGGAGATGGGCAGACAAAATGTTGAGAAATGTTTCCTGTAACCTTTATTCCATGCCTGAGTGTGTGTTGAATCTCAAATGGCTGTTTTTCAATTGCAAGGTATGCATTTTGGTTTTGATTTCAATAAAAAGAGTTTTCTCTCAAATATGCGCAAGCTCAGTTCGGCCTGGAAAAACATTCCAGGAATACTCTTTATAATACAAAATCATTCAATAATGTGTGTGTGTATAAAATTCTCTCTCTCTCTCTCTCTCTCTCTCTCTTTGCATACATTTTGTTGTGCTGATTCATTTAGGTATTATTAGTATTATTATTAATATAAATGCATGAAACCCACAGCTCTGCATGACAATTACAATATAATGTTGGTTTAGCATCAAGGATGTGTAAAACACTGGTAATACGCATCTTTTGAAATCTACATACGCAACCCTTTTCAGCTGAAAAGAATTAAGGTGTCTGAAAGTAAACGATGAAAACAGAGAAACTCTTATGTCTGTCTTAAAGAGATTAAATGATAAAAGGAACCTGTGAGTTTCTCATTTCCACCAGCTCTCATTACATCATAATGTAGGGCAACTGGGTCACATTTCTTGCTCAGTATGCAACTCATTACCAAACAAAAGTGAACAGGTATTGATGAAATCAACATTAAAAGATTGTATTTCCTTATCATGGTGTGAAGTGCAGTTGCCTGACAGTTTCATTTTACAAAACTGACGGTGTTATGTTAATAGGAGGTCCATTTGACTCTGATCGTGTTACTAAAAGGCTACGTAGGCTAATAAGGTAAAAACGTCTTACCTTATTAAAAAGTTTTGTTTTTTTCCATAATGGATAACTAGCCTTTGTTTGACCCACTTCTTTACAGTCAAAATAGATCGTGCGTATATTCTGGTAGAAGAGAATTACAAAGGTCATGTACACATGATTTCCCTCTTGAACTAAAGTCCCAAACGTTCTCATTTGGGATTTTTCCCTCTTATTTAGGCTATAAAGCATACACTTCTGCATGGGTAGCTACTACAGTTAATGTTATGATCTTAGTCATTCGGGAAACTCAACAGAGGAGTCAGCTTTCTATGATTAGACCACTTCTGGGATTTTTTTAAGGGTCGTTTTCTTGCTTGTTTCACTAGAAAATAGGAAATCTGGTGCTCTATATGATATTTCATAAGCGCATGAGGACAGATGATCCAGCAGCATACTGAACTCTACGTGTGATTATGTTTCCAGTGAGGTTTTGCAATATTAAGGAAGATGATAAACAAAGCCACGTGTTGGAGAACGCGGTCCAAAGGGGGCGGGACCAGGAACATTTCCGGATTCTCCTCTTGACAATATAAATACAGCTGCGCACTTTTATCATCAGAAACGCGCTCACAACATGATATAATATAGCAGTTAACACGCATGAAAATCACTTCAGCGGCTTCTCAAGACTAACACTAACAAGTCTTCTTTTGTTGTCACTGGGTTTCACTTCTTGACAATGCCGTTTCTTGGACAAGACTGGCGGTCTCCTGGTCAAAGCTGGGTGAAAACCGAGGACGGATGGAAAAAAACGACGAGAGATGAGAACGAGACGAATAACAATGTTTCAGAACGGAAGAGGTAAGCGTTTAACGATTAAATGTATGCATTTTTTTTAGTATGTGGTCTGCTATTTCCCCGCGTTCACCACTAACAGCATCATCAAACAAATGGCGTAGTTTGCTGCAGGCGCAATATCTGCGTCAAATTGATAAACAAAAGCGTATATACATTGCAAACCTATTGACAGCAGATGCACTTTATAGTCAGAATGTTGTTAAATTGTTCAAGATAGTTATTATTTTATTTTGTTTTTTGTGTTGTACGTATTTTATATGAATATTTCTCTCTGCTTTAATATGATTATATATAGGCTAAATTATGTATATAGGTCTACAGGGCTGCAGTTAATAGCTGTGGTAAACAAAAATGCCTTTGTGTTTACTCATCATGTGCTAATCACCTTGCTATTAATACCGTGGTAGTGGGACAGGTCATGTGCTCGAACTGTTTCTAGAACTGCTGTAGGTACAAATGAAAATTGCTTTATTACTCATCAAACAGGTTGCTAAACTATGTAGATGTATCCTACACAAAGCATTTATAGAGCACTTGACTCTGCTTCCAGCTACTGCAAAGAAGAGCATGACAAGGAGAATTTGATCCTCAGCATTAATTATGATGTGGCTGCAAAGAAGCGAAAGAAGGACTTGCTGAACAACAACACAAAGATTCCTTGTGAGTATCGTCACCGTTTCTTTGTGAAATCCGACCTGCTGTTAGTGCAAACATCTTGACTTATTTCTTCTTTGCAGATTTTCACAAAGACAAATGGATTTACGTCCACAAAGGGAGCACCAAAGAGGTAAGGCCTGTTGTCTACTGCAGGATGACAGAGTGGGAATAAGTCTTCGGCTAACTCCTCTTTGATCATTTCACACAGCGCCATGGATATTGTACTCTGGGTGAAGCATTTAATCGCTTGGACTTCTGCAGTGCCATCAAGGACACCAGGCGATTCAATTATGTCGTAAGGGTGAGTTTCCGCTCGTCTATTTGTGGCAGAGCACACAGTGATAATAGCCAGGCTCAGTCTCTGAAAAGGGAAAGGGTTAACTTAAGTCTTGGGCTCCGGGTATCTGCTACTGTCTTCATTCTTATCATCGCACACCAGACAAGAGGGCCTCTGGGACTGCTTCATGGCAAATGCACAGTGTATTTATTTGTTTTCATTTTAACTTAATGTAGCTAAAGTCTCAAAGTTGGTCAGTACAGCTCTGGTTTAGGGTCACTGATGAGAGGATGTTTGTCTAGGTTTACTTGTTCCATTGATGAAAGCAAAGGTCGTTGGCTAAGAGCAGATAAACACAGTTCGGTGTGATGTTGAGGTCACTGTCACACAGTGTCCCAGGAGACAGCTGACTGAGGTTGAGAAAGCTTATGAAACCAGAACGGAAAGTCAAGTGACTTAGGTGCCCATTAACTCCCCCCTCTTGGGCCCTTCTCTCTATCTGTCAGCATTGTGACCCTGAATTCTGATCCGATCACTTGACTCCACTGTGCTATAGAGTCAGCTATGATGAGCTTAAGGTGCTGGTGAACTGGGTCATGATCACATCAGATGGCAGGTAAACATAGGATCAGAATGGAGTCGTTTACTTGAACCTTTTAATGACCTTAGCCAAAATTCAGTTCAGTGCATCATATGTGCATCATATATTTTTCTAGACATTTCCAGGCGCTGTTGAGACACAGTAGTGTCAGGTTTATCTTACAGTTTGTCTCTAGCTTGTCTGGCCTTGCACTGGTGTTGTGTTAGAGCTCGGTTACAGAGATCAGGTTTAGTAGGGATGGAAAAACAGACCTTTGAGAAGACTTAAACAAAGACCACTAATACCTCTTAATATCATAGTACATCATCCCCCAGTTTCGCAGACAAGGCTTAAGCTAGTCCCAGACTAAATTGTTTGAGCTGTATCAGATAAAAATATCTTGCTCTGACATATCTTAAAACATGTCATTGTTCTTTGTTAAGATGCACACCTGTAATAATTTCTTATAAGGCATTTTTGTAAAAGTTGCTTAAATATCTTAATTCAACTAATGTCTAGTCCTGGCTTAAGCTAAGCCCCGTTTGTGAAACCGGGCCCATATCACTGTCATTTAGCTGCGTGAATTTACTCTTGATAGTGGTAACTGCATAATATGAAAAGCTTTTGCATCTCTTTGCAACTAATCCAAAGCCTTTTATGGATATTTGTCATATTATTACAAAGAGCAAGGCAAATAAAATATATACTAAGCTACTAAATTGACACAATTTTTTTATAAAAAAAATATATATATATATATTTATTTATTTATTTATTTATTTATGCTTTTGGAATATTTTATTAGCCTTTAAATAAACAGAAAATTTATAATTTTGCAAAAGATTTATATTTTAAATAAATAAACAACAATAATAATAATATTGCATGTATTTAATATTAAATATTGCATTTAATATTTTTATTTAAACATATACATATTCAATATACATGCTGTCAAACGATTAATTGTGATTAATCACATCCAAAAATACAAGTTTTTGTTTACAGAAAATGTGTGTGTACTGTGTATATTATTGTGTATACATGAACACAAACATGCATGTGTTTATAAGGAAAATGTGACGTTTATATGTTTTGACAGTGTACACACACATAGTTTAAACAAAAACTTTTTGGCTGCGATTAATCGATTCATCCTCTGCATAAATTCTTTGAAGCATCTGTCATCAGAGGCTCTGTAGAGGATGACAATGCTCACATGATGCAGGGTCGAGAGTGGGTCAGTGTTGCTCCATGATGTTGACCATGCTGATATTACATGCCAGTCATGCCGCCCAACACAACACAGCTCTCACTATCTTCTCTTGGCTGTCTTTCCTTTTGAAAATGAACTTGGTGTTGGGAATCTGCTCTTGTCAAGCTGATAGCATGCATATCCACAAACAGAATTACAGTACAGTTAGCACTTAGTTTTACTATCCATTTGAATGGAACAGTTAACTTTGTGTGTCTTCAAAACGTTTAAACAGCAACACTGCTGAAACAGACGTAAGCCAGAGTGCGTTTGTACGTAGAGAGAGAGAGTCCCATTTCTGAGCCTTTTGTTTTTGCCAAGGCTGAAGAGAGTGGAATATAACAGTCTGAAAGCAATGCTGGAACACACAGTCTTTTAGTCTGACCTCTGAAATTTATGTCTAACATTTCAGTTGCTGGAGCTGATCGCCAAGTCCCAACTGCCTTCGCTAAGCGGAGTGGCACAGAAAAACTACATGAACATTCTGGAAAGGGTTGTGCAGAAAGGTAGGCTTTCTTACTAGTGTCTCACATCCTCACCATCTCATTTACAAAACCGATGCGAATGTTTGTGTCTGTTTACATCTTCACAAAAATTGTTCACTCAGAGGCTTGTACGGCAATTCTCTTGTGGCTAATAGGAAATAAAAATAAAATCTGTCATAACGAAGTAGCTGTTTATTCTGTTGTCTGTTATCTCCCGCAACACAATCAGTTTGGTGGGCTTAATCAGTAGCTCAGAGCTAAATTTCATAATTTCCTGCACTGGAAAGGACGACAAGCCTCAGAGAGCAAACAGGAATGTCAGATGTATTGTAAACCAAACGTCGTCTCAGCTAAACAAAGGTGCAGGTTGTTATGAGAAACTAAACCGATCACTTTGCAGGCTACGTCATACTCAAATCGCTTTATTCATTTACCTGTTACCCTTCTTATTCTTCGGCTTCGAAGAATCTTAAATGTCTAAATCATAATGGAGAGGTGTTCTGTTTTGATGTGCGTGTTATGAAAGCCTCAGGCATGAACTTAAAGTATCCTGTGGCAGACACCAGATCCTGTCAGCACTGTTGTTGTGCGTCCTTGAATTGTTAGTTACTAACTAAACATTTGCACTCTTTTCAGTTCTTGAGGATCAGCAGAATGTTCGACCGATTAAGGAGCTGCTGCAGACGCTGTATGCATCACTATGCAGTCTGGTTCAGGACATGGGCAAGTCTGTGCTGGTGGGAAACATCAACATCTGGGTGCATCGCATGGAGAACATACTGCAGTGGCAACAGCAGCTTGACAACATTCAGATCAACAGGGTAAGTGTTAAACTCATCTTTTCACCCCCCAAAAAAATGAAAATTCATTCAATTCAATCATTTATTTTCCCTTGTGTCATTTCAAGCCTCTATGACTTTTTTTTCTTTGGGTCACTTAAGGAGAAATTTAGTCGAATATTTTAGCTGCTCTTTTCTATGAATTGAAAATGAATGGATGGAAGCTTGAAATATGATTAAACAATGCAATTTTGCTTTAAATGTTAATTTAAAATCTTGACATCTTTGGTAACCATTCACTTTCATTTGTATGAACAGAGCAGCTTGGTTAGCTAAAAACAATGACAACATTGATGAATTATATTTTGGGGGTGAACTGTCTTGTGCTGTCAAACAATTAATCACGATTTTGTCTGTGTGTGTGTGCTGTTTATATTTATTTTGGATTTATAAATACATACACATAAATGTATACATTTAACAAAAATGTATTAAATATGTTTTTATGTAATATAAATTATATGAATGTAAATATTTTCTAAATATATACTGTATGTGTGTGTTTTGAAATAAACCTAATAAATGTAAACCGCACACACTTATTATATAACTATTATAATAATATATAAACATAGCCTTTTTTTCTTAAATATATACATTCATGTGTCTGTATTTATATATACAGTCCACACTCATTTTATGTAACCAAAAACGTATATTTTGGATGCGATTAATCGATTGACAGCTTCTTATGGCATTGAAAACATATTTCATAATGTTCTCAGATCACGAATGTAAACCAAAACGTTCTTCTTCTTTCATTTTTCCAGCCCACAAACACAGGGATGACCTTCCTTGATCTTCCGGCTAGCTTGCAGCTGAACATCATGCATTGTCTCTCAGACGGACGAGATCTGGTTAGCCTGGGTCAAGTATGCCCTGACCTAAGTGTGCTGACAGAAGATCGGCTGCTGTGGAAGAGACTCTGCCAGTATCACTTCTCAGACAGACAGGTAGGCTTTTGTGGCTCTTCAGATGGAATGTAACACGCTTACTTGATGAATCATGCATGTTTATGTGGCTGTTTATATCTTAAATCTTGCATTAAATGTTCTTCACAGATCCGTAAGCGCCTAATGGTGTCAGATAAAGGACATTTGGAGTGGAAGAAGATGTATTTTAAGTTGTGCCGGTGCTACCCTCACAAAGAGCAGTACAGTGACACATTACAGTTCTGCACACATTGCCACATCCTTTTCTGGAAGGTGAGACTAAACTTATTCACATTTTATATGAAAATACATCACCCTGTTTTTCACGTATTGTCCTTTTATGGACCTTTTAATAACTGAGTTTTTTTTCTGTTCACTTCAGGACACAAACCATCCTTGCACTGCCAATAACCCAGAGAGCTGCTGCAAGGCCGTGTCTCCGCAGGGTTTCATCAACCTTTTCAAGTTCTAGGGGGCGCTGCATTGCTGCCATGTAAATAGTGTCAATAGTGCAAAGGATTCCTGGATGACTTGAGGGAGGGGAAGACAATGGGTTTGCATAAGAAGCAGGTGTCGTAATGTTTTGTGGAGAAGTTTGGAAACTGAATGCATATGTATATGCGAGGAGATAAACTAAAAAGCTGTGTTGGGGATCTGTGTATTTATAAAGGATTATTTTTATTTATTCAGCATGGATCTTGTTTACTTAAGAGAAGTTACATTAAGGATGGGAAAAAGGATGTTTAAATTGATCCTACATGCATAAAATGTTGCCCTTGTGCTGTCAGGATACCCTGGTTTCTTCTGTGAATGTAATATAGGTTGGATTTTTGGCAACACAAACATTTATTAAATAGCATAATTGGTGCTTTAGCAAGTGCATGGGAATGTTTACCAAAATGGCCTTAACACTGGTGTGCAATACTTTTCTAAGTACCTTTTTTTTTTTCACTTTTATACATTTGATATTTTCAGTGGTTTGCAATTTAAACCTGCTTGTTTTTCTAAACAATAAATACACTAATATGTTGTAAGCATATCTGAACCGTAAACTCATTCAAGGTGCCTTATTCTGAGTGGTCATAATCAAACTTAAAAGCAGTCATTCATTTGCAAATGGTTCTTTCTGAATAAAACGTCTGAATCATATTAATTCCTCTTCATATGGAAATCGACTAATAAAGCGTCTATGTAGATCTTTTAGTGAATTTATCACAGTTCACAATAACTTTAAACTTTTGCATGTTTTGGGTCTTTTTTCAACTTGTAATTTCTATGCTTACAATGTTATCTTTGGTATTTGGAGAACATATTTGGCAAAGAAATACATCAAACAACAAGATTTGTCAATAAAAAGTTATTGGTCCTGTTAATATAATCCACAATCTATCATCGCCTATCAAGTTTTTTTTTACTGCCATCTTGCGTACAAGAGATGTTGTTGTTTTTTTTGAAGATGTCTGGTGGTGACTGTGTGTGTGTTTTTATATATATATATATATATATGTGCTCTATAAATATTTATTTGTAATACTGGGTTCTTGTATTTACATGAATTCAACAAATTTCACTACAGAGTTCTTTAAAAAAAAATGTAATGCAAAATTATTTTGACATTAAAATATATCTCAAGAAAATATATTATGCTACGAGTCATATAAATCTCAACTTTTATGGAATCATGTGTTGCAAATTTTGCTATAACAAAACACTCCCAGCAGTAAACACCACAGTTTAACCAACACTGACCCTTCAATGCTGGCGTCTGCATATTTGTGCATGAACACAGTTTGCATAACCATTCAAATAAATACACATCACAGAAAAATTGGCATTAAAAGAAAAATGTATTTTGCTTCTTTAAATAAGCTCCTCATCCTCCATATAATTAAAAACTGCTTGATTTTGCATTAAAAGAACAATTGATACCATGGTATTTAAGATACTTTATTAGCATGTATTATGTGTGACTTATTTGCCCCCAGACCAAACAATGAAATGCATTAAAATGTCACAGTTAAATAAGAAATGGAGCCATCGTCCGGACTGTAAAGATTCTCTTCTGTTCCTTAATTAACAAAAGGCTTGAGTCTGACTGTCAGGCAATAGGTTACAAAGACATTTCAGTCTGTTCAACAATATCAAAGCTGAAAGTATTACATTATGAAATAAATAATTCTGAAACTCATCTGGCTAGATGACTCAATTACAGTACCAAGTTTAAGTTTGTTTACTTCTGCTTGGGTGGTGTTTCATCATGCTTTTTTTCCAGTGGAAGAGCTTTACACAATGTCAAGTAGGTTATGCAATTTTCGCTAAGTCCAGTAGTTCAATGACTAGTGAAATAATTTATGAAATAGTTTAAATAGCTGTGACACTGATGACCATTTCATTCTGCTTCATTGAAACAAGAGGTTACAAATATACTATAACAATGCAGTCTAGTAAAAGTCTAGTAAAATAAGAAATAAAAAAAGATGCTGGGACAAACAGAACAAGAAACCAAAACGGGGTCTGCCCATTGTGGCTTTTTGAGCGCAATTTAATATATTTTCTTAATTGTTTTTCTTTTTTAAATCGCCAGTAGGGGGCTCCACCTGAACAACTATTTGTTAATACTTTGACAAGCAATGTTTTTAAATATCAAACAGTTTACAAATGCAACTCAAGTTTGATAAAGATGATACACTGAACTGTTAGAGAAAACATGTGTATTGCGACATTTTTCCCACATAATTAAGCAAACATGCTTTTCTTACTGAACCATGGCAATATTACAAAATAAAATGTTCTGAAATAGGTTTTTTTTAACATCATCATAAATAAGAATTCATTCCTATCAGTCAAATAAACTAAAAAGCTTTTACAAATGGGTTGACAATATGTTCACAATGTGTAAAGAAGCAACGTATTTGAAATATAGAATGTTATTAGAAAATAACTTTTGAAAAGTTGTAGTATCTGTCCTACAAGTTTAAGTTTAGACTTAATGACTACCCATGCAAACAACAAAATTAACTCATATTCCTGTTAATCGTAATAAAGTTAAGGATGCATCAAAAATTTAATTCAATTTCTAGATATTTTAAAATTGAATGTGCTTAATTCCAAATTAACCTCTGATCGATGCTGGGATCCCTGTTAGGGCAATAAAAGAACTCTCAAATAAGAGGTAGACAGTGCAGTGCATACATTTTTTGTAACAACATTCAAAACTCTATACAATTTTCTGTAATAGTGCAATTTTATGAGGTTTTAAATCCAACAGTGCATAAAGGAGCACTAACTTGACTACCTTCCAGTACAGACATCAACACAAAGAGAGACGGGGCAAAGTCACACAGGCCAGATGTGGTTTCAGAGCTGGTGCTGCTGCTGTTCACTCATGGACTCTGAAAGCACAAATTTATAAAAGGTAAATGAATATTATAATTATTATTTTTTAAATTGGGCCTTGTTACTGTCTCAATTAAATAAATGAAATATATATATATTTATTTATTTATTATAAAAATGCAAATATATGCATATGTAAATTTGGATACTGTATAAAATATTTATTTTGAAATAACCTATAGTACTCATGCATATGACAAAACTCACTGTATGTCATTTCTGTTTTGCACCACCCAAAAACAGGTGCTGGATGAAACCTGTTCAACACAAGTCACACAAAGGGACATTTTCCCTTTCAGAGTTTTGAATGATCCATTCAATAGCGTCCCATCCCTATGAAAAACAAAAAAGCCTTTAGAGCGTCATACTTTATTCAGAGGCTTGTATAATGCTTCATCTGTGATACAGTATGTAAAACAGCATCAAACAGTTTCTAAGAAACTATTCCTAAGAAACTAAAACAATTAATGAAACTAAACTAGAAGAAAAAAAAAAACATCCACAAAAACAACAGGGTTTCCTAGACAGGGACAAAACTACATTATTAGTGCTTTGAAGTTGCTTGTTTTTGGTCCTTCTCTGATTGTGTCAGCAGGAAAATAGGAACTACTAAGTTCCCAGTTATTAAGAGAAGAGCAAACTTTCATTTAGGACTTGAAACACATGAATAAACATGTGACATTATGCTGAGTGGGATATTCCATGGATATTTGGTCAAATTAATATTTGTCATTACAATATATGAACTGATTTACCTTTCTTGCATTAGCTGACATGGTTAGAGCCATCAGTCCCTCGAGATAGCTGCTCAGACTGACCCCCTTCACTGTGATGATCGCCTCTTGGGTTAATACAGTTCTGCAAAAGTAAAGCAAACATCAGAAACTGGTGTTACCAGTTTGATATTTAATGCATTATTGCTTTTAGTTTGTATGGCTTGCAAGTATATCGATGCAAATATTACAATTAGATCCCAATTATGTAAAATAGATTTACAAATGGCTTTACTTACACCTCTGGATTTTCTGGATGTGGCCTGTAGACAAGCCTTTCATCAACTGATATTAAATTAGTTAGGGTTATCTGAAGGAGAAAAGAAATTTCTTTAGAACAGCATAAAATAAAGATGTGCGTTCATAAAACCACTTTTTATGAATAGAATAGCTGTCAAATGTTAAACAAGCACTCACGTTTGTTGAGCAAAGCTCCATTTTTTTCTCTTCTGGGTCCACGATAGAATGTTCTTTTACATATGTGACGGTCCGACTTGTCCCTAAAATCTAAGGGGAAAAGTAAGATGCTTAAAAAGCCAGTTGTTCTCAAACACGAAGACCCAACGGACTCCAAAGAGAGCCTCAATATAACGTAAAATCAGTTTTTCCCAATGTCTTGAAAAATCTGGATATATGAGGTAGTCTTTTATTAAATGTTTGACTTATAGATATGTTAAGCTCTAAAATATTCAGTTAAAATATGGTTTAAAAATCCTTATCCTCACTATTAAAAAATTCTGTAGAAATTACAGTATTACTGCCAGCTGGTTGCCAGTAACTGTAGATTCAATTTAGCAAATTTTATTTAATAACAATTCAATAAAATTAGCGAAAAATGCAAAGCATTTTTGGGAACCAATATCTAAAAAAAAAAAAGCAACTGGAAAACATGTGGCATTTGAATATTGTTGTGGACAAATGAGGGCCTTGGAAACCGCTGTTACATACAGTTAGGAGTCTTATATACACTTTCGTATTGCTAAAACTATTAAATATTGCCTCCGATTGTTAATTGGACTGTTAATTATGCGCTTTAGAGGTAAAATGTACATGATATGTGAGATATAAAAGCTGTACTGTAAATATAACAGTATATTTAGCAGTGTGACGCATCTCTTCTGACCGCTCTGACAACCGCTGGAAGCCCCCACTCCGTGCTGAGGAGCCGATGACTGTGTAGACGTCCATGTGTGTCCAAGTTCCTGTCAAGAACGTCCACTCCGACGACACTAGGGTTCATTGGATTAGGATACTTCCTCATAGCCGCTTTGATCACAGTCTCCCAAGGGTAGCTGTGTGAATCCAATCAAAAACAAATGACAATAGATTTCCGTGATTTATGAGGAACATCACTGCACTGACCTCATAAGTAAAACCAGTTTAAAAACGAGGAGGAAGAAAATTTTGCTAGTGTAAGTTCATCATCATCAACAAACATCACATCCATGACCAGAGAGGCTGGGACCTTAAACAGCTAAAGGTTAGTCTGAAATAATTCATTTTCCACACAATGAATCATTTCTGAATGAAACCAATGACTTCATATTAAAAGAAACTTTGAAATTTACTGGTTTTGCACAATTCTGCTTTGGAGATCTGATGAATCACGTTGCATCATGAATCGAGCTGGTTTGCCGGTTTTAGTTGTTTTAAGGTGGTCTTAGCTCATGGTCTCCTCAGCTGGTTTAGCCAAACATACCCCTTCTTATACAGTCTACTGAGAGGCCAGGTTGAGAAACCACCAGCTTAGGTTGTTTATCAATATGGAAACCACATTTTAGTCAACTTTTGAAATTTACTGACAGGCAGGAAAGCTATGTCATTAATAATTTGTCAAATAATTTGCAACTGCATTTATGAGTTTTGTTAGTAACACAGTAGTGAATAGTAACAGTGGGTCGCTTAAGGACATTGCGCAAAACTGTAATAGACGTTCACAAAGAAGCAACCGGCTAGGCCCAAATTAATGCATATTCGCAATTAAAGCTCAGATTTGTGTTGCGCGCAAGAATTAACTGCTTAAAAGCGTAATGTGTCCATAGGAAGCGAGCTACGCTGTTTCCTGATACTAGCGCTACAGAAGGTAATCGGGATGCAAATCATGACAGAAAGGATGCTGGAATCTGTGCACGCGAGCGCTGCATTCGTCCTGAACGCTGCTTGTCTACCTGAATATGTGCTCGGTGCTCCAAATCTTCATTTTTGGGACAATTCGAATGTGCCTCCTCACGACGGTGGACTGTAAATCTCATACATTCATATTTTCAAGCTCTGCTCCCATCATACCGGCTTCGAGATGCTCCCCATCTAATCAAGTGCAGCGGAGCCCTCCCTGTTAGAACAGCAACTACCAATAGAAATCAAGCTTTGTCGGACTGACGCTTGTAGACAACTTGATGTGCATCAGCGTTGCGCTACAAACGTGCAAAAGTGGATTTATGGTTGATACATAATGCGTTGCTGATTTAATAAACTAGATTATTTCCTCTATCTTTTCCGTTTATTTGACTGCTAAAGACATGCATGTAAGTGTTAGTGCCGCTTTATTGCGTTTATTAAAGATGAAGCACATATTTATGACTTAAAAATTTTGATGTTGTTGTTGTTGCGTGACATTAAAAGCTGCGGTTAACCAGAATGACACAATGCACATGGGGAAATTCTTGTCTGGAAATTACATTCTTAACGCGCACGCGCACAACTCCTACGTATAACAACGAAATAGTGTTTCGTTTTCAGAAGCCAAGCCATCAGGACTACTTTGCCTTGTAGTGATATTTGTTATTACTAGTAATAGATGGACAGCACGGTCGGTATACCTTCTGGTAAGTCTCTATCTCATAGCCCACATTTTGTGTTTAGTTCGTTTGTTTTGGGAAAGTAAAGAATGTGACAACAAGGAAGCGCAAAGAAAAATCTGTTTAGCTGTCAATCAATTGTAAATATTGTTTTTAGTGTTTTCAAGCGAATGCAGGATGAATGACGCAAAACAGTTGTTGGTGTATATTCGCAATGGAGCACGGATTAAAAAGTTGTAGCCACTTTTAGTTATTGTTGATTATTAATAATTGATTTTTTTTTTAGGATAAATAACTTTCTTTTATGAACAGTTTCTTATTTAACTTGTTAAGGCATCTGAGTATTGTTTGTAGTACAACTTTTAATGCGTTTATTGGATGTATTCGGCCATATTCTGTGTCCTTTAAATATTCTTGTGTTGTAAACAGCTCTCTTTGTTCTTTTCCCCAATAGACAAACAATTACAGCGCTATTTGGGCTCCCTAAGTAAGCGTATGAACGGGTGTTTGGTTCAAAGGATGTCCGGCTGTTTGTCCCGATCCCGCACAATCACGGCGTACGAAGCACAGGTTGTCACATCCCAGCCCACGGACATGCAGAAAGCCTCCAAGCTGATGCAGATTGTCATTAAAAAAGGTCAAAGTGCTTGCAGTTCGTTCCTCGCATGCCTTGGAATATATGACCCGGTGTTGTATGAGAACGTTACAGGATTCCCAGGTTGGAAAATATATAAAAAATGAATACCTTTTTTTTTTTAAATAGATATTTGCCACTGTCTGAATTGTTAATTCATGACTTATTTTTCTATTTCTTCTATTTTTCTTTTCTTTCATGCGTTTGCAATCATTTAGCACAATTTAATGCAGAGGACCATCAACATGCGGAGCAAATTCCTCTCTCAGGTAGATATCTTTGCATATTTTGTGATCTGCTGTTTTAGGAAGAATCTGGTGTAGTGCTGGTTTTTCAGCAGGGTCGGTAGAGAAATTATTTAGCAATTCCCGTTCAGTGGTTCATACACCACCTTACTTCCTGTTGTTTCATTTTTGTTTGTAAGATTACATCACTCACTTCATACTCAATTCATACTACGGGTATTGCTATGAAAAAACCACATACTTCTCAAAAGCGTGCATGACTAAGAGCCTTGTTTTGCTGTCCCACATCCCTCTGACGCAGTGTGTCGTGTCATTGCTCGTATTGATGTCTTTTGTTTTTTGTCTTCTCTTTTCAGAAAAAATGCAATTTACACCTTGTATTATAAACATACAAAACTCTTCTCTGACCAACTGTATTATTGGGAACAACAACCGTCAGTGCATTACCTGTGACCAGCATTCTTTGGTGGCTCAAGATGATCCAAGTAATGGTAAGTGTCTGCATGTGCAGCAAGAAATATAGGTAAATGCTTCTAGGGTTATGGAGTTTAATATATATACATGCATTAACATATAGGTCTTAAAAAGGTTTTTAAAAGTAATTAATTCATCCCTTCCAAAAACGTATGCCAGAGAATAATCTTAAATTGGAGCACAAAGTCTTAAAAGTTGCAAGCAAATAAATAAATAATGAGTCTTCCTCAGTAAATACATTTTCTTGTTTTCCAATGCAAATATCTAAACATCCTTATATGAAGATGCATTGAGCACATAACATTAATTAATGCTTAAAACAGCAAAATCAAACATCTGTCGATTGGGAATGAAAATCTAATTGATTTAGTCTGAATTCTGTTGATTTTTCTGAGCCCACTGCCAGATATCTGATCAAAACCCACTTCATTTTGATCAGTTTCTCAGAAAACAAAGCTTCCTGTTTTATGTCATTTTGCTTATCAAGTAAATGTGTCTTCAGACATTTGCAGTGGTAAATAAGACAAAATATGGATTCATGTATTACTTTTTAAAGTGTTATAAGAAGGTACAGTAAAAGTTCTTTCAATACTGTAGTGGTTGTGAGCAGAGGTATGGGAGCATTATTTATTAATATCTGTCTTCGGTTGAGATTTTACCATTATTAAACTTGCAGAAACCCTAAACAGAGTATTATATAATGATTTTATATGTAAATAGTATTTTATAAAAATAATAATTGTATTATATTTCTTTACAAACAGTGAATGAAATGCTGGATACTGAGAGCAGTGATCAGCTGATCCCAGTGCAGGACACAATAAGTGGCAACAGCATTCACATGGAGAGATCCAGCATAGAGTATGTTATTATAGGTGACCATAACAGTATGACAGTCACCGAAGTGTCTGACTCTGAGCTTGAGGAGGACACAGAGATTGAGCCAGAAGTGATTGGTTAATATATGTGAAAAGCCAGGCAAGAGGGCAGACTCAAGAGTTTTGGAGAGCTGCAGATTGTCAGCTTGCCTCATCAGGCCTGACCTATGATTGGACAATGAAAGTATAATATATGCTGCAAAATGACTAGTGCTCAGGTTCTCAGCAGATGCTGCCAAACACACTGAAATATCCTTTATCGTGGATTTTTCTAAACCTGTGTGCCTCGAGTTGGTAATGATGTTTAATACTGAACATGACTGAACTACTGACTGTTTCTCATGTTTTAATGGGTACATCAATATTTATTTGTTTAACAGAAATGTATGAAAGCACATATGTTGACTGATATTGCAATCATTGCAAGTCTTTGATAAGCTTAAGCTTTCTCTAATGACACGCATGCCTAAGTGTTGTTCAGTCTTATGTCTTTCGGTAATATTTGTATGAATATCTTAACTTAACATCTATTGATATTGGTTGTGAAAGATACTCCTCATGTTTCAATAGATAATAAATATTCTGTTATAGCATCTCAGTGTATTCCTTTACTTTTTTTTTTTTTTAGGAATGTCTCATAATTGTAATTGTTGCTAGGTGATATATGACCTGTGAGGTACTATAAAGTCATTTTATTTATACAGAAGAAGGAATGTGGATGACTCATTTGTGATTCTGGAATAATAGCTTGAAATAAATGTGAAATTAGAGTGCCCTCTTAGTTGGTGTAGCTGTCAAGACTAAAATATTAAAGTCATATTTTTCCTTGCCACTTTATCTCTTTTCAAATGAAACTGCTAAATCAGTTGGTGTCTTTCAGTAACTTTAAATAATGTGCCACCTGTCTTGGCCAGGACACTACTGTAAAAGATTAAAGATTTTGAATCTCAGTAGGTTCTGTCCTGATTAAATAAAGGCTAAATTAAAATCTTCTTAAAATAATTATTTAATTCATAGCAGTGAAGAGAAATCACAGAGTACGTTCATTTAGATGTGTATTTAAATTTCTGTATTTTAAATGTAAAGTATATTGAATTAAATATATTTAATTTTAAAATAACAGGAGGCTTTTATTAAAAACTAATAAATCTGAATGCCTTACAAATTTAAACATTTCATTCATTTATTTGTATTATTATTATTTTTATATAGTTACTGTATATATATATATATTTTTTTTTTTCTCAATATTTTGATTTGTTTGCAACCTCAGACTCTCACCATACATTAGCAGAAAACGTATTTATTCGTCTTTCAGATGCTGTATAAATCTTCTTTTAAAAAAATCTTTGTCTACACAAATATATATAGACATGTACATACGCACATACCTACTTTTATTTTATCGCATGAGGTCACGTGACATTTCGTGGCAATTACTCCAATACCCACAATGCCATCAAGTGTTTACCTATGTCACTTCCTCTAACTGAAACTTTGCGTTTTGCTGCCTGTTTCTTTCAAAAAGCGTAAAAGTATTTGTTACTGAGACAGTGAATCTCGAAATGAGATTAAGGTTTAAAAACGAGCATAACAGACATTCATTCATGAATTTGTGAAAAGCGTTTGCAGTCATTGAATTTCCCGCCGCGACGCTCGTTTGAGGCGGCAGTCTGTTTGCTGGAGTAGTTGCCGGCGAGTCTTAGTAGATGCAAAAAATGCAAGTTACAGATATCGGGTCCAGAGAAGATGGGAAAATATGGCACAGAAAATCAGTATCATCAAAATATGGGTAAGGCTGATACAACAAGCTTGGAGCAAACAGTTTTTTTATGCCATGAAAACAGATTAGATTTTGCATTAAACGTCGTGTGTTTCCAGCGTCTTGGCCACTGTAGTCAGAAACGCTTCTGCTCGTCAAACCAAGACAGTTCGGTTCCTCCAAGTGGCTTTTGACACCACTGGAGAGTCGTTTCTTGCTGGTGATCATCATGGCAATATTTATGTATTTGACATTAGCAGAAACAGGTAAATACTAAATTTCCCCTTTCATCTTTTCATACGTGTTGATTTCTGTTCTCACGTGTTCTTGCTTGTCTCCAGATTCAAGCTGGTCCAGAAAACAGGCCAAGCATGTACTTCTTTAGCGTTTAACTTGAGAAGAACCACAGAGTTCCTGGTTGCTCTGTCTGATTATTCCATTAAATGCTTCGACAAAGGTAAAACACATGAATAGAAATTTCTCATAAAAGCTTGCAAATGTTTAATCCTTCTAAGAAGCGTAAACTACTGTTCCCAGACACCAGACAGCTAGTGAGCTGGATGCGGGGTCACGAAGGTGCCATTTCTTCCCTGTCCGTCCATAGTTCAGGCAGCTACGCCATCAGCACTTCCTCAGACACCGCTCAGTTCTGGAACCTTGATACCTTTCAGAGAAAGAGGAAGCTTAATGTTCGTCAGTCTGTTGGCATACAAAAGGTTAGACGTCACTTACCTGTACATAAGTATCAAATCCTGCGGCAGTCCCTAATTCCTGTTTCTTTTTTTTTTGTAGGTTTTCTTTCTTCCACACAGCAACACCATTCTCAGCTGCTTTAGTGATGACTCCATTTTTGCTTGGGAGAGCGATACACTTTTTTGCAAGTATCAGCTGCCTGTTCCACAGGACGGGCCCAGAATACACTACAGGACTTTTGCTGTTACACAGTAAGACTGAGACTGTAGCGCTTAGGCTGATGAAACACATGGCAACTTTAGGTGAGACACAGGGCCCATGACTGATTTAAAGTGTCCAAATAGAAAGTTGCCCCGTGTACCATCAGCCTTAGACTGTAAATTTGCACCGCACCACTTGGTGTGTTGTAGGCAATCATTTTGTTTCGTTGTAGAGATGGGAAAACACTTGCTGCGGCAGGACGCACCAACTTGGTCCATTTGTGGTGTCTGGACAGTCGACAGCTCTTGAGAGTTATACAAATGCCTCCGAAAATCAAATCAGTAAGATTTGTGGAGTTCCTCCCAGAGAGTTTTGATGGCGGATCCAACCAGGTGCTGATCAGTAGTCTGCTAACCTAAAAAACTAATTATCCAGTTTATTGTGGAAATGACTAATGCTGTAATATACTATTCTCAGATTCTAGGTGTTTTGAGCCAAGATGGCACCATGCGCTTCATCAACATTCAGTCATGCAAGCAGATCTTTGAAATAGGCTCCCATGAGGATGCCATCACGTTGGCTGCCATTTGCCCTAAAGGCCACCATATTGTTGCTTTGATGGACAGTGGTGCTCTCAAAATCTATGACGTACGAAGCCTTACCCCAGAGATCAGTAAGGTACATTTTTATTTACTGTTATATTTTAATTATGTGCCTTTCTTTGGAACTTTCTGTTATTCAAAGAATCCAGACAAAATATTTATTGAGTACCAAATCAACACGTAAAAAAAAAAAATCATGCGACACTGAAGACTGGAGTAATGTTGACACAGCTTGCATTACATTTTGAAATATATTAAAGTATAGAACAGTAATATTGTGGTCAAATACATACAGCCTTGATAAGCATTAGAAACCTATTTTAAAAAAAACACTCATCAACTGTTTTACTGTGTTGTTTGTGTAGCCTCCCCAGCCTTTGTTGAAACAGGTCACTAAAGGTAAAGAGGGATCAGGTTTGAAAATGAAGGTTTATACTGGGGCAGGTCCTGTGAAAACATCAGGGCGCAGAATCCAATCCAAAGTGTTACCATCTGCTGTTTCCTCACTGGATGATAAAGAGGTTCTGTTTATATTCAGTGTAATTACATTATTTAACTTATGACCCATAATCATAATCATATCTAATTGATCTGTTTTGTGTAGAATGATTTGCCTAATGGCCTTAACAAGAAAAGGCTACAAGCAATGCTAAGAGCATTTGGAGAATACCCAGCCAAATATAGGTAATGTAATAAGTGTGTCATGCAGAAGTGATGATGTTTTGTTGATTTAATGTGAAGCTGTAGTCTGAGTCTCTGCTTTATTTGTGTGTGTGTGCTTTCCGGCAGGATGTTTATTTGGCGTTCTCTGTTGCATCTACCTGAGAACCATGCAGCTTTCAGCAGTCTGACTGACAAAGGCCTGCATTCAGCTTACATGTGCCTTCAGGAGCGCTACACCATCAAAAGCCACAAACTACAGAGAGGCCTGCAGAGGTTGATTGTATACATGGGTCAAAGTAGAAAAATAGATTAAGCATAAAAAAAA
Organism: Enteromius paludinosus; assembly: GCA_032361165.1. NCBI lineage: Eukaryota > Metazoa > Chordata > Actinopteri > Cypriniformes > Cyprinidae > Enteromius > Enteromius paludinosus. The sequence continues at coordinate 10,750,889 of JAUMHQ010000076.1, forward strand.
AATCGAATACAGCTTTAAACTGTTGTTTTTCCCCAAATGCAATTTTTTTGCACTGATTTACTAAATTTACCTATTAAAATGTAATTCAGTTTTACGATGTAGTCAGGTATATTTACAACAAAAATCAATTTGACACATTAAAAGATTACTTATTTTACATTTTTTTAATTAGCCAGTATCCTAGGTTTTGCCCAAGACGTTTTTACTCATTTAAAAAACAATCAAATTTAACATGCTCTAAATATTCTTTTACATATTTTAATACGTACAAACCAGAGTGAGCATGTTGTATGAATGTTTATATATATATATATAGTTACACTAAATGACAATGTAACATTACTTCAACCAAATATTCACATTTTGTTCTCCAAAAACTTATTTGAAACCTCAAAAGTAAACACTTCACATACATTTAATGTGCTTTCTATAAACACAAAATCACTTTTTTTTTAATTCATGGTAAAGACATCTTAATGGCTTTGACCCACATAAAGATTTGCCCACCATGTTGTTAATGTCATTATATTGAAGTATATCTTTTAATTTTCAATCTGGCAGAGTGCTGTCTGCTCTTGCTCACTGGGCTGCCATCTTTGGAGAGACTGATTATCTTCCTCTGCTGGTCTTCCCATTTGTCAAGCTGTTCGAGAACAATCCACTGATCTGCTTTGAAGTAGTGGCCACCGTCATTGGTAGGTAGTGTAGTGCTGGATGTTGTACCGCTGTCCCTTTGGCACAGATTCAGTCCAGAGACGTTTAAGTGTCTTGAATTGCTCTTTTACAGTGAACTGGTGCCAGCACTGGTTTGAGTACTTTCCCAACCCTCCACTTAATGTGCTGAGTCTGGCTGAGAACGTGCTGGCCCATCATGATAAAGAATTGCTTCAACATTTTGTTGTCTGTGGAGTTACCTCACAGGTAAAAGACTTTTAACGTAAATGTTTATATTACATAGACTTTGACTTTCAAGGAATTTAATCTTGAAGCCAAAGATAAAGCAAATGCCCTACACATTGTGCTTCTGCTCTGCAGCTGTATGCATGGCCTCTTCTGGAGACCTTGTTCTCTGAGGTTCTGATGAGAGAAGAGTGGCTGAAACTTTTTGACAATGTTTTCTCAAATCATCCCTCCTTTCTTCTAATGGCTGTGGTGGCATATGTCACCTCCTGCAGAGCACCACTTCTGCTTTGTAACGACAAAAAGGACTTTGAGGTATAACTTCAGAAGTATTTGTTTGGTTTTTTTTGTTGTTGTTTTTTTTGTTGCTCACTGGTCATTTGAACAACAAATGTTTTGCTTCTTCATTTTGCGGTTTCATCCGTTTTTATATGAAGAATAATAATAATACAATAAAATGATAAATGAAGGACTTTTCTGACTATATTTTTTGATAATGTATTTCTATAATGTATCTTTTTTTTTATCTATTTCAGGAAATGCCATTCTTTTGAAATTTGTTTCACTAAAATATTAAGTTTATTAAGTATAATAAATCATTTTTTAACAGCAAATGAATGCATTAGAATTATTTTGAAGTATTGTGTATGTATGAATACTGGAATAAAGATAACAAAAAGTAAAATAATAAAATATATTAAAACTATTTGTCACCACAATTTATTTTTTTGGAAAATAAATGCAGCCTTGGTGAGCATGAAATTTTTATTTTTAAAGCCTTAAAAATATTACAGACCTCCAATCTTTTGAATGTTTATGTGCATATATATATTTTATATTTATACTTATTTATTATTATTATTATTATTATTAACAAATGATTACATTATTCATTTCTTTCTTTTCCTTCTCCCATGTAGTACTTTTTCCATCATAGAAACAGCTTGGACATTAATGCTATGCTGAAGGAAGCCTATCGGTTGATGGACAGAACCCCTGCAGACATCCATCCCAGCTCTGCGCTAAGTGACTTTGAACCTCTCACACAGGGGCAGTACCCCATTTTCAACAAATACCCCACCTTTATAGTGGAGTACCAATCCCAAGAACGTGAGAGGATCCGGCAGCAAGAAGTGGAATATCTAAGGGAGAGGTGCTTAGTTGTATTCCTTTGTAATAGTGCTATTAACAGAGTATTTGTACTGCACAATTTACAAATGTTTCTGCTTGTTTATCTGTAAAGACAAGAGGTTCAGGAGCTGCATGCTGAAGCAGTCAGACAGCAGGCTGAGTTTGAGGCCTGGTACAAACAGCAGGAGTTAATTCTGCAAGGAGAAGAGCAGCGTCGAAGAATCCTACAAGAAGAGGAGAGTAAACTAGCTCAACAGAGAGCCAGGTGGGTCTCCCTCCATCTGCCAGATATTTTAATATTGCAGTGTCACACACATTCACAGTTCACCTGACGTAACCTTCTCTGCACAGATTGGCTGCTATGAAGCGCGAACTGAAGGTGAAGGAGCTCAATCTGATTGATTCTTCTAGAAGACGTTTTCTTAAGCACCAGCAAGATCAGCGCGGACTCCAGCTCAAGAGACTTGATGATGAGATCCAAAGAAAGGTACGTGTGTGTTGCTGCTTTATGTAAATTAATCATTACTTTTTGTTTCAAAAGTTTGTGGTTGGTAAGCTGTTTTATTTTGTTATGTTTATCAAGGCTGCATTTATGTGATCAACAATATAAAAAATTCTGTTGTGTAATATTATTCTGATTTAAATATCGTAAAACATTTTAAATTCAATTTTAAATTGTTTTGTATTATAATGCACTTATAAAATTCTATTTATTCCTGTGTTGGCAAAGCTGCATTTTCAGCATCATTACTCCAGTCTTCAGTGTCACATGATCCTTCAGCAAATATTCTAACATGCTGATTTGATGCTCATGATGCATTTAATATTACTGTATGTTGAAGACAGTTGTGCGGAAGTAAAATGCAAAACAAAAGAAAGCAATTATGGGAAAAAATACCAAACAAACAAGAAGTATTTTGTAAAATTATAAAAGCCCCTCAATTTAATGCACCCTTGCTGAATACAATTAAAAAAATGATTTCTTTAAAAACAAAAAGGGTATTTTTGAGTATTAGAAAGGTTGAAGTTCTGTAAAATTATTTTTGCAAGTTCTTTACATTTTTGTTGTACTTAGATGGCGCTGCGAGATCAGGAGACGGCGACTGCCGTTCAAGATATAGAAATAAGACAGATGGAACTGGATGCCCAGAGACAACTGTTTGAACAGGTTAGCTCCTGTAAAAACTTTATTTCTTTGCAGATGTCTCCAACATTGATGTACTAGTGATGTACCTTCTCCTGGTTAAGTATCTTCATGCAGAGTTTAGCTCCAACCTGCCTCAATACACCTACCAGAAAGTGTCATGTAATCCCGAAGACCTTGCTTAGCTGGTCTAGGTGTGTTTAATTGGGGTTCGAGTTAATTCTGCTGTAAGGTAGGCCTCCAGGAGCAGGAGCAGACAATCCTGAGATTGTATCTAATCATTATGTTTTGGCTACCAGCAACTGGCCAAAGAGCAAGAGCGAGTGACTCAAACGGTGAGAGCAGAAGTGGATACGAGGAGACGCAAGGCTGAGATCGAAGATTCTACATTTCAAAACTTCGTTCAGGCAGATGCAGACGTCAGCCAAGCAAACAAGGTGTAATTTTCATATGATTATCTTTGCTAGACATCTTACTCCACCCTGCTCCTGTTTTCTTTTCTGCATTTGCTTTTCTTTTTGCTTAAAAAGACTTATGTGTTGCAGTTGAGTTTGGACAAGACTAATTTTGAAAGTTGAAACTCTCAGATGCTGGAAGAGTCTCTGGCAGAGGTGGGACAGATGGAAGTGGATGCTGATTGGCAAGCCGAGGTGATCAAGCGACTGGAGAAAGCAAAGGAGAGGCAGGGGAAGCAAAGAGAACGACTTGTGAACCTCAGCAAACAAACACGTGCTAAAGAGGAAGACATAGTGCAGCTAATGCTGGATGTGGAGGGAAAGCAGGTGAGAATTCACATGTTCAAGGCGTGATCGCATTAGCCAAATAGTCTTGCATTTCAATGAGGACATATTCACTGTAGGATACATGAATAACGTCTCCAGAACTGCTTCAAGGGTTACTTCATGAGCATTTGACCGTTTCATTTGAGTCAATCATATCATTATATCGTGTACACGCAGAACTGTAAAGGTATTCATGGCAAGCCGTCAAAATAAAAGTCCGGTTTGGACATGACAGCAGAAATATATCACTATTGTTCAGTAGAATGTACATGATAGGCTACTACAAAAATTATTAAAAGAGTATTTCTTCAGTGTTTTAAACACTATAAAAAAAAAACATTATTTTATAACAATAAAATAAAATCTTCATTAATTAAAAGACAAATGTTTTATGCCTTAAAAAATGTAATACACAAAAGTTTTTGAGGGGAATAATTATAAGGCTATTGTAAGAATAAATAATAGTGCACTAGTGTAAAGGTAACATAACAGATGTGTAAACTGAAAACTATTGAACTTTATTAAAACTTATTTGCACTGATTCATTGTGTTGGATATATTTTTTCCGTGCAGTGCTCAGGAGGCTTTAAGTCTGTATAAGTGTTGTTTTTTTTTTTTTTTTTTTTTTTTTTTTTTTTTTGTGATAATGTAATTTTGTTGAAACTGATTTCATAAAATTGGTAGCAAAAAAGGTATCGTTCAGGAATCGGTGTCAAACTCAAGGTATCGGTATCGAAATGTTTTGAGCGATACCCAGCCCTACCAGTACGGTAGTGATGTGTGTAGCACAACTAAAACAGAAGTCACTTTTAAACCAAGCAGCTTTCTGCTGGTCAATGTGGTGAGTCCACACGTGCCCAGCTTAAACTGTAATGAAATCTGTGTGGGAAAAACTTCACCCTCGTGCAAAATTTCCAATGACAATGGTAAATGGGACTGCACCTTTAGTGTTTCAGGTAGACAAAATGAATAAAAAATACAGTTTTCTTCCAATGCAACATGTAAAAAAAACAATGACATTGTTTTGGTCTCAGTGGGATGATGTAGTAGCTAAGAAAGCTACACTGGAGGAGGAAAGACGGGTGGCTGCCACTGTTGACGCCCAGCGGAGGTCACTTATCTCTCAGGAAACAGAAGAGACTGAGAAACATCATGGCAAGCTGCAAAAGACTCTAGAGGACTCATCAAGTGAGTTAAAGACAAACACGTCTCACAAAATGTCATAAAGGATTTTACTAAAACAAGATCACCTCCTTGTGAGGATACAATTAGTTGAAAAAGTCTATTAAACTTTACAGGATAACAAGAGGAAACCAAGTTATTTGTTTGTGTTTGTAGATCATCAAAGGAGACTCAGATCTCCCTGCTCATCGAGAGGCCTGCTGCACAGGACCCAGAGCGAGACCACCAACATTTCCTTGATCAACCAGTCAGACCATTCTACTGGCTGTGAGTATTATTTTAACTGTCATAACCAAACATGATTTAATGAAGCAACAAGTGAAAAGATCTCTTTTATGTGGACTGCTGCTTTATAGTTTCTTTAGATCGTGGCCGAGGGAAGCTTGACTCTAAGGAAAGGGTGTTGCTGCAGGAAATCAGAGAACTGAGGACGAAATTAGCTGCCAGAGTCAGAGTCTCACCCTCGAGCAGCTCTGTACACTCTCACTGACAGCACCGTGCCAACCAGTGTGTTGGGAACCAGGGACACGTTAAAGAGGATCTGAAAGACAGTCATTTTAGATCAAATGAGAAGCATGCTTCATTTCTGTTTGCTTTACAGTGACTCTAATCTGGACCTAGATTCATCCTTATAATAGTTTTAATATTTTGTAAATGTATTTTGTTTGTATTTTTTTTTTTTTTAATACAATCTCATGTTTTGTATTTAAAAATGAAAAATGTTAATAAATTTTAATAAAATATGAAATATAATTTAACAGTTTTAACTATTTATTTACTTTTGATTGCATTTAAATATTTAATTTAATTACTTTAATTTCTTTTCTGTAATGAAAAGCTGATTTGAATGTTTTTAACCCCTCAGCAGTGTCACATGATCGTAAACCGTCATATAATTTTCAGGCCACTTGGATCGTATATTCAAAAGCTGAAACAGCATTTATTCGCAGTAGTAAAATCCTCTGTGACGTTATAATCAGCTTAACTGTCACGTCTGATAAGTTTTAAGCATTTTTTCTAAATAAAAAAATATTATTATAGAGACGAGACTGTATTTTTGTGGCGTCATAAACTTATATAGCTATGCTCATAATCATATTCGAATGTTTTCTGTTTATACAGCTCGTTATTAAGTTTTAAAACGTTCGTCTTATTTCTGATGACGAAACGCCGTCTGTCTGCCCGTTGTTGCTGGGAGGTGTTGATGACGTATCGGCGGCATTGAGCACTTCCGGCTTTGGGTGCTGATGAGACTGAAGTGAACTGGTGATGCTTTGTGTTTTCATTTAGTCGTTGATGCTCATGTGTAGATTTACAACCTTTTATTTCAGCGTTTACGCGACAGAGCGCGGCAGACTTTGTCCTGGTTGGGTCGAAATAAAGAAAACGGTATAGTTCAATTATTACGTTTGACACAGCTTACAACAGGCTTTGTTGCGGACTATATCGATGCTTTCATTCATTGAAATGCAACGACAATCTTTGTGAATGAACATGATGTTGTTTATAGTTTACCTGTTTTCTGTTTTTATCTCTGGTCAGTTGTGCGTTTATAGACTACAGTCACCTTATATCTCATCGCAGATAGTGTGCCGTGTATTATAATCTAATTTTCCACATCCATTTTTAGTTCTACGTGCTGGAGGTTCACCAAACAGATTCACAAACAAGTTTCAATTATGCATTTTAGTTTGTATTCGTTTGCTAATTTGTTAATATGTTACATGTGTCGTTGCATGTATTTTTAAAATGGCTTTAAAGTAAATCTTAAATTTGTCAGTTAATGTTTTATTTTAGTTTTCATTTAGACACAGTATGGTTCAGGGTCCTTCAGGGCTTCATAAAGGCTGATCTTCTCAGTAAACCTTAAAATTAAGCTGGATGATTTAATTTCACCCAAATGCATAACGTAACCAGAACATACCTACACGAATTAAAAGATGACCTCTAATTTGTCTCTCTCCATCTAAAGTTTGTGTGGCGTAGTTAATGTATGTTAAAGCATGACAATGTTCATGCACGAGTACTAAAATTAAAACTGTTCATACTATACATAGATTGAACGGCACAGAAGATGGCTGATAGAAGTGACCTGAAAGCTGAGCTTGAGCGCAAAAAGCAGCGCTTAGCCCAGATTCGAGAGGAGAAGAAAAGAAAGGAGGAAGAGAGAAAGAAAAAAGAGGTACATGCTGTTTTTGTTGGATATCCTAGCCATTTCTCATTTTATCACTTGCTAATATGTTATATGGCACTCAATGATTGACCTGTGATGCAGTCTGAGACGCTTCAGAGGGCCGAGAATGTGTCGGAAGACTCAGACCTGGACAGAAAGAGAAGAGAGACAGAGGCTCTCCTGCAGAGCATCGGGATTTCACCAGAACCACCTTTAGGTATGTGATACTGAACATACAGCTGGCTGCATGTACATAATGTGTGTGAGATACATCTTTGCGAATGTGCATGCCACCTGCTTGAATGAAATGAGAAAAGGAATCAACAAAAGTGTTGTATAAGGCAAAAATCTCACTCAGTAGTCTGTAGTGCTATATCAGGGCTTCCTCTAAACTTGTGAAAAAGAAGTACAGTATAGTATTAAGAGAATTTTGGCTAATTAATTAAAATATAAAGTATAGTGCTTGAGCAGAATGCTTTTATATGTAATTTCATAATTACTTCTAGTGTCTTTAAAATGGGTGTAAAATGCACTGGCAAGCTTTTATAGTAATGCAAAATATATATTTTTGAAACTTATATCAGGTACTTGCAATGGTGAACTTTCAATTTAGTGCATTTAAAATATAACCACTTGAAATTTAATATCGAATAACATTCTACAGTTGTAATTAATCCAGCACTTTACATTTTAGTACTTTAGTCAACACATCAATATACGTGAACTTTGAAGCATAATTAGTGCATCTTTCAATTAGGTTAAAAACATGAAAGTGCATTCTTTCGAAAGTACAGTTAAGTGGTATTTTTTATGAATAATATCCGTTGCAGCTAAAATCATCGAGTGCAGTTTTTTAAATATCATATTATTTGAGGTGCACTGCAAGTGCATGTTCAATATAATTAAGCATACTTCTTTTTCACAAGAGTATGATCCATGTTAGACTGATTTTTGCTATTTTTTATAAAAAACCAAAAAAGGGCATGTTGCTTTGGTCTGTATTTGAGTCCAATGTTTTGTTTTGTTTTTGAGATCTTCTTTGCGGGAATGTCTTGTGACCTCTCTCAAATTTTTGCTATATGTAAAACCGATCAGCTTTTAGGTCATTTCAGATTTATATATAAGTTAGGTCATGGATTCATTCCCAAAAACCATTACTACACTTTTTACTGTACAGTATGATTATAATGACGTTACAGTATTTTATATACAGTTTATTGAACTCCTATCATTTACACTTTGGCTGTACTTAAAGCAGATTTGAGTTTAGATTTATAAGGTGGTATTTGATGAACATTTGTAATTACATAACTCGATGAGATGACTAAAATATATTTTTAACATGAAAAATTTGTAACATTATAGAGAGAAGTGAAATTCGCTTGACAATCTCTCCTGTTGTTTTTCCTTTTGGATTTTTTTCTCTTTGATTTGACCATTTCAATCCATTCTGTTCATTTTGATTTGCCTGTGTCTGCCACTGCTGGCCATCAGTGCAGCCACTGCAGCTTTTAACATGGGATACCTGTTATTTTCATTATTTAGTCCCAACCCCTATGTCTCCCTCTTCGCAATCAGTGAGCCCACCCAGTGAAACTGGAAGTCAGGAGTCCATAGATGGAGGGACAGTGGGAAGGTATGAACTCTACAACAGACTATATACTGTATAGATAATCTTTAATCCATTTTGAAATATTTTTATATCCGCTGATATATGGATGTTTATGGAGGAGTGTTAATGTAGGAGTTTTCAAACTGAATTCTACCAATAATCTAGGAGGTCTCTGGTATATATCTCAGGAGAACAAAAACATATCTATTTTTAGGAATGTTTTTAGAAATGTTAAAGTTTACAGCAGAAATGTTTTTCTTCAGATTTATACATCTAACGATATTACAAATGATCTGAAAAATACAAATATTCAGCATTTTAATAAATTTTAATAAAATAACTTTTTATAGTATTTTTCTTTGCACTGTATAAACAACTCTTTATATAGTAATTGATTTCATATTTTAAGAAGAGGGTCTCTCTCAATATGATCATCATATTTGGAGGTCTTCGACATCAGAAATTCCCGTTTTAAAGAATATGAGCCTGATAGCAGTTGAATTAAAATGATGCATTATTTAGAGAAATTAAATATTTTATGCAAAGATTATTTGATGGATAATTGTATCTCTTGTACATTATTTCTTAAGTCATGATTCATGCAAGTTTTAAGCTATTTTATTATTATTATTTGTGCAATCACCTTCAGACTAAGTCTAATATTTTTGCTTTCCCCTACATCTTTTGTTGGGGACGTCAGATATCGGTAAGGAGAACTGTTGATGTTATCATTGTTAGATCCTGGCATTTGTTGATGCATCACCCATCAGTGGACATGCTTCTGTTTTACTGTAGCTGGTTAAGAGTATGATGCCACAGTCTTTATGTGATCTCATCTAAGAGACAGCGTGTTGTCTCATGTAATCATGCATGAAAGCGGGTTATGCACTGCTGGTGAAGCTGCAGGACCTTATCATGCATGCTCTTAGTCTCATCCCTCCTAACCAATGTATAATGTATTCTTCTGACCTCTCTAGGACGTTACAGTGGGACACCGACCCCTCAGCTCTTCAGCTCCTTGCAGACTCGGTTCATGGGTGAGACTGCCACCTCTCATATTCCATTCGCATTATTATGTATCATTTAGAATGAAGCCCAAACCGGCAACTCTGCCATTTACTCACCCTCAAGATGTTCCAAGCCTATGTGAATTTCTTTCTTCTGCAGAACATTAAAAAAGATGTTTTGAAGAGTGTGGGCAACTAAACAGATTCTGCACTGCAAAAAATGCTTGTCTTGTATTCAGAAAGAAAAGTCCAAATTAAGTGAGTTTTTGCTTAGGACGAGCAAAATAATCTGCCAACAGGGTAAGCAGAGAGATTGTTTTACTTACCCCGCTGGGAGATTTAAAATTGACTTAATTTTGACTTGTTTTTTCTTGTAATTCTTTGTAATTCGGCTGAAAACAAGGAAAAAAATCTAGAAGCTAGAAAAAGCTAGAAAAGCGGTTTTTTTTTTTTTTTTGCAGTGTGGTTCCCATTGACTTCCATAGATTCTTATCTTAAGTAACTGCTTACAGGTCCAAGGCAAAAAAACAACAGCAAACTAAATAAAAACAACACATTGAAATAGTTTGTGCTTGCTTTACTAGGTGCAGGATGCAAAGGCTTGGTGCATCAAAAATTGTTCAGATTGATTTCATGCCAAAAGAACTGGTGACATACTCTAAAGAGACACAGACTCCTGTCGCATCTGATCAGCCTGAAGGTAAAGAGCTGTTTTTATTTCTGTTTAATAATTAATGTGGATTTAAAACCTAACAGTGGCTTTACAGACAAAACAAATGCCCCGCTGCTTAAACTTTCCAATGACTGTTTTCCACAGAGGAGGAGGATGAGGAGCTGTCAGTGACCAAATCTGAGTCTGTACCACAGCAGCTGGAGGAGGAGAACTCTCAGGAGGCCGAAGAAGGCAAGAAGAATCAGTAAAAAAAAATAAAATACGTTTAAATGACGTACTGTATAACATCTATACAGAGCTGTATAAATATGTGTGTCTTAGATCAACCCAGAGAACTGACCAGCGAGGAAAAAGAGCAGATTATTCACTCAGAGGATTTCCTGTTTTTCTTCGACCGAAGTATCCGTGTAATGGAGCGTGTGCTGGCCGAGGATACAGACATTTTCTTTGACTACAGTGGGCGAGATATGGAGGACAAAGAAGGGTCAGCTGAGGCTTATGTAACTTATGTCAAACATACACAGAGTCTCACATGACTACAGAGACGTTATTCATTAGATGGTACTAGACAGGTTTGTTTAACCTAAAGTAGGATGATGGTCGCTTAATGGTTTGAAATCAGGTTTAATGAGGTGACCCAGAAACTCAAAAGGTGCGCTCAACCTCAAGTGACTCCTGGGAAACTTACTGTACATTGGTTTGGATGATTGTACCAGAATGCAAAGGTTTGTTTTGTTATCAGGGACATGCAAGCGGGATCAAACCTGTCCTTTAATCGACATTTCTATGATGAGCATTGGTCCAAACATCGAGTTGTCACTTCCTTGGATTGGTCACCACAGGTAATTTATTAATTACGCAGTGCTGGTTAGTAACTGATTACATTTATTCTACATAATCAGACTCTAGTATGAAATTGTGATTCTATTACAGTTTATGATGCTTGATGTATTATTGATTCGATCTAGCTCTAATTTTTTTTCTCTTGAACATTTTTTATTTTAAAAATCCTTATCATTTATGCACATTTATTTATATAAAGTTTACATTATTATGATTTTAGAATAATTATCAGCTTTTCACAAATTCACAAACCCTCTGCAATGTTTTCACAAAGCCCATTGATATCATGTTTAGATCATGATTAATGCACTTCGTGATAATAGGATGTAACATATGTGACCCTGGACCGTGAAACCAGTCATAAGTTGCTCTGGTATATTTGTACCAATAGCCAACAATGCATTATGTGACGTTGTGTTCAGTCACATGTTCTATTTGCAGTACCCTGAATTGCTAGTGGCTTCCTACAACACTAATGAGGATACACCTCATGAGCCAGATGGAGTTGTGTTGGTCTGGAATATGAAGTTTAAGAAGATGACCCCCGAATACATATTCCACTGTCAGGTTTGACTTCCCATTGCTTCTTATTAAATAACCCTCAATGCCCGAATGTTCCTTTCAGCAGCATTTCAATATACTGTAATAATATTTTACACTATTATACACAGAGCCTACGTTTTGAGTAATCAGCTTTTAATGAAAAAACTGAATCTAAATTAAATTTCTGTTATTAAAATACACAAACAATAGAGCTTTCAAATGCTGTCTGCATGAGTAATACTGTGTTTGCACTGATGTCACTTCTAAATCAACTCTCATTGGCTGTATGCTCACATTGTGCAAATTGACCGTGATGGAGGGCAAGTTGGCATTATACTTGCCAAAACAATAACTATAAAATATTAATTACTATGGAAGCCCATTTCTACCACTGAATAAAAAATAAAAAGAATTGTGTGATACAAACTAACAATTCTGACTTTCTTCTTGTAATTGTGAGTTATAAAATCAGAATTCTGACATTATACTTTTTTTTTTACGCAATTGCAACTTTGTATCTCGCAGTTCTGAGAAAATAAATTATGAGATAAAAAGTCTCAATAACCTTTTTTCACTGTTTATTCAATGGCAGAAACGGCTTCCATAAATTACTGGTACATTCAACCAATAATGCATTTTATGGTTTTCCTTTATAGTCCTCAGTTATGTCAGTTGGCTTTGCTCAGTTTCATCCCAACTTGGTGATTGGAGGCACTTACTCAGGACAGATAGCACTGTGGGACAATCGAAGTCACAGGAGGACCCCAGTGCAACGGACGCCCCTGTCTGCAACTGCTCACACAGTAAGACCATCAATTACAGAACAAATGTTTAATAGTGCAGTGCAGTTGGTGGTTTAACAGTTAAAAATCTGAACTGAAAACAGTAATGTTGCCAGGTCATTGAGGTGACCCAGAAACTGAAGAGCTGCACTCAACCTCAAGATATTCCTGAGAGACTTTGCAAAACGCATCTTATGAGAATTAAAGACAATGCCTTATTAGTCTTGGAAAAAATATTTCTCCTTGAAAGAATAACGATGTTAAAAGTGTCATGTTTTTTGCAGCATCCTGTATACTGTGTGAATGTGGTGGGAACGCAAAATGCCAACAACTTGATCACAGTATCCACAGATGGCAAGATGTGCTCTTGGAGTCTGGACATGCTCTCACAGCCTCAGGTGTCCAGATAACACATTTACACAGATTTAATTATTGTCATTCGAGATTTGAGTGATATTAAACAATACATTTTATGTCTGCTGTTACTCGCAGGAGAGTATGGAGCTGATCTACAACAAGTCAAAGCCGGTGGCCGTCACTTGTATGGCCTTCCCTGCGAGTGATGTGAATAACTATGTGGTAGGAAGTGAGGAGGGCACCGTTTACACAGCTTCCCGCCATGGAAGGTCAGCCATGCCTGCAACATAACATTAATAACAACATTTTTATATCTGAGTTAACTATTCTTGTATATTAAAAACTAAACTCAAATAACTTGACTACTGTATTACTCTGAACTTGCTTAACTCGTCCCATGCAGTAAGGCTGGTATTGGTGAAATGTTTGATGGGCATCAGGGTCCTGTGACTGGAATCAGCTGCCATAACGCTGTGGGTCCGGTCGACTTCTCCCACCTCTTTACCACTTCCTCATTTGACTGGACAGTCAAACTGTGGTCAACTAAAGTAAGAGTTGTTTTGGAATTTGTGTGTTGCTCAATATGTATTTTGATCATGTAGCATGATATAACTATTCCCATCTCTCTGACAGCATAACAAGCCCCTGTATTCCTTTGAAGACAATGCAGACTATGTTTACGATGTCATGTGGTCTCCTGTGCATCCAGCACTCTTTGCTACAGTGGATGGCAATGGCCGTCTGGACCTCTGGAATCTCAACAACTACACGGAGGTCAGGAGCACCACAGCTCATTACAATCTTAACAGAAGTAATCTGTCTCCTGTATTATATAAGAAAAACACTTCATACTTTAATTAATATTAGAATAAGAGGACCCACCACTTAGGGCAAGAAATCTCTGGGTTAAACTACCCTAGATGTCATCGGATTTTTGGAGAATATGTTATCTGTTGCCATTAATTAAATTAATTAATAAATTAAAATATGAAATGAAATAATATATGCACTGCACACTATGCACACGCATAGGTGTGAGGTAAGTACGAATTTTATGTTCTTAAAAGACATCTATGCTTACTAAGGCTGTGTTTATTTTACCAAAAAACAGTAATATTATGAAATATAATTATAATTAAAGAAAAATCTGTTTTGGTATATTTTAATTTATTTATTCTGGCAATTTCGAAGCAGAATTTTCAATTATTCCAGAATAATAACATAAATTATATATTTTATCAACAAACAAATATATATATATTTGGAACCATGATACTTTTTCAGGATTTTTTTATTGAAAAAGTTACGAAAAATTAAATAAATAAATAAATAATTAATATTTATAATAATAATAATAATAATTA